>NW_019776135.1:31522-200801 GCF_001039355.2 Lingula anatina | reverse complement strand
ATACCTGTGTTTTTTTTTAAGGCATGAGGATTCTGTCAATTTAATGTTGTTTTAGATTATAATATCCACAGTGAAATCTTGCTTGCTTTGAGTGGTGGCATTTTGTTAATTTCAAAAGATCCAACTGGATTGCATGTCATTTTATGGTATATTTTTATTTTGCCAATTAGGAATCCTCAAGTCCAAGTGGGAAATCTGGTGGGCAAAAACTTGTAAAAGAAGAAAAGCCTTCTGATAAAAGACGGTGGAGATGTGTTATTCTATGATCACAAGGCTTAGAATTCCATGAACTTAAAGAATCAGAAAAATTATATATATTTTAAAAAACTTTTTGCCAACGTGACTCAGATGCTGTAATATTTGTACTGTAATGCAGGCATGTTGTCTACTTAATTTTGGATGGTTATGAGCATGATTTGTCTTGTATAGTGGTATTTTATAAAGATATTATAATTATATATACTATATACTGGACAGATTTTACAAAGTTTTGAAGAGGTTTGGTGAGTGTGAATTAGTTACAGATGATGGTATTTGGTGATTGTGTTTTGCTTCGAATTTAAAAGAACAAAAACTGCTTGTATTACCATTTTCCAGCCAGCAATATCTTAGCAAACTCCACAGGTTATTTTTATTTTTTATTTATTTATTTTTTAATTTCACTTTACGATGAACCTTGGTAAAGCAAAGGCTCTGAATCTTATGAAAGATGTTATTTTGAATAAAAACTTTTACAAAGACCACTATCTGCCATATTAAATGGATTTCCAGTTTCATTACCAAATGTTTTTTCAAAAATACAAATATCATGACTTGCTAAGGTGACGTAGTACTAAATAGAAACATACTACTTTATTGCTGGATGGACTGTAAGCCTGCTTTGGAATGGTGTACACTTTTGTTTGGAGGGTCTTGCAGTGTTAGAATTTTGTGCCCCCATTTATTGTGGACATTTTTATTATATCAGCATGCTAGTCCATGGATTTAGTTGAAAGTTTAAACTCAAGAGTGTTTGTTTACGCAACTTGCAAGTTTAAACATACCTTTTCTAATTAAGGGTGCAATGCCATTATAAGGAATTGATATTTTGAATGCAATTGAAAATCATAAATAAGGTTGTTTCAATGATGTATCTGTAAAGTGCATAGTAAGTTTGCAAAGAGTTTATAGCGATGAACTATGGTGTTTAATATGGTTCTTAGGGTAAACCTGCAACAGAATATCATACTTAAGAGGAGTATTGGAAAAGAAGGGCTTTTATTGCAGACAATTTTCCTCTTGGCTATTGTTGGTCCTTGTGCCTGCGAAAGGAGTCAGAACTATTGAGGTCTTTCTGTCCATAAAACTCAGAATTATCATTACTTTGTGTAAATTAATCTCATTCAGCTTAACATATACAGGATGTACACATTCAAAGAAATGCCAATTCCTAAGTGTTGGAAGGAAAATTGCTTAATTCTTGATTTTGTTCATATATATATATACGGTATATATATTGTATGTGCAGGACATCCCAAATGTCCTAGTGATTCTACATTTTCTTTGGCATAATTATTTGACCACTGCTTGGACATACTGTGTAATCTAATGGTGATTTTCCCCACAGTACGAATCATCCACCCTATCCAACAAGCCACTGCGAATCGACAGCAAGAAGCGGAAACGTTCAAGCTCTTGGAGATTTTGTACTCTTTTGTGACAGGATTTTATCAGAGTAATTGGACACATGATCAGTTGCCAATCTGCAACATGCTACAACGCAGTCCCATATATACTCCACTTGTGGAACTGCAAAGTTTGTTGGGCACTAAGAGGTGCGCTGCAACTGACATAGAAAATGTGAATTAACAAAGGGCAGTTACATGACTCAAGAGTGTTGGAGAACAAACACTTGGATTGGTTGAAAATCGATCAGTCAGGTTGAAGAAGATATTTTATGGGTTCATGTTAGACTGTTCACTGCCCTATGAACATATCAATCAAGAGCAATGATTTAGTATATTTTGTTAATGTAAAAAAAAAAGAAAAACATCAGTGTTTGGGCCGTCTGCTCATCTATCTACCAAGTTTCCATGATAGCAGAATTGACACAGACATTGGTAGGTAATCATGACCATGTACAGAGGGATCTGTGAATGCTGATGGCATTCTTATGGAAAAATAGCTGTATACCGTCTGAGTGTTCTGATATGTGTTAATATTACTGTATTTAATACAAAGAACCCTAAGCTTGATTGTTTTATTTTTTAGAAATACTTTTTCACAAAACTGAATTGATATGTGCACCTGCTGCATCTGCCATTTTAACACGACTCAAGTGTTAAAACTTCTTAGTAAAAACCTAATGACAGTCATGTGGAAGTTTTGTCAGTGATTTACTCTTTTCCATCATTATTTTTCAAATTGAAATGTTTAACTATCATGTCTCTGGAATACATTTATTTTGAATTAATTTCCAGCATTATATCATATCCATTGCTTTTGTCTTTTTATTTGTTTAAATTGTTGACTTTTCTTGAAAGAATGGTGCTTTTGTGAATATATTGTAGTTGTTAATATTACCATCTTATCCTACAGGTAGAATTCCCAATTTTATCATCCATATGTCATTGTCTTTGCTTGAGTTTGTTCAACATATGACCTGTCTTAAATAGTGTAAATAAAGGACTATCAGTTACCATTTCATCCAAGGTGGTGTTTTTTTTTTTTTTTTTTTTTTTTTTGGTGTGTGTGTGTGTGTGTTATATAACTGTCCAAAGCTGACAATACGCGATTAAAGCTGAAACTACCAGCCCATTCATTTTCAATTCTTAACATCAATGAGATTTTTAAAAATTGGGGGACAGTCGTAATCCAGGAAAGGGGATAGTGGGAACAAAAAATGAACAGACACCACTACCATTGTTGCACTTGACAAGTTTTACAAAATGCAGCAAGCAAGGGGTCAGTAGCTTTTATGGTTCCAGAATTAGTGCCTCCAGTTTTGGCATCAAATGGCTGCTGCTTATGTGAAAATGCACTGATATACTCAAAAAGATGAAAGGAGACCCCAATTGTAAAAGCATAAGTCTGTAGTTTCCGAAAATTGGCACAAACAAACCGATTGACCCCAAACTCACAAAGTTGAATGGAGACCCCAAGTGTAATTTTTCACCAAAATATTAGGTCTACCAAAATTGGCAAAATTAACATTTTACATAATTTTGGCTCATTAGAGCTTGAAATATAGGTAAAATGTCAAATCCAAGGTCAAATATCAAAATTTTACTTTTGATCAGACTTCTATAGTAACTTATAATTTCACTTTCATTTTTTGTGACTGTAAAATATTGGGACTGTTTCGAACTCCATATGTCCCAAAGCAATTACCTTTGAGTCAGTTAACTTGAGTACAGCTCGGAAGTCAAGCCAGTCCCATCCAAACACCGAGGTCAAATTACCTTATTACCAGTAATACAGTCCTTCCTATTGGTTAGAAGTTATAAATTGTTCTGACAGGACAAAGAGTTGTACTTTTAACTGACAACTTTCAAAAATTTTGGCGCATTTAGTGTGGTTAACAGTCTTCAATATTTTAATTAATTAATACTATTTTAGTAATTGAAAATGTGTAAACAGAAATTACACTTGCAAAAATGGAAATGCATTGAAACAATATTAAGGAACAACTTATAGACTGTGTTGGTCATATTGTGGAGTTATGTTTTTGAAAGGCCATCTCTTCTGATATAAGTGTTACACTTTTAGAAATATCATATCGAGTATCTGGGTATATGATTTCATTTGCTCTTTTCTGGATTGCTTCAATCTTGTCACTTTTTTGTCTTGTAATATATGGGTGTCAAACTTGGCAGGCATATTCAAGTGTAGACCTTACTGCTAACACGTAATTTTCGTACAAGTTCATTTACAGAAACCCCTGCTCTTTTCAGTTTTTTTCAATAATGTTGGAAAAAGAGTCATCAGGTACAAAAAGACTTAGCCTTTACAACTAGTGGGGACTGTAATGTAGGATTTTTAGTGATAGCATTACAGTAAGCCCATAAATACTAACTTTAAATAGAGCAAGATCTTTCAATCTCTTAATACCAAGAAAATGTTTCACAATGTACTGTTTATTTTCAGATTATTGTTTGATAAACATTTTCTTAATGTCATATACATACATAACAGAAATATATGTTTAACAATAACATGTATACAATTTCAATTCAAAATACAGATTTTAAAATGTTAGTTTTAATTTAAAGATCTGAAAATGTAAATCTTTGATGCACACTTAAGCAATACATCACATAACAGCAACTAGCACTGAGAAAACACTACAATTATACAAAAACAGGCAATTATTTGTCATTCCACGCCCCCCCCCCACCCCCCAAATCCAACCCACCCCCAAAAAAAGGAAGTAGACACCCAGTAAGAGACATATTGTCAAAACTCCAGACTGGAACACAAATCATTTTACATGTATATTCAAAGCAAGCCCAGTAACTTACAGCATTCACACCACCTGAGCTGCTCTCCTGCAATTCCCCTGAATCTGTCTAAAAAGTAATCCATTTTATCTTCTTATCTGCACACGAATATCTTATCTAAATACATTATACCACCCCATTTTCAATTTGGTCAAATCTATACAAACAATGTATTTTCAAATCTGGAGAACAATCTGCAAAGATTTCAAAATTCACTCGTGTAAATACTATCTTGATGTAAAACTTCTCTGTCAAACAGACAGCACAAGGGAGTACAACTGGTGAAAAATAAATAAATAAATAAATAAATAAATAAATAAATAAATAAATAAATAAAAGAATTATAGACAGAGTGAATTGCACATGATGAATCAAAAATTTCAATTGGTCCCATTTTCTACAAATAAGCATTATTAGCACAAAGCACCTTTACAAGTTGAAAAAAAAAGCTGGTACTGATTTCTCAAAAACTAAGACTCTACTAATGGGCCAAATTTTAACACCATGACCAGCATGAAATGATTTTGTGCATGTCTTAAGTCTACATATAACTAAGGATTTCTACTATCAATGCCATGTTATACCAAAAATACCCGTTGATCTGAAATTCATAATTATCTGACATCACAAGAAGCAACAGGGACTAGATGGGCAAGACAAGATGGTTAAAAAAGTAATCTCATTGAAAAACCTGACACAAGCAATGGAATGGAAGATTAATTTTTTACCAGAGTGGAAGCCCCCAAATATCAGCTAAAACTGATACAAGATGCTCCACAAAACCACAAATGCTGATTTCTCTATACTAAAACTTCTTCGTATGCATCAACTCAAAAAAAAAAACAAACAGTGTCCCATTTTCTTTACCTCTTCAGGTTTTGATACAGTGCATTTTAACTACAAACAGGAATGGTAATTGGACTAAAAGACAGCCAAATGCAATTGCCCAAGCTCCAGTGATTACTTACTTATTTTTCCCAAGACAGCCCAAATATCATGATGTCAGGGTCACAATATGCAAAGAAACACAGGCAGAGTATGTGTTTTTAAACACTTGACTCTCTCCATGTAACCTAAAACTAGTAACTTGTACTATGTCTGTCTTTTTGAGCTGATGAATATGCCCACACACTACATACATTTGTAACTCTTCTAAGAAAAAATATTTGAGGCAGATTTATGATAAATTTTGCAGTCAAGTTGAACTGTACTTTTATCATCATTCCAAATCATCCATTGTTAACTGGAATGATCTATAAAACTAGACAGAATCAACCTGAACATGTATCACAACGTATATTTTCATCATTTGTCTTATTATATATACATGTAATAAACTAATTCTCTATTACATTATTAAGGTCATTGACTTGGAAAACCATTCAGCACCATGGCCACTTTTCACCCAGGAATTGTACTAAACCATTTACAAACAAAACCATGGTTTCATTAATTTTGCTGGTTTGAGGTAATTGTAGTATGGATAAATGGTTAAACCCCAGGGAAAACTGAATATCTCAGAAATTTGTTTTTATCACTGTATATCAATGAAAGATGTCATCTCCCACAACAATTTTTCTTTTCCTCTGTTGTATTTTCTAGACGTACAGACCCCTCTGCCTGGTTTCCAGCAAGTTCTCCATTTTGTCTTATATTGTACTGTTCCAATCCCTCTATGTGAAGATCAGGTCTGTTTTCTATCAAGTCTATTAATTTTTTTCCAACTTTCATGAAAGCATCCTGAATACCTGTAAAGATGACAACTTGTCAATGTAAAGTGAAAAGTAAAAGTTGTTAAATAGTTTGATGTTAACTATTTTGACAGAAATAACTGATGCCAGCTACGCTGGGTACCCTCTACCAGGGCTAGTGATAGATTTTTTTACAGATATTCACAGATATGTCTCTAGCTAGATAGATGTTCATTTTCAAGTCAACTTCACCTATGTCTGATAAAGCAGATGTTTCATAGAACAGCGCATCAATGGAAGCAGCATACTCCTGAGCCTCGTCTGTCTTCACCTCCCGCTCTGTTTCGGATAAATCACATTTGTTTCCAAGTAAACAGAGAACTAAAATGTGGCAAAGAACTATTAATAGCAAAAGTAAAAACAATTCTTACAACTCCATAAATGACCATCTTACAATGTATCATTGTATGGAATTCTAATCCCAAAGTTCTATCGAAATGGAGTGGGGATAAAGAGAGATACCCTGGTATTTTCCAAGCAAAAAGCATAACTGGGAATTTACATGTATGTTGCTGCAAAATACAATGTATAACAGTTAAACAGTTATTCATTTTCTAGCAATATTCTGGAACATCTTTGCAGGGGCATGTATTTTTGTTTCTGATAAAGGAAAAGGAAGCACTTGTTCCATCTTCTATGTAATTTTAACACCTTACCTACATAGCTGTCAATGTTCTTCTTCAACTCTGAAATATAAAAAATTACTCAAGTTAATTATTTATCATTAATATAAATTGTGTATTTTTCATTATTCGTAAGTACTGCTGTTGGCAATGAACAGTTTTTTTTCTTTATGCAACATTTGATTTTGTACTTATGTAATACTTTATCCCTATAAAATAAGTTTGATGGTTGACAAAAATTGGTACTTTTCTTGTTTAACAATATTTGGGGACTAATATCATTTTTCAAATACCTTGTATCTTAAACGTTGCCTGATGTTACAGACAGTTTAAAATTATATATGTATTACTACAACTTAAATACAGATATGTGCAGAACCACTACTTACCATTGACCCACATTTTTATATCATCAAAAGAATCTTTATTAGAAATATCATATACAAGCATTGCAGCATTGGCTTTCCTGTAATACATGGGAGCCTGGAATGACAGCAATAATAATATAGTGACATAATCAGCACATACATTCAATGTACAACTCTGATTAGTAGCCTCCAAATGACCTTGTCACAGAAATAACTCTTGGAGTCCAGCCCAGTAGGTGTAATCAACTGTTTATATATGTTTAAGATAAGGGGCAAGGGACTCAGATAATGAGCTACATATATTTACAAATAAGTTTCTCTATCTGGGCAGACACCATCATAGCAAAATTACAAAAATCCATATAAAAGATATCCAAATTCTATTTTATAGGTGTGGCAGATCAACAGCAATAACGCATAGGCAGACAACAATACATGGGGCTTCACTCCACTCATATTACTCAAATGAGGCAACATGTCACGTGAAGTTCACGAAGGAAATATGATATGTGAAGCTCACCACAGCAACAAGACATGTACGTACCATAGATCTGAACCTCTCCTGACCTGCTGTGTCCCACACACTCATTTTCACTCTGTAGTCCCCTATGGTCCTGAAAAGTACACATTAAATCCTGATATTTCTACTTTTTTATCAAGAGAATTTTAGTAACTGAAGCATATTGATTTCTACCAAATAATACAGGCTAATCTTGGTGTTCTAAACAATAAATTAAGACAGTCCATCATCATCCATGCTTTAACTAAAATTACAGTATATTACACTGTCTCTGAAGCTGATTTGTCAATCTGACTACAGAAGACACTTCATAAATTACACTGATAGTGAACTATAAAACACATGACCAGAAGTCTAATGACAGATGGTTATTCACAAATGTATGAGAAGTTTTCAATGCAAAATCTGAAAAATCATTTTGAGAATCTGGTATATAATACAAATTATACCTAGGCCATTTAACATTTGTAGGCCAAAAAATATCAAAGCAAACAGATAGTTTATCTACCAAGTATCTAATTGATGATTGCGACTTACACTTTGCAGGTGAAAAAGGAGGCCCCAATGGTAGGACTGACATGTTTGTATGTTTGAGTAACATATCTGGTCACAACACTGGTTTTGCCAACTCCTAGAATATCAAATAAATATTAATGATTTATTGGGCAACTAAAACACTGTCTGCAAAGAACAAATCTGATACACATATAGTCTCCTTCTTTTGTTATCAATGCAGCACTGGAGTGAAGACTAATAGGTGCAGTATATACTGAAAATCATCTCAGATTGCCTCTCTCCAATGAGTTTCATTATTCTCTAGAGGAATAGTATAGTGTAAGAATGTATAAATGAAAAGTGTTATAATACTGTTGCTGTATTAAAGGGATAACAACTCTTCACATGAGATTCAAAATTCCCCAATAAATACATTGTAATCAACACACAGAAATATAATAAATTCCATTTTACCACCAAAACAGTGCTTATTCTGAAACTTGAGCTTGCCACTGAAACTGCATGGACATTCACAGATGGCTATCCTCAGTAAATCTGTTAAGAGATTATTACAGAAAGCACACTTAAAAAACAATCAACTAACTGTGAATGCCCACAGGAATTCATTAATTATTGGAAAGTTAAAAGAATATAAAAATTTTTGTTTACCTCAGGAAAAACTACTTTATGATACTTTTGTTATTTTGTTTAGTAAGTAAATAAGTGAGTACCACATGTAGCTAACAATTGCTTGACCTATCTTTAACCTTTTTGTCATCATTGTATTGTAGTAATAAAAGCATTCAAAAAGATGCCCACACATTATGTAACAGTTTAACTAGTGTATTTGACATCAACTACCTGCAGATAAGTCTTCATACACCAATAAAAAATATTTGAGATAAGGCTGTCAGTACCACGTACTGAGTGATGTCATGTGAGACTACAGAAAGGATGTCCTTAATAAAGTATTTTCATTGTCTTACCTTTGTCATTGCAACAAATAACTTCACAGGAGCAGATCTCTTTCAATCTGTTCAATTCTTACTATTGGTACTTTATAAAGTTTACAACACAACTTCATTCAAGCAGGGTAATGGATTCCCAATATTGTATATTTTACAAGTAAACAATTTACTGTATTTTAATTTAAAGGTAATCTTTTATTTGATGAACATTCTGCCCAGCAGTTTGTTTTGGGGCTGAAAACATCACTTGTAAACATTTCTTGCATACTGTATTATGTGGATGATAGCCTTCATTAATTAAAAAAATTTATTGCAGCTTTACTGGTAAAAGAGTTGATAATCTTAACTAATTAACCTACAGCACTATTAGTGGCTATTACTTGTTGGCTTAAATATTTGTAATATGTGTTAAATTGAGAGGAAAAGCAAATGGCACATGCTTGGCTCTGTGACTTGAAGCTGAAACAGAATAACAAAGTTATCTACACCTACCTATCTTTAGCTCTAGCATGCTCAGTAAATACAGAAAATTTGAATAGGAGTGACAGAGACAGAAAAAGCAAGCTAAAAATACATGCAGCATTTGAAAAAGATCGCCTTAAATTAAACCCCAAACTAAATTACACAGCGATAAAATGGGAAATTTTGGGATAAGATAGCCTTTAAAGATACCGATAGCACCAGGTGTTGTTTATGCACGTGCTCAGGAGTCATGAGACGGTGTTATTCCCTCAAGTGCAACAAGTGGGGTTGAGAGAGCAAGGGTAACACATACGCAGTACCCATCCTAAAACTATGGTAATTTTTTCAGTTAAAGTATTCACATACTCTTGCTCTAGAAATCTAACGCTCCCTCTTGTAGCCTACTGTACGTTATTTCCTTACCCTGAGAGCCAAGTACTACAATTTTTGCTTCTATCTGCTTCATGTTAGAAGAGCAACGACAACTCTCATGTTTCCTGTTCTTGACAGCTGACCCAATTTATGCGACCTTGACTTTCAATAAATAAAATATTTTCGAATTCCAGACTACGGTGCGCATTATAAACAAAATTTCAATTACATTCTTTTCATTTTACCTAAAATAACAGTTGATATGCCTCTTCTTACGAGGAAAATTTATGTACAAAAATTGCGAAACTCGATTACTTGTACAAATCTGACTCTGATTAAATAGGCAACACGATGTCCGAGGTGGAGAAGGCTCAGACCGCTAGCGCCGGTGGAGACACGATATTTGGGAAAATAACACGCGGTGAAATACCATGCAAATTCATACACGAAGACGATAAGGTTCTGGGCGTAATTTCAATTTAGAAATGTGTGCATATATAACAGATTTCGCATAAAGCATTTGTTTATTTGTGTTTGTCTCTACTGCTGTCTGGTTCACTGGATATGTTGTATCATTGTAATATAGTTTCCTTGCTTATCACCTGGTAACGGACCACACTGTGATTTACATAGGTTTTATGATGCGTCCATTAAATCAATGTATTACTATAGTTACTGAAAGGGCATCTCTAGACATGCATTACATTATTTAGGCTTCACCTCTCTATTGTTGTTTTCATCTTACTGATTCTTAGCAAAAACATTTTCAATTCAAGACCTCACATTTGGCAATCTAGCAGCCATTTACAAAATTTGGTAAATCAGCATTTTCTCGTTTTCAATTCCAGTGTGTTGCTTTTCATGATCTCTCACCTCAGGCACCCATTCATTTCCTGGTTATTCCACGCAAACCTTTGTCACAGCTTTCAAAGGCCGAGGATGGAGACAAAGAGGTACACACTGCTTTAGTTAATATCAACAAAATCTGTCAAATGTTAATTTTAAACGTATTAAATTTAACAGTAAGTAAAAATCTTTCATGCACATTTTTCAAAGGTTACCACACACACATTAGCAATTAAGCCATCAACAAACATACAGTACAAGCAATTATTTCAAAACTGTAGCAGTGTTGCACTGTTTTAGAAAAGTGTGGTTCACCTCCAGGATTTTACCATATATGCAGAAAATCATGCCTCTTTGTTTTGATTACTGTTCAAACTGCTTTTTGTGGATAAAATCCTCTTTGTGGACTGCATTCAGGAAGTCACTTATTTATCAGGCAGATTGTTTCCACCAGCTTTTTTTCACCCAAATTTCCTGACACACGCACGAACACCAGAATGGTATGGTTTAACACTTGCAGCTAAGATATATCTGAAAGTGGACGGAGTTTGTACATAAATCACATGTACAGTTTTAGTTGCACCTGGGTGTGCAGTACATCTTGCATCCAGCACAGGTGTATATTATCATAGATCTTACACTGTCTGCAAGTCACTGTATGGTTACAAGCTAACTGTTAACTGTAGAGTGGAATTGCATCATAAATGAAGAATTATTTGTAGTTTGATAGATGAGTAACATATGGTGAGTAGTGATTGAGTGCAAAACTGAATCACATTATATTAACCCCCCTTTAAACTGAATCTGGTAAAGATGCTAAAAGAGTGCTTTCTTCATGCATTTTCAGATGCTAGGCCACCTACTCCTTGTTGCCAAGCAGGTAGCCAAGGAGTTGGGTCTGGAGAAAGGTTTTCGTCTTGTTGTCAATGATGGTGCAGAAGGGGCACAGTCTGTGTACCACCTCCATATCCATGTGATGGGTGGGCGCCAGATGGGCTGGCCACCTGGATAAAGCATAGGAACAGCAGAAAGACATCCCATAACCTAGGTTATGAAATATTAAATCAACAATGATTTTTTGCAATGCTATTAATAATCATAGCTGAATTTATTGTTCAAGAACCCCATCACCTTCTGTGAAATTTCAATTTACTTTCAATTAGTTGATCGGATGACTCTTGTCTCTAGCTCAAGATATTTGATATCATGTTGTTGCATACCTTACTTAAAATTCCATAGTAAAAAGTACTTTATTCATCAGTATCATGTTAAGTAACATTTAAGAGATAGTGGTAAATAAAGTATTGATCTTACAATTGTAGTGCTTGTGATGGGGTGTGAAGAATAGGACCTATCATAAAAATACAGATTTTAATGATCATAAGGTCTTGTGTCTTAATTGCAATAATGCTTCCAAACAAACATTTGTCTTCACACCAGCCTGTTATAGATTGTGACTAGAAGGAAAAAAAAGTGAATGTTATCATAATGAGAATAGCATATTTTTCTGAAAATACGATTGACTAATATATTACAGGGCATTGCCTTGCTATGTGCCACTTTCCAACAAAGTTTTGATTCTAATATCACAATGGACACTTGGTCTGAGCTACTTCTCCAGCAAGTATCACAAGGGCTATGATATTTTTTCCAAAGATCAACTACTAACTGACTTATCTCTATGTTTATTTTTCTGGCTGAGAGATCAGGAGTCTCCTAAGACAGGGACAATCCAGCTATTGGTTCCACTGACCACACAAACTTTGATGATCTCTGATCTCCAATCCCTGATCTTTCTCTGATTACAATACAAAATTCTCCTTATGTACTAATGCACACAAAATATTCCTAAAGAAAGGCAGAGATATTGAAGCCAGTTTACAAAATTAAGACATATTATTAGAAACCTTTAACAACATAATTAAACTGACCCTGATACAAACTTTAACTAGGAGATGAAGCCATAAATAAAGTTTTTCAATTCTTTTAAAAATGAAAACATCCTTTTAAAACTTGGTTACAGTTCTTTGCAATAAATAAAATACATTAACAGATTCATGTAATATTAAAATTGAGACATCTGAACAATTTTTACCACATGTTGATTTAATTTGATTTAAATGTGAAAGTTTTTAATGAGGTTTGGTCGTGAAATCACCACTATGACACTAATGAACAATAGTACTTGGTATAAAATTCACAACAAAGATAACTTCCATATTTACATTTTTTGGGCTTGGCATAACACAAGTTGCAGTACACAATCAGACTGTAAGGCAGGCAATATTTACATGTACTTGGCCTACTTAAATTTGCACAGATAAAGCTGATTTATAAAGAATCTTAAGGCCTTAAAGGCTGTTGACCCTGAGAGTAAACACATTGTTCTGAGTAAAAAAATATATACTCCTCATGTAACATCAAGTCTCAGTCAGATTGAATGATGTCATTATAAAGGGATAATAACTCTTCGTATCAGACCTATATTTTACAATAAAAAACATTGTGAATAACTCATAGAAATATAATTTATTCTGTTGTACCACAAAAACTGCAGTTATAGCTATTATTCTGATATCTGAGCTTGTCTTTAGACCACGTGACGATGGCTATACTCTGTTATAATCTCTTAAGAGATTATAACAACAAACTTTTTAGAAAAAAACCAGGGACTAACTTTGAATGTAAAAATGGATTCATTAACCATTAGTAAGTATGGGAAAATTGTTGTTTACTCCAGGAAAATTCATTTTTTGGCCAAGACAAAAAGTTATTATCCCTTTAAGTTGTGTCAGAAACTTCACTTCAGTATCACTATACCGGTTTCACCCATGGAGTCTGCAGGGGGATACATAGCCCAATGTTCAATAGGCTTCCCATGACAATTATGATGACTGACTAATAAGTTAATTATAAAACTGTATGCCCATTAGATGTCTAAGAAGAGTAATCTACCAATAACCCTTTTCCAACTTATCACGCTGGTAAAAATGCAACGCGGGATCAGTGATGATCTAGGTTACTTCAGGCACAGGTTTGACTTGTCATCAATTTCTGTTGTACTAGATGCCCTGTGATGACCCTCTGTCAATCTCTGAATATGGGGGTGGTGGGGCAGCATCATGACCTGATGTAAAAGAATAGCGATAATCAGTATACGTCTGAATGTGAATAATGCAAGACCCAAAATTTTTATTTTATTTGATATGTCTTTGTCACCTGTTATTCATAATGCCCTGTCAAAAAAAAAAAAAAAAAAAAAAATTAAAGTGACTCTCAGTTTAAAAAGTATTTACTCTATTTGTTGGAAATATATATAATTGAAACAAGAAGGAAAACGCACCTTGATTCATTCTAGGGTAAGCATGTTCAGGGCTTTGATTACTGTTTGGCACCGCTTGTCCTGAGAAAGATGGTAGGGGTGAGTTGGTTGCTGGGTATCCATGGGCTTGAGATGGTTGGTTTTCTTGGTTTGCTTCTTTCACCAAACTTGGAAGGCGGAAGAAATCGATGATCCAACCAATACCAAAAAGTCCAAATGTTAACAAGTACAGCAGGCCCCATTTAAACCTACGGAGGTAAAAATGATGTAGACCAAGGAAACCCAGTGGAAATATCAAGCAATAGGCATCATCTAGATAACATGTAGAAAAATATTTCCATGCGATTTGGGGCTGTCTTAAGGCTTCCTCAAGTTCCTTGTTGCTTCGTTTCACCAGGAATGGCATGCGAAAGAGGTCGAAAATAAATCCTGTCCCTAGCCCACCAATAGTGAGACTATAGTACAATCCTATCCCAGGCCGCCTCAAATAGAAATGATGTAAACCTAAAATACAAGAAGTTAGTCATCATGAAAATTATACTATTTTAATAATTTTTGGTACCCCAGAAACAAAAATTCTAGAGCTTCTGAAATTCTCAAGAGCATACATGTACAAAGTCTAATGCCAAATAAATCCAAAACTGGATGTTGATTGCCCTGCAGATATTCCCCTCCGTCTTCTTTTCAAATGTCACTTAAATTTTTGTCTTTTCTGTTCTACTAGCACACTTTTATAGTGAATGTGAACAAGAGATTATGAGTCAGTATACCTGGAATGTATAATATTGACATGCATGAAGACTAGCACAACAATTCCCGTAGACTATTAACACTGCTACAATGTACTATTATTTACTAATGCAAAAATTTACGTGCTACACGAAAACATAAATATACAGTATAATACTAATATATCAGAAGTTAAAAATTTTGTTTAATATTTACATTGCTTGTTTTCATAAATATTACATGTGCTATTAATTATAAGACCAAATGGTTACCTCAATATACATGTATTTTGTATTAGTTTTTCTTGTACATTGTAAATCTTACCCCAAAGGCCAAGTGGTAACCACAATGCATACGCATCTCCAATGCTTCTCTTTCTGAGTTGGATAGGTGTCCGTTCTTCAATCCGTTTGTTGGCATCTTTTACCAGGATCGGCATTCTGAATAAGTCGATCACCCACCCGCAACCAAAAAGTCCAACGGTGGTCAGGTACATCACACCAAAATATGGACGATGCAAGTAAAAATGATGTGCTCCGAACAACCCAAGTACCAACCACAGCAAGTAAGCCTCCAACAGCGATTTCTTTTTAACAACTCTTTGGTGAGAGTCGGTTATATTTTGCGCTGGAGAGGTCTGGGACACCGGTGGGTGCACATATTGGCAGGCCTCGGGAGAAGACGCCGTGGCCACGAACCCAGTACTCGGCTGTGCTTTCTCGTGGTCCTTTCTTCTCAACTGTCCTTCTTTACAGATTTTATAACCAACCCACACCGCCGCCATAATACTTGTCTACGTGTGTTGCGAAATGACTAGGAGCGTGTGATTGTATAACTACAGGATTAAGCCAAGTTGCAGCATAGTTGACATAGTTGCTAGGTTTGAGAAATCTTCATGTCGGAAGTAGCACCGAAAGTGTCAAACGCCCGCGCATGTGCAGCAGCGTTTCTATCACTTATTCAAAACATAGAAGTAGAGAAATGGAATGCATTTTCTCTACTTCTGTGTTCAAAACTAGGACTCAAATATGTTATGTGAACTGTCTGCAAGGCTGAAGTTCACTATGTCAGTTTTCATGATGATATCTTATTGACTGGTAGTCAGGCCTCTCATAGGGCCTATAGGCTACTGTTACGGTGCACAACCCTTGAGCATCAACAACAACAAGTCAAATGTACCGACAAAAACTGGAAAAAAATGATGCACAAATAGATGTTTTCGTCAATTTTGATGCAATAATACCTAATAATGCTCAACAACAAATTTGTATAAATTAGAAAAAAAATAAGTAGGCCTAACGCTACTTGTTTTTAGGGCCTAATCATCTGCTATAGGCCTACGTAGTTGGTCATTCAGCAAACGTAGGCCTAACTACCATACGGTTCATGCCCGTGGGTATTCTAAATCCAACGTTGAAATACCAAAATGAACATTTCACAAAAACGGTCCAACTAGGCTGTTTTTCTGATTCAAGCTGTATTTCAGTCCGATGAGTTATTTTTCTGCGAGTTTGAGAGCCATAGGCCTATGTAACGTGGTTTTCCTTTAAAGGTCAATATGGTGGCAGTGCCAAAATAGGATTTTCGCCAATTTTGATGCAATATTAGGCCTACATAATGCTTAAAACCATAATCACCACCAATTTTTATTGTGTAAGTAGGCCTATCACTGATGTTAACAAATGTGACTACGTAGGCTAAAGGCCTTCAGGTCAACAGAGGTTGGAAGTCACACCTTGAATATGCCATTAGTAGGCCTACATAACGTGTGACCTGAAAATATAGCCAAACAACTCAATCTCAGGGTTTTGACTTTTGACTATCACTTTTAGTGATAGGCTAACACTGTAGGCTAAGTGTCTTTAAACTTACAGAACTAATGATTATTCATACAACAAAAATCAAGTTTGAAAATCAGCCTGATCGGACCATTTATTCAAAAGTTATGGGTATTTCCCCTTTTTTCAGATAGATAGGCCTACAACACGTAAAACATATTTTAAGGAGGACCGACAGGCCTATTAGCTTGAAAATCACAGGAGTAATAAATGTTACGAAATTACAGGTTGAGTCCAAAAATCAGTTTGATCAGACCATTTTGACAAAAGTTATGCTGTTTTTAGCTCCTTTTGGCATTTTTGAGAGCTCTGGTTTATTGCATTTTGTAGAGCTTGCCAAGCACAACTCTGGCGGTGGTATCCCTTTTTTGGTTTTCCATATGAATGTGCCTACTCCAGCTGGTGGTTGAATATCCGGAGGCGGTATCGCCCCTCTGATCTTCTAGTTATAGAATAATTAATAATAAAATTCTGTGTTGCATTTGAGGTGCTTTTTCTGAATACGATAGAAATAAAAGCCTGCATTTCGGTTTTGTTGCTACTACTCAATAGAAGTGTTCTATTTTTAAGAATTTGTTTTAAAAAGTGCAAAAAATTCCAAATTTTGCCCATGAAAAGATCGTGTCATTTATTTATTTATTTATTTATTTGGTTTCATATTGCACAGATGTATAAAACTTAAATATAATACATATATTCATTCAAACATCGCATATCGGATATGTGTACTCTATAATTTTGTTAATTTATTTGGGTTTTAAAAACTACTTTTCCAAACTGTGCAAGTTGTTTGCTATCTGAATAATGTTATTTTATTTAATTTCTCTTTTTGTTTGTTTGTTTGTTTGTTTTTCACCAGCCTAACTAAAATTTATTAATGGATTTTGATGAAAATAGCATCCACAATTTATCAGTGTTCGGTCTTCGTCGGCCAGTGCCCTCTGAGTGCTGAGGGTTGACAGTGTTCTATCTTTAGCTGAGATGTTTATTAGTATCAGTACATGTACGTGCAACATATCAGGCGTTGCTGATACTGCCTGTCGCAATAGTTTATTTTTATGTATATAATTGGAACAGAAAAGCTAGTTGAAGTTAAATATCTGAACGTGACGAGCTTTTTATCATGCTTTATATCACCCGATTACTTTATAAAAGAATAAAACAACACATATTATCACAATTCGAAACGAATTCGTCGCGGTTTGAGATACTCCTTTGTTCATTTTTTAACCTACATGCTAACACAGAAAGGAGACGCGACTGGTGTTAAGATCCCTCTACCAGCTCTACATGGCCACTGAGAGAAGTCGGTTTATTTGATGTTCACATGTATTTTTTGGCTATTCGCTTGCTTTGAACATTTCTGTTCTGTGACTCTGTGCTGAAATGCAAACGATCGTAAAATTACAAGATTGGTAGCTGTCACATAACCAGCCAGACACCGAATAATCAAACACTGTGTAGCATGCTACGAGAGGGTTCCAAAGGCACAGTGTATATTTGAAAGTACGAGGACAGCATGGAATGGGAAAATAAAATGAGGGCGGGGTGAATAAAACAAAGTGAAGAAGCTAAAAGCAATATGAAAATGTGTATGTTATGGTAATACACGTATTTAACAATCTTTTCCGATATGATTATGTACCGTCTACCAGGGTCACATGTTCATTTTTCACCAGATATTCACAGATATTGCTCTGACGAAGTTAAATCACTTCTCTTTACTGTGACCCAGTGACGAAATTCATGCAATAATTACAGAGTTGAACATTTCTTTGCATATAAACAACAAGCAGGTCTGGAGCCATCAATTTCAAAGGTGGGACCTTTTACACCAAAAGTGGACCTTTTACGATGAAAACTTCGTGTACTTAATCAATTTTACCTAGAGTGGACCTTTTTCCGTCAAAAAGTGCCTGTTCGTTCGAACCCCGGCCCCTCCCTGGCCACGGTATATAAGTACTATTTTAACGAATTTAATTTAATTACTATGTTTGCGCCTAAGAGCACTATTAACTAACAGAAGCTGCTTAAGCTATACGTAGTCCTACTAGGTTCTGGCTGTTCAAAGTAGCATTTTTGTTCATCATTATTATAATTAAAATGAATATTCCTCTTCTTCATATCCTAAACAAATCAGACGCCGTTTGGCATCTTACGGATAGTTTTTTTAAGAAGGATCGTTGTGATATCTTGTGACAACTGTCATCGAAATAAATAACAAAATAAGAACATAAATTAATGTGACTTTTCTTGAGGTGGTGCATGAGGTGCCAGGGCACCATAGTTGTTAGTGTATTGTTGTTGTTGGAATGGATCCCTTTGTTGTTGATACTGGTATTGCTGTTGTTGTTGACACTGGTATTGCTGCTGCTGTTGTTGATACTGGTTTTGTTGCTGTAAACCAGAGAAATATGGCTGTGACTGCCCTTGGTTGTACTGGAAGCCATGTGATGTTCCTCCGGCAATCTCTGAATAAGGGGGTGGTGGGGCAGCATCGTGATCTGTGACATAAGACAATAGCGATGATAAGTGTATGCTTGAATAGCAATAAAGACCTTTTTAACGTTATTGGCTTTTTCACCTGTAACATACCACGATTAGTTTAATGTGACAAAAACACGTTCAAAATACATTGATTTTTCAAACTGATGGTATACCATTTCTCATTTAAGATTAATTTTTTAAATTCTTACATAAGAAATAGGAAGACAAACGCACCTTGAGGTCCCCCATGGTAAGTTGGAGGGTCATAGTTGACTGGGGGTCCACTGTATGTATTAACGTGTGTAAATGTCCCAGACTGTTCTGTTGTAAGCGATTGACTTTGACCGCTGTTTGGCACCGCTTGCCCAGGGAAAGATGGATGGCGTGCTGTGGTTACTATGTATCCATGGGCTTGAACTGGTTGATTTTCTCGGTTTGCTTCTTTCACCAAACTTGGAAGACGGAAGAAATCGATGATCCAACCAATACCAAAAATTCCAAACGTAAATAAGTACAGCAAGCCCCATTTAAACCGGCGGAGGTAAAAATGATGAAGGCCAAGGAAACCCAGTGGAAATATCAAGCCATAGGCATCATCAAGATGACAACGGTAACGATATCTCCATGCGTCTTGGGGACGTTGGAGCGCTACTTCGAGTTCTCTGTTTCTCCTTTTCACTAGGCATGGCATGCGAAAGAGGTCATATATAAATCCTGTCCCTAGGCCGCCCAAAGTGAAGGAATAGTACAGTCCTATCCCAGGTCGCCTCAAATAGAAGTGGTGCCACCCTATAAACACGAAGGAACGGAGTTATTTGCCGAAAAGTCTATTTTCTAAATACTATTTTCATAATCTTCCTTGACATTTTTTTCAGAATCCCATCATTTGTTTTAATCCTGATCCGATTCACTATTTATGCAGATCAATGGCTTCTAATGTAAACATAGATAAAATATAATATTTTGAACATGGATTTAAGTCAATAACAAAACTTGCCGTCTTTTAATTTATACTGGTAAATTCGCCCGTGTCCTTTGAATGAGTGAGGAATTGTGCAGATTATTGGCATATGATTTCAGCAAATTTACATGTTTTGCATATATGTGTTTGTATTAATTTTTTCTCGCAAATCTTACCCAATAGGCCAAATGGTAACCATAATACATAAGCATCCCCAACGCTTCGCTTTCTGAGTTGCATAGGCGTCCTGTCTTCGATCAGTTTGTTGGCATCCTTTACCAGACACGGCAACCTGAATAAATCTATCAGCCACCCGCAACCGCAAAGTCCAAAAGTAGTCAGGTACATTATACCGAAAAGTGGACGATTCAAGTAAAAATGATGTGCTCCAAACAATCCAAGTGCCAACCACAGCAAGTAAGCTTCCACCAAAGATTTCCTTTTAAACCCCCTTTCATGAGATGCGGACATTGTTTGCGCTGTAGGGTACGTAGTATGCGACACCGGTGGGACATTTCTGTAGGCCTCTGATGAAAACCCTGTGGTCCCGTACCAAGGCCTAAATTGTGCATTTTCGTGGTCCATACTTCTGATACTTCACGACTCTTCTCCCATTCGAATTTACGGAAAAAACCCGCTGTGGTATAATATATCACCTGTGTCGAAAAATAGCGCCGAGCGCGTGACTGTGACATACAGATCAACTAGAATGGATCATCTCAAAAAGCCTTTCATGCCGATCGTCGTTTTAAGTCGAACCACCGTAACATTCATTGTACATGTATTTAGTAACCAAAGAGCAACATGTATTTCACAGGTTCGTTAGGGACTTAATGAAAGGACGCGGTCATACCATTACACAGCATAAATATGGGATGGGATTAACTTGATTGAATAGGTAAAACTTTTCATACAATGCCTAAATACTTTTGTTTTTTTTTATTTGAGTTTTGACTCCGACCATCGCAAATATAAAGAACAAACATGGAAATTAATTAGGTAAATTAGATNTGGTATACCATTTCTCATTTAAGATTAATTTTTTAAATTCTTACATAAGAAATAGGAAGACAAACGCACCTTGAGGTCCCCCATGGTAAGTTGGAGGGTCATAGTTGGCTGGGGGTCCACTGTATGTATTAACGTGTGTAAATGTCCCAGACTGTTCTGTTGTAAGCGATTGACTTTGACCGCTGTTTGGCACCGCTTGCCCAGGGAAAGATGGATGGCGTGCTGTGGTCACTATGTATCCATGGGCTTGAACTGGTTGATTTTCTCGGTTTGCTTCTTTCACCAAACTTGGAAGACGGAAGAAATCGATGATCCAACCAATACCAAAAATTCCAAACGTAAATAAGTACAGCAGGCCCCATTTAAACCGGCGGAGGTAAAAATGATGAAGGCCAAGGAAACCCAGTGGAAATATCAAGCCATAGGCATCATCAAGATGACAACGGTAACGATATCTCCATGCGTCTTGGGGACGTTGGAGCGCTACTTCGAGTTCTCTGTTTCTCCTTTTCACTAGGCATGGCATGCGAAAGAGGTCATATATAAATCCTGTCCCTAGGCCGCCCAAAGTGAAGGAATAGTACAGTCCTATCCCAGGTCGCCTCAAATAGAAGTGGTGCCACCCTATAAACACGAAGGAACGGAGTTATTTGCCGAAAAGTCTATTTTCTAAATACTATTTTCATAATCTTCCTTGACATTTTTTTCAGAATCCCATCATTTGTTTTAATCCTGATCCGATTCACTATTTATGCAGATCAATGGCTTCTAATGTAAACATAGATAAAATATAATATTTTGAACATGGATTTAAGTCAATAACAAAACTTGCCGTCTTTTAATTTATACTGGTAAATTCGCCCGTGTCCTTTGAATGAGTGAGGAATTGTGCAGATTATTGGCATATGATTTCAGCAAATTTACATGTTTTGCATATATGTGTTTGTATTAATTTTTTCTCGCAAATCTTACCCAATAGGCCAAATGGTAACCATAATACATAAGCATCCCCAACGCTTCGCTTTCTGAGTTGCATAGGCGTCCTGTCTTCGATCAGTTTGTTGGCATCCTTTACCAGACACGGCAACCTGAATAAATCTATCAGCCACCCGCAACCGCAAAGTCCAAAAGTAGTCAGGTACATTATACCGAAAAGTGGACGATTCAAGTAAAAATGATGTGCTCCAAACAATCCAAGTGCCAACCACAGCAAGTAAGCTTCCACCAAAGATTTCCTTTTAAACCCCCTTTCATGAGATGCGGACATTGTTTGCGCTGTAGGGTACGTAGTATGCGACACCGGTGGGACATTTCTGTAGGCCTCTGATGAAAACCCTGTGGTCCCGTACCAAGGCCTAAATTGTGCATTTTCGTGGTCCATACTTCTGATACTTCACGACTCTTCTCCCATTCGAATTTACGGAAGAAACCCGCTGTGGTATAATATATCACCTGTGTCGAAAAATAGCGCCGAGCGCGTGACTGTGACATACAGGTCAACTAGAATGGATCATCTCAAAAAGCCTTTCATGCCGATCGTCGTTTTAAGTCGAACCACCGTAACATTCATTGTACATGTATTTAGTAACCAAAGAGCAACATGTATTTCACAGGTTCGTTAGGGACTTAATGAAAGGACGCGGTCATACCATTACACAGCATAAATATGGGATGGGATTAACTTGATTGAATAGGTAAAACTTTTCATACAATGCCTAAATACTTTTGTTTTTTTTTATTTGAGTTTTGACTCCGACCATCGCAAATATAAAGAACAAACATGGAAATTAATTAGGTAAATTAGATATCTATAGGCTCAAAAATTGTTCTTGTCTTGGTAACCTGAGAACTATACCGATGTACACAAGACACCGTGATAATTTAACTGATAAACCATTTACTGACATTTTTCATACGACCCCTTTAAGATGATTAGAATTAATGCAAACGAGGCTGAGTATGGAGCACCTGACGATGATGAAATTACTCTAAAATAAACGCGCCTTGCGTAAACACTGTAATGTAAACACGTCGTTTCTTATCACGTATATTGTTTTAATACATGTACTATGCCCAATGTAATCGTGCTCGTTTTTAATTCAAGGGAAAAGATTGGCGTAAGAGAGTACTTTCACACAAGCTATTAAACCGCTGATTTTCAGATATAATCTTACATATTCGGGTTTTATTCAGGAATAGTTATCAAAAGTGAAACCGGTAAACGATAAAAATGTTATTTATTGAAAGGAAGGCATGTTTGAAATGCCAGGTAGCTAGAAGCGTACAAATGTGATAAGAACGTCGGGAAAATGTGTGTCACTTTTAAAGGCGCTTTCTTCTTTCACGGCACTTTTAAAACTATAAAGTATACGGTATTACGGTGCAGTATCTTTCAGTTTTTTTTAAGAAGTGTATTAGCCATAGAAAAGGAAACACTCGAGCGCTTAGAAACGCCTTTTATATGCCCTTATAATTTGGCCTGAAAAAGGCAGGGGTTTTTCGAATATTTCCTTTTTACAAGTTAGTAGTAATAGAAATCTGCTCTACCATATTCAGATGCGCCGTGTCTTGAAAATATTCCAGATTCCTAAAATTTGCTCTTCCACATTTTGATTTAGATATAATTTGTATCAATATGTGCAAAAATGTGTATATCATGGAATTGACGGTAAAGCCTTAAGGCCGTATTTTTTTTAATCTGCCAGTACTATGGCCAAAGATTAATCAAAATATTGGAATGTTTACGTTATCACGAGGAATATGCAGGTGTTAATAGGAAAAAGAATCAGCCGTAGAACCAGTCGAGCTAGAAATCACGGTGCTATAATAAAATAGGGTACCAACAGGGAAAATGTTTCGTGACATATTAACCCCCCTCCCCATCCCCCCTCCCCCGTAAGGCCACGCCCGGGGGTGATCCTGAACCTGCCAATGTTTTATAGTACCTAATCTAAAAATACCGAGTACCCAGCACAAGGCGTTTACCTGTAACCGGTTTACCTGTACAGATACGATGAAGTCATCGGTCCGCCCGCCTGCCCCTAACAATGGCTCACGCCCTGGTGGCTTTGTTTGTTCCCAGGCGAAGTGTTATTAAGGGCAACACATTATCCGCACACCCCTGCGTATAGGTAGGCCAGCGCAATGGGCTCAGTAAAGCTACGAGGCACATTTTCTACTTGATATCACCATATTCCATATAATGTTAAGAAGGATACTCCAAGGCATCCCGTGGACTTGTATGTAGGTGAGTTCTAGAAAAAACGTCTCTTATTTAGGATATAGTATAGGCGTGGTCAACAGGTAGGCCTATAATGTAAGTCACGGTTGTAGGTACTACTCATTAATACGTGTCTAACTAACGAGCATCTGAAAGGCATGTTGACATCAAGTTATGATAATTGACATTTAATGCAGAATATTTTCTAAAAGAACGGCTATGTGCAAATGTTTATGAACTTCCAATAACCGACCCCCAATCCTTTTGACACACTTTCGTTGTATCGGTGCATATCTGTCTCCTCAATATTACACCCAGGCCTGTGTTCCCATTGGCACATACATCATGAGAACTTTAATGGTATTTTCAACAACTTCGCTTTAAAGATAATATGTATTCAGTCAAGTGTTATGCGGGAGATTTGAAAATTAAATATAACGATTCGTGTTTATTTTGACAAAGTAGACCTGTGATCTCTATAGTTTAGAGTAGCGCCCTTTATTTCACCATCACTTTGGCTATAAGTAGTTAAAACAGCATTTTTTTTTATTTTGTCAGAATGCCTTGAATAAAGATGGAAATCTATTGATAATGTGAATAACCATTATTTTTGCGTGACATAAGTTTTCGAATACTCGTTACGTATAGCCTACATTTGCATAAATATAAGACCATGGACCTGAAGGGCCTACTGTTGAAGGCTATGTCGTGGTATATTCCAGGGTACATGTACACTTGGGCAAGACGTTGTAAACAGTTTCTTGGCTTGGGACTCCTCGATTATGTTGGATGTGTATAAATAGAGTTTCTTCCAAAAAAAATATTGAATTCTATTTATACATTAAAGCCTAAACTAATTAACATCTTTCTTTTTACAGGTGGGTTGAATACCAGCTTTCAAAGGAATGGATCGTATGCGTTTCACCATCCTCTTCTGTTTTTTGATGCTAGTGTCACTTTCGTTATTCATCAATGTTTTCTTTTTTGCCCGCCAAGGACCTCTTGCAGTGAATTATGGGGATTCGGATGAGAGCCGACCTCCAGTTGACGTAAATCGTGACAGCAGACAACGTGACTGTAAATGTAAGGAAAAAATAATTATTAATTTGGGTAGCAAAAACAAAGATGCCGCTCCTATAATCTCACGAAAGCCGACAGGAGACGTTCTTCCAGACAGACACACGAACTTCTTGTATCGAGGTATGTCGGATTTGAATCCTTTGAAAGATATCCTTCCCTCGTCAGCAATACCGAACGTTTTCCATTACATCTGGTGTGGCAGTAGGGTCTTTGAATTTCAACATTATTTGAGCGTTCTTAGCGCCTTCAAAATCCACCGAGCGGACAAAATTGTCATCCATTTTGAAACGATGCCTCAGGTTGACTTACGCCGGTACAACCAGTGGATTAACGACCTTAAAGAAGAGGTGCCAGTTTTAGTTTTAAAGAGAGAGCCAGATATGGCAGGTTGCCAAACCGACGACACGAAGAAATTAGATAAAATATTGAACGTCTTGAGTGACCATGGCGGAATATACTTAAACGAAAACGTCGTGATATCAGATCCTCACTTTCTTATTAGGAAAACACAGCGTCTTTACCTATATTTAAAAGGCACGGTGACATCTCAAGCAACTTTGACGACAGCTATTGTTCAAGGTTCCATATGGGCAGACAGGACTGCGGTTACAAAAGGCATATCTAGTCAGAAATTTATCTCCGGTTTATTAAATAAAACGGATAGTAAACTTCCTGCAATGACTAGTAATTGTATAACACATATAACTCACAGTGAATCCAACCGTTCCTATTGCCTGCACATAGATCATACACTTTATCCTCATCAAATCTGGGAACGAAAGGACGAGTTTGGGGCTTTATGCAGACGACTGTTTTATGGTTCAGAAGAGATCCGCGTTCCTGCTCCGTCGTACGACACACTGATACCTAACATTGCTCATTATGTGTGGATGGGAGGAACAGAAATGCCGTTTTTAGCATATTTAAGTGTGAAAAGCACTTTGAACGTCCTTAAAGTGGATGCTGTGTATTTACATGGAAACGAGGAACCCAAAGGACCATATTGGGACAAATTAAAAGGGAACCCAAAAGTCCACTTTGTTTTTCGAGATTGGCCAGAAACAATATTTGGAAACCCGGTTAATGATTATTCACATATCAGTGACGTTTTTCGGGTGGACATACTTTTGAAATACGGCGGAATATACACAGACTGGGATGCCGTCTGGGTGAAGCCCATCGACGATTTACGTGGCTATGACGTGGTTGCCAATTACGACTGGCCGGATTGGCATCCCCCATTTCCTGATAAATTTAACATGGGTACTCTCCTTGCAAAAAAGAATGCGAGATTTATGCACTATTTTTCAGATACAATGAAGCGATATGAAGACACTGGGGACTGGTATTACAATGCTTGTCTCATGCCTTACAAAGCATATGAGAGGCACCCTGAACTTCTTTTAGTGGAAAAGCATTTACAAGTAATATGTTTTGATTTCAAATGTCACCCGATATTCAAACCTGGCTATAAAGACCCCAACATACATCACCTTAACAACGCTACGTTTGACTGGCGAACTGACGTGTACGCAGTTCACTGGACGAGACCGAGCCCGCCAGAATTTGAAAATGAAAATACTTTAAGACAATCAAACTCCATGTTTAGCGAAATTGGAAAATATGTCTTAGATAGAAAGTAATAAGCTGCTTATTGCATCAATTTGCCCAAGGTAGTATCACATTTAGGCATGCTCTACATAATAGGCACATATTCCAATTTTCATAAAATGATTAAATTTGAATGTTACACTACAATTCAATGTCAAAGGGCACATAATTACTACAAAATTAATCATTTACAAATGCTAAAAACCCAAGATCATTTTTGTTAAGCTTTATTTATCATCTTTTTTGACGGATCTTTATATGTGATCTCATTAAGGACCGACAAGTGCGAAATAAGGCCATGTTCTTAAGGATGGCTCTGTTTAAGGTATATGGCACTGCGTGTTCCTTTTTTTATACTTATCAACTACATCTTATCTACCATAAGAGCTAAGTACCTATTGAATTGTATAAAAACGTACAATAATATCAAATCAATATACTGAAGACGTATAAATCCACTGTCCAATGTAACTATAATGTGATATATATGCACGGTTATCTGACAGTTGCATATCTAATGTCTATTTGGCACCTTTAAAACACACTGGCCGCCTAGTTTGCTAGACAAAATTTTCCCAACTTTATAACCCTATGGCAATTGGCTGGTTTTTAAGCAACTTAAAGCTTTGAAGTATTTAAATAATCTAATCGAGACTCTAGTGCTTATGCATTTCTTTAAAACTTGCACAATTTCTGGTACTTAGAAAATGTGGTACCTGCTCATATAAAACCTACAAATCCTCCTACATACATGTACATACTTATAAAAAAGTTGCATTATATGTGTAGCATGCACTTAGTATAATACATTTTTCAAAACAAATCCTAGTTTTACTCCATATGGTTACATTCATAGACTTTGCTGTTTCCAATAGAGATACGAAATATAACCAATATATGGCTGCCTTCTTTAGTAGAAATTTTCCTTGCATTGCACAGAGGCAAACGAATAATATTGGTGAAAAAGAAACTATGATAAAAGCTACCGATGAGAAGACGAAAAGTTATCCCCATCCTCTGAAATTTCCCTTATTTTTATGTTTTGCTTGGGTCATCGATGTTCATGATGACACGTACGTCATTAAAACAAGGATTACATGGAACGGGACTCGCACCAAAGGCTGATAAAAGCCAGTTTAGTTTCCAAAAATAACTTTTTGGTCAGCTCTTCAATAATATGCATAACTACGCTATCACATTGCTCTCTAACTAATATGTTAAAAGTATTGCATTGATTTATTGCGTATGCTGTTCCATCAGATTCTAGAGGGAAGGCACCCCTCCTGAGGCCTCCATGCTCATTTAAAAGTGCCCATTATGGCTAGAACAACGTTGTTGTGACCCTACCGTCGATTTATGAAAACGCATTTTCTAAGGAATTAAGGGAACAAAAATATCTACGTAATATTTTTCTGTTCGCACTTGTGAAGGGTCCAGCACAAGATGGTGACAATGTCGAACTTCTGCAACTGGACCAGAAATTGTCTCCTGTTAATGTGTTTGAATCTTTTTATTTATTTTTTTCATGTGACACCATGAAAGAACACAGCCTATACAGCATGCTGGCAGGGCATTTTGGAAAAAAACATAAGCAAACAGCCTTTACACTAAATCTCAAAGTTCTTTTTTAGTATGTAGTTGTTTATATTTTTAGTAATCTTAGTTTTTTTTATTGCAATTCCTTGTTAAGCAGCAGGTTTGACCTCTATGATGGCGCTACCGGTGATGTCAGGGAGCTCCACGGTGTCGAAACCGACTGCTATTTGGCGAGTGCCGGTACGGCGGGGGGTCATCTGATACGTGAGGTCAACGAGGGCATTTGCTGCCACATCCCTATGGAAGGAAAGAGAAGCAATCATTTGAAAACCTAAACCGCTGGACAATACTGAAGTAAAATGTGCCCACTGCTGAGACATTAATAACGGCAGCATTGCAGATTGAGGCAGATAGAGATGTTGCCATTTAATTTTGGGTAGACCATAGAGACGTAAAAAGTATTTTTTTCTTTTTAATACGTTTCAAACAGGTTTTAATGCATTTCAAACAGGTTCTAGGATAATCTTATTTTCAAAATAATATTAAAGTCTAGTTTTTGAATTACAGTAGTGAGGGTCATACTTACGACGCGTGTTTTATCCTCTTAGGTTTCTGCAGTCCAGGTCCTTCAATAAACCACTCGCACTTCGTCAGCTGTTTGTTAAGAGGATTGGTTAAAGAAACCACCAGATCGAATGGTACTCCAACTCTGAAAATTCCAGAATCGTCAAGGCATTTCGCCTGAAAATAAAGAGGGAAACAACAATTAAATTAGGCCATTTTTCTGTAACAGGATCGTGTGAAGAGGCCGGTTCTATCGCCTCCCACAAAACAAGTAAATAAAATTCAAGATGATGACGTTTTTCTCATTGACTGGAGAGGTTTGGAGACATTCTATTATCGTTATTATTTACCTCTACTTTGAGATCAGGTCTTCTTAGACGGAAGTCGTCGAGGTCTGCATGGACCTGTCCAGTCTCCTTCACCCAGGCCATACCACCTATCTTCATGGATGCTCCCTCCACCAGTTTTGGAAGGTACTCGTCTACAGTACACGCCATCTTCACGTTTTGTTCTAGACAGAAAGTTAACAGTTTATATTCCTAATGCTAGAATGAACATTGAAACAAAACGCCCGCAGGCGTGTGAAGACCAAAGCAACGTCAGAGTGGCGTGTTTCTTGAAGAGATTTTTGTCCATTATTTTTCTTAAAGAACATTCTGCACTGGTGACTACGATGAAACAAGCCGATTACCGATAATGCACCAAATGCTTCATGGACAGCTATGGAAATAAGGTTACTTATCGTGCGAATTGGAACAAGAACTAAAAGGTTTTTCTTCTATAGAGTTTAACTAAGGCATTTTGTTATGCAGGTTTTGTTTGTATCATAACTAAATTGAAAAAAACCCAAACTTGTATAAATGGCACTACTGAATAATGCATGGTACTGTCACAGAAAATAAGGGGACTAAATTGTTCTTAGACACATGACAAATCAAACCATGAGGACATAACAGTTACAAGATTCATTTTACGTAACGGTTTAAAAAGGGAAGGGAAGTAAAAAATCTCATGTAAGTGAAAAGCACTAGAAACATGGATTAAGCTTGGAAGAAGCTCAAGAGTACGTGGTAAAAGTACTAGAAACATGATTTAAGCTTGGAAGAACAACAAAAATACGTGGTAAAAGTACGCACGCACCCTGACTAACAGAGGATGCATGTACCTGCCCCTATTTTCAACATGCCTGACCGTTCCCAGTATCCTGGACACGGCACAGACATGATGAAAGAGTGGCCCCTGAAACTGATGAACAAATCTAAAGTGAAAAAAGCCATGCTGTGACATTTATAGAAAGGAAAGAAATACATGTAGGCCTACTGTTAACTTGCGCGTAATTGCTCGTTTGACTCTCTTAAATATAACACTAATACAAACAAGTTTGTTTAAAAGAAACAACCAAAGTGCTTCGCCGTGAAGAGCAAAGCCATAAGATGTAGAAAGTGATTTTCCAAAAGTAAGCAAGCTTACAAAGAAAAGAGCAGCAAACGGATATAACTGCCGTAAGCGAATTTCATAACGGTCTAATTGAAATTGAAGAAACGGGTTTAGCAGGTAGTGTACCTCAGAGCAATTTTAAAATTAAAATAAAAAAACACAGGGCAAAATCACATCATTGTAAGGTTGATGGAACACAAGGTGATTCAGCACCTGCACTGGGCCATTAATAAGCAACAAACAACGTGCCTGTATTTACCGTTTCTAATTATCAAAAATATTATTCTGAAAATCTCATTTATATTCGAAACAACAGCATATAGGTCTGATAAAAATTTGTCGGAACCAGAAATTATGTTTACATTGGTATTTCTGATACCGTATCAGATTACACATTTCTTCTACTGAAGACTTATTTCACTCAAAGCCATCACACTTTTGTAAATTCATTTGTGAAAGAGGAAATAGCGGCATATAAAGACAACGGGTAAAAAACATCACGCGAAACCCCACAAAAGTTGGACACAATACACTCCTGAAAGCAACATATATAAAGCAATTATACTCGCCTACCTCCTAGTAAAGAACATAGATAGAGAAGTAAGAAGACGAATTATGAAAGACGGCATCAAAAGAATATCTGAATAAGATAGTTATAATTAAAGTTAATTTTTTTTTCAAATAGAAACCGGATAGAGTGATAAAAATAATGAAAATCATGAGAGGGAGACAAAAGAAATAGCCCTGGAAAAGAAACTGGTACAATCACTCTTATACATACAGGGTTACCACTTAATATGGAATATTATTTTTTGGCGAGTNGACTGGATGTTTGTATCACTCAGTGACATACTTTTTTTGATGAATCCAACCAAAAAAATTAAATCAGCACTCAAAAATAACAATGATAAAAAATATTCCATATTAAATAGCAACCCTGTAGTGTGATAACATGGTAACATTTACCAAAATCAAACTCTCTCTCTCTCTCTCGTCTGTTTGTTAAATACGACGCAATAATGCCATACACCAGGGCGAAGAAACTCAAAATGCATGCCAAATGATGAACAACCGTACCAGATTTAGGTTCCAGTTTTATTTGGAACTGTTCGTTTTTCAGCTGCGCCACTGGCACGCCTGTATATCTGCACACCGTGGCAGACAGGGTGATGGTGACATTCCTCTCCTCGTCGCTTGTGTTTGTCACCTTGACCTCGACGTCAAAGTCTGAACCAATGAATATGTCATCTTTGTCCACAAAGTTGAATTTCACATCCTGAAAATATGCAAGCACAAAGTTTTGAGTAATATAAAGATGTGTTCCAAGGTTGCCCAAACGAAAGCAGTAAATTACGTTGAACCACTGTAATCTTGAAATGAACAATAAACAACCAACACGGCTAGCACACAAGGGGATATCAAACACAGTTTTTATAATGATAATAATAATAATAAAGAACTCAAACTCAAAGATAAGATGTTCAGACACTTTAAGTGAAAAAATATCGAGTGTCTCAAAAGAGCAGAATGCTGGTTAATCCACAAAATTGTAACCTGTAACGTCATTCAGCATTTCCCTGTGATAAAATAGACATGCTGTAAATTGGCGAACTGAGCTGAAATATAAAATGATATACCACTTACGTCGCCAACGTCATCGTATATATCTTGTCTTGTGGAGGTCGAGATGGCTTTCATCAGTGCAGCCCTCTCCTCTGCAGTACCTGACAGAAAGGGAGGGGGATCAGATATAAACACAAATATAGAAAAAGGATCTCTTTTTTATTCCATCATACTGAATTTTAAAGTAAAAAGATATATCGTAAATATCAAAATAATTTATTTTTCCCTTTACAGCAAGTAAAATGTTATGACGTTTATTAAAAGACAAAAAAAAAACAAATATTTAGTCCCGTCTGTTCTTTTTTATCTATATTTTTTTGAAATCTTATTTTGTTAACTGAAATGTGACAACATTACATCTACATTCAATCATTTTCTTGCATTTGACGTAATTTTGTCAAGTGGTTGCACTAACATGTAACACGTGATATACTGCTGTGTGTATGCTAAGACGCGATGGCATTACCTTCCATGTACTTATACTAAGACGTGACGTCATTACCTTGCATGTGCTTATACTAAAACATGACGTCATTACTTTGCATATGCTTATACTGATATGTGACATCATTACCTCCTGTGTGCTAATACTGAAATGTGACGTCATTACCTTCTGTGTGCTTATACTGGGATGTGATGTCGTGCCTGTCGGGATCATCTATGATACTTCCAACCACCGCACGCCTTGCAAAACCGTCTGGTAGCCGAGTACTAATACGCTTGCCAACACTGTGACATGTGAAAGAAACAATGTTGATACACAACGTCTCAAATTGTTCAATGTGTGATCATGAATGTATTAGTCAATAAAGTACCTCAAACCCAGCAAACACGTCACGTTGGTAACACGTGGTTAATCCGTCGCTATGACGTTAAAAAGTGGTAGCAACGTGCTAGCCACGTGATCCGAACATGACGTGTGTGCTGGGAACACACCTTAAAAAGATAAGCGTGCCTCATTCTTTCGCCTAAATTTCATCAAATATTTGATATTATTTTTTAGGAAAATAAACACGAATATTTGGATACTATTTTCTTACATGTCTTTCTGAATGACGCTCCTAAATTCTCCATTTGACTTTTGAATATAATGAACCTTGTCTGCGTTCACTTCGGCAAAGATGAAAGGACCGTCATATGGCAGAGTGATTACGCCGTCACGTAAAGCGTTCACCGAACAAGGGCCAGAACAATAGATACCTGATAGAGAAAAATGCATTGTTTACACGAAATAAACGTCTAACTTTAAAAATAACCTAAAAGTACGATGTGCACTACCTGGCTGTAAGTCTGGACGTTTAACCCAACATTTCAAGCTGCATATATTGTATAGCCTGCTGTGTGACTTAATACGTGAACCTGGCATCTTTACAAACAACATAGAGGGTCCCTACCGTCGCTGGTCTCCTGGGGTGTGGCATCGATGGCCTGCCAGCCACTATACCCTGGGGGAAGATCGGGGCGAGCCATCCACACGTCATTCCAAACGTGAAAGTTCCAAATGGAGTCGAAGTTGGCGTCCTCCATCGGCTTGCCGTCTGAGGTCCAATACATATCGATTGTGATAGTGGCGTCCACGTCGTGGGCGGATGCAAAGTTGGTGACGCTGCGACATGGTATGCCCAGAGCCCTGCATACTGAAATATATTTTCCTTATACTTAACAATCCAAGGCAAGGGATCCAACAAGGAAATAAATTATATAGGCCTACTCGACTGATACCAACACTAGATGAAATAATAAAAAGTGCAATCTCAAAGTATACATTTTCTTTAAAAATAACTCATAACTAATGTTTGTATAAGGAGAATTTGCTTGCCTGGTTCATTGTTAAACATCCCTTAACTAGGGTTTATTAATGTACGGCAACACCATTTCTCGCCATTAAATCACACTTGCAAGGTTTAAATTGGTGTGTAAAATGCACTATAAACCCAAAGAGCATAACGCTACACAGTATGTTTCTTCTTCAATACACTACGTGGACTCTACAGATAAATCGCACTGAGGATGTTAATGCCATTCTGGATTTTCTGAAATAATATAATACACTGTGCGATGAGGAAAGTAAGGTCACGTGAAATCGTGGTTCTAAAATATAGATATTAGTGTTTATGTATATATGTGTGAATGCCAATGACATCAAAGCTTAGGTAACAGAGCGATTTTATCCACACAGTTTCGTCCGCCTCCCAATTTTCTTTCCCATTTTGATGCATGTCGGAGCTAGAAAGGGTAATAACGAATATAATGTGACCCAATTCCTGGCGGTCTTGTATGAAGCTTGTTCAGCATGTGAGTAAAGTATGCTCAGCTGCATGCCTAGAGGGCTAAATGAGTATAAAACACCCGACATTTTCCTAACCACGATATGAAAATATAGACCCTAGCCAAGTTCAAGGTAGATTTAACATATATGTCAGAAAAAATATGACCAGCGCTTCCTCATTTTTAATCAACTATAAATTGCTGGGATACCCTCTTCCCACGCTTTGTGCACTTCAGCACAGGTGCGGCTATTGCATGGACTGCTATCGCTGGCAGATCTTGCTTCTCTCTCTCTCTCTTTTTTTTTTCATAACCTGATACGCCTTGAACTAATAGAAAATTCTATCCCGTACGCGGATCACATTATGAGATAACATGCCTTCCCCTATCTTCATATATTTAAAGTAATGTTAACTGGGATACTATAAGGACCCTATTTGGTTGAAATATTTCAATTAACGGTAATGTGGATAAATATTCTGCACGGAACAGTAGACAAAACACATCTGCACAGTGCAGCATTAACATCACTTTAACAATATTTGTGCAAATTAACATTCTACAATATATACATTAACATTAACGAGAAAAGTATCAACCCAAGTTCAAGTTTCAGTAGGCTCGTGACAATGCTTAAAGACCCATGTGTGGCAGCGCAAATCACGTGTAACCATGTGATAAGACTCACGCGTGGTGACGACCCCGGAGAACACCCAACACTGGCCGAACTTGACGGGCTGCTTCGTCTTCCAGTACTCCTCCAAGATGGCGACGCTCCCCACCCAGGCAGTGGGTGCAGTGCCGCCAGAGTAGTCGCCGGACCAGTTACCCACCAGAATTCCGTCGTCGTCCAGAGAGTTGGTCTGGATGGGACAGCAAACATTTTACTCAAGTTTGGGTATTGAGTATGGTCAATAAAAAAATATATATATTACCATGGGCGTCCGCAGGGGGGGGGTATCAATGGGGTCACTTGATCCCCCTGGAATTTTGGCGGGCACGTTAATTGCGGGTACCCAGCCAATCATTATCTCCCCCTTCAATGACTCTGATCCCCCCACCTAGAAAATTTTCTGCGGACGCCCATGTATATAACTACTGTTAGTGGTAGAATTAGGCCTTATGGGCCAAACCATTCATTTCAACAAGAGTGGCAAAATATAGTGCACAAAATTAAGGGATAGGCCTGCTTGGCCAAATGCAAAATGTCACCCTGCCATTGGTTAGGTAGCTGCCACTCACTAGAGAAACTGGTGAATTTTTTGTTTGTAAATCTAGTAGTTGAGCTAAAATTGAAAGCTGCGTAATTACAACAGTGGCGCTTTTCTATAGTTTCCGATTTTTTTTAAAGTAAGAATATTTTTCAACAGAAATGCGTTTTATGTGATTGCAGTAGGTGATGCTGTGATGTTAAAATGTAAAATTCAACGGAAACTCGTGTTTTGGTAAGATAACGACTGGTACTTACAATTGCACTGATTTTCCTGACGACACCCACGGGGTTGTTTCTGCTTCTGTACGGAAGTTCAGCCTTGTCAAGGACGTAGAACGCACAATCCAGGACGAAGTCTTCAAACTGAAACATGGTCGCATTTAAAACGTAATTTTCATTCTAAAGTTTTTAAAATACGTTCGATTGACGTAAACAAAGCTATCTTTTTACAAAGAAAACAAGCTTTCAAGGTGATGGTTAAATGCACGGCTACAAAAGAGGCGCAGTAGGTATATATATATACCATACTGAAACTGACCTCAAACCATTGCAATCGCTTATAATTAAAGTAGGCGGATTGTCAAAGGGATGTCAATGTTCCATGAAAACGGATTTTAATGGCGTTTCGCCAATTCCACTTTAACGACCAGTGTGACGCATTTAAAATACTGCACAAAAGCGTTTCTATTCATGTAAAGAAACTCAATTCAATTTCGTTTGACATTTTGAATGTCATTCATAAGTGACTGTCATTCTGACCAATGACCCCTACTGGTCCCCACAGCGTATTCAACCATGCTTTTTACAGGTACGCTCGAATTCCAACAGGAAAGTATCTCAGCGTGATAGCAAACAAAGTTTAGCAGCGGGATCCAGATTAATTTCCAAGAATATTTACAAAAGGGTGCCTAGAAAAAAAGTAAATCTTAAAAGTTTCAATTACCTGGCCGAATGTCCAAGGTTTTGACCCGATCTGTTTATAGTTCCCGGCATAAATCTTGCCCATGTCATTTAACACGTATTCCAGGATGAGGGTTTCATCCTCCAGGTAACAGATATCATCTGAAAACACAGTTGAAGTCCATGCTATGTAAACGGCTTTATAGTTATTAATTAATCCAAATACTGGGACCTCAAAACTACAGGATGGGTGTGCAAAATTGACTCGCGGGAAATAGCATAGGAAACATTGGCAAAACTAGTAATAAAAACCCGGAAAATAATAAATGGTATAAGAAAAATGATTCTGTGAAAATAAACAACGAACAAAGATAAAACAGACTTAATACTGCATAAAAAGTCTTGAAAACACATCGGAGATATATCACTAAGTGCAGGGCAAACTTATATCTTCGTGAACTCTCTGAGAAGATTTGAATCAATACCACACGCATTTTTTTCTCTCAGAAAACACGTTCGTATCCAGCAGGTGCAGAGCTCTGGGTCTAGTTTATAACGCGGTGTTTTCTCTGTAGACGCAAGTTTCGGGGCTTTATTGCCGGGAAGCTATTATTAGCACATGAACTCAAGAGGGAGGGCAGCGAAAGATGTTTTATTCCTTTTTTCCTCGCATCTGATACTTTCACCTTTATACTGACGCAATACATCAAAACCTCGACATTACACAAGAGGATTACAAGGTATCCCGAGGCAACGTGTTTAAGATTTATGCAAAGCTGACTTACGTTTAAATGATAAACGGAATTCATAGGTCATCATTATAAAATGTAAAGTAACGCAACATGGCGATGCACTTTTTAGAAAGAAGAATCTACCTTACAGTTACTTTACTGATAATATCAAAAGTGAAATCCCACTGAGAGAACATAGGAATCTGTCCATCTAATCTGGGATCTTGCTATGCACTGCAGAGTTATATCAGTTTTTATAGCTGCTCCGGGAGGGGGAGGGTAGCTAGTGAGCCTGAGATGACAATGGTAGATATTGCCACAAAGAGGTTCTGAAGACTGTAGCTTGGCAGCGCGATAATAACTCCGGAAACCATGTAATATTAGAACCGAAAGCCAAGAGCCAAAGGCGGCGGGGTATGACGAAAATGCATCAATCAGGCGCGCTTGTAGGCTTCACACTCTAGTGTTTTCTGTCTTTGAGAGACAGAAACATAAACAGTTTTTCTTAACATTTCTTAAAAGGACAATTTCCCCACGTTTGGCCTTATTCCCAGAGCAAACCAAGGCCCCGGCTGTTGCCGGTAGGCTACCGGTTTGTTCAAGGCAAAACTTTCGTGCACTCACGAGTGCAGGGTGAATGTGACAGACTTAAATGTGTACTCTAATGCGGACAGCAACATAACAGAAACACACAACAAAGAAGATCGGTGCATTTTATGTTAAGTTGTTAAAAGAAATAAACAAATACCTTAAAATGGGTCTAAATAAATGAGCGAGTGAATCATACGGAACAATCAACAACGAAGCCAATAAAAAAAAAAAAAACATATGAACAAAGTAGAACAAATGTATGAACAAGTCATACAAAATGAATTAATCACTAGGTGAATCAACAGATCAACAAATGAACTAATTAATTATGAGGTAAATGAATAAACGATAATCACCAGGGCACCAGGGGTTGAACAACATGTAGATCGGGTCCTCGTGGACATATCTATACTTCTTCACTTCCTCTTCGGGTTTGCCAGTACCAGCGTCCTTCAGCAACTTAAACTCCAGTTTAAGCGTCCATTTCCCCACGATACAGTTCCCAGGGGTGAAGATTCTCAAGGTGACGTCTTTACCGTTCACCTCTTTGATCATAGCCCCCCATTGGTTCGGCTTGTCCTCGTCAGAGAGGACGATCACCACTGATGTCCCTCGGCTTGGAAGCGGTCTGGGACCTGATAGGTGGAGAGAGATGGAGCAACGATTTCAGTATACTTGACATAATAAGAAAGTATGTGTTATATTTTCCATTTTCAAATTGTAGATTGTGACATCTGAAATATCGTAAGAGTAATATTTAGCATGTTATCAATCACTGGAAACCATTCTTTAAAGTGGCACAAGTTATGTAAACATGAACGAGCGTAATGCCTTACCTCTTGTATTTTGATAAGTGTAAAGCTGTCGTTTTGTCTATTTGAAATTATGCAATTGCATTTTAAATGAATACATGTCCATCGATTGCGTTCTTAGCACTCACCCACTTCAAGTATAATTTTCAAGTCATCTTTTTCTTTTTCGAAAGCTCGATCAAATTTAACCACGATATCGAAAGGTTTTCCACGTCGGATGACTAGATTTGGTTTGATCTTCTTCCCGTCCTCTTCCCGCTCCTCTGTCAGCTCGTACTTGTCCGTGATATGGTCGTAGGTGTTCTGCTTGATGCACAAATCCACATCTTTTACATGAAGAATACGCTTTCCCTTTGGTGGAACTGGAATGGAGTATATAATTGGTTCTGAATCATTACATATAAAATATAGAATGAGTTTGATTTGGAAAAAAGTAGTCGCCCTGCTTATATTGAGATATGCAGCAGTTTCTGTTGTTTCATTAGAGGGTGAAAAGTCATGTCTCTAAATATTGGAAAATCATTCAAGTGTGCTTGTTAATCGTAATTGGTCGGTGGCAATATGTACGAATATGAATAAGAAAAACAAAAGCATTGGCTAGCGAGCTACTAATATACTTTTGGATGCATTTAAGCCGATTCCACTGAATCCTGTTGTCATTCTACTTTTCCATTTTCTGGTATTCTGGGAGTATTCATTCTGATGAGGGCGGAATTTTGTAGCCCTCTTTGAATATCCCGGGCTTCAGACTTTGTCCACGTGGGGGCAAATCATATTAAACACCCAGCCAGGCATACAGGTACGTCTAAAGGCGGCGCGTGTGTAATTATGGCCAACTCATAGTAATGATGAAAGATATATGTAATTTAGAGGTAAGAGCACTAGAGTCAGATACCAAAGCTGAGTGAATGCTAAGTTGCTGGTACTTGTTACTTCATGCCATCACGTTCTGGTGTCTACATACAGCAGGACATTAGACGAGGTGGAGCAATTAAGAAAGACAAGCACCACGCCTGAGCTTCACTATGCGAGGCTCGTTGAAGGTTGTACCGTTTTATACATTTACATACACCTTATACCAGCTGGTTGAGATACTTTTTCTTTCCCAGTATTGTACTTGTGGTGAATGAAGAGTTCTCAGAACAGACATATCTTTCATCATAAATGTTCTTGTTGTCACATTGAAGTGGCTGCCGCAGGTATCTTGCTTATTACCTGGATTTAATGCAGCCCCTCTATCCAAGGCCCAATTTCTGAAGCTGGTGCAACTTGCTCACTCCTTTAATAAGAATAGTTCATCTACGAACTACTTGGCTTCGGTAATTGTTACCTTAGCCTTAACAAATAGTATCTATAAAACTTCAAGATAACGCAGGGCTATGGGTGTTCGTGAGCAAAAGCGGGTGAGCGAGAGAAGTGAACTTCTGTAAGAGGTGTCATATCCATACTGTAATTATGTCTTTGCAGCTTACGTGATTAGATTTCAAGTCATGCTCGAGAATAATAAAACACGCAAGGAATTACTTTTATCTGTCATTTTGGGGGTTTGATGGCAATATATGAAAAGTTGCCTTTTCAGTGTGAAGATATAACCGTGTGTAAAGAAAGAGCCCCCTATTCTGGCCTCACTGATGGTATTTAGGTGTAATGAACTACGAACAAAACATAAGTTTAGTGGAAAAGACTATCTTTACCGCACAACTACACCAAAACAGGTACTGCAAAACTGATACTTAGAGATAAAAACACAGGTAGGCCAGGATAAAAAGCAGAGCAAGACTGAGCCAGACTCGGAACCACAGACGTTAAATCGGGGCCGGTGTTTTATAATGCTGGATTACGATTGGCTATGGCAGAGATATTTTTGTCTTTTTTGTCTTGGTTGACTTTTCTTTTTTTCTTTTTTTTTTTTGGATTAAACTATATCTAATAAATGTATCCTTATGATTATTGTTATTTGAAATTGTAATAGACTCTTTTTGCCTTTACTCAAAATCTCTTCAGACAATGTGAAAGTAAACCCACGACCCTATGAATACACAATTCGTTGAAAATTGCAACAAAAAAAAAAAATAAATAAATAAATAAATAAAAAAAAGCCAAATTATCCAATTTTCTGTGGCATGTGCTGTTTTGGAAGGGCACTAAACATCCTTGGACATTATTTTCTAGTAATGGACCTTGTGTGTTGTAATTAATTCTCCATAATGTTGTTTGCCTGGCACATGGAACATTCTGCTATACAATTTATAGAGTAACGGTGGCTGCCTGCTTGTGTTTTCCACATAGTATGACCACACATTAAGTCAAGTTCATGTTAGGGGCCGCAGAGAGCATCTCGACTGTATTCCTGAAGTTCGTTCCACTCATTCTTTGTTACAGAATCAGTCCAAGAAACAGGTGTAGGGTGATATCTTAAACAAAGATCAGAAACAGGGTGCATTTCAGTCTTAAACAAAGGACTTTCTTATACTTTCATCATTCTTTTTATAAATGTAAATGAAAGCTAAATCCTATCATCTAAAGCCGCGAAGGTCAGCGTATGCGGAGGCGGTAAAGAACATTAAAATTCTTGCTTAACTCGTCTCTGCAGAAACACTTATATACATTAAATATATTTATAGCACAATATGTAACAGTCAAGCCCAATGACTAAACAAAGAACTTTTATCGACCGCATACCTAGATAGTATCATTGGTCGTGCTGTCAAACAGCTGTGGGATTCTGATAGTGACCGGACAGATGTCGCATGTGCTCGTCGACAAAAGAAAAAAACCCAAAAGAGTGCCCTTGTCCCGTACAAGAATCCTGACTTTTACCGGCAGCTTATGTCATTTAATCGTTGGGGTTTTAATCCTGATTCATCATACAATAACCATGAATATCATAAACATTATAATTCTCATTGTCATGGATCTGATGTTTATCACTTATATGTCAGGATGGCACCTGTTAACCGAAAGAGATATCGCCAAACATGTATCTAGGACGCACGAAACCGTTTCGTATGTCCTAGCATGTACGTAGAACAGGTCTTTATGAGCAGAGTCGCCAGTCTTGAAATGAAATACATTAAAGGCGTGAAACACTGTAAAGATTACTTTTTCCTTCTGACATAATGTATTCACTTCGAATTGCATTATTATTCAAAAGTCAAACTTAAAACAGGAACTCGGTTTCAAGTTCACAAAACATTGGATTATAAAGAAACTTTGCTCCTAGCGATACAAACTGGTTTGTGATTCATCAGTAGGGTATGTGTGGGGGACGCAGGCGTTTAAAGAAACAATATATTAAACTTTGAAAGTGCGTGTTTAAAATGTTGTGTCCGCGACTTTCTTGTTCGTTTTCACACCTGGTGATCACACAAGGTGGGCTGCGCTTCTTTTGGTTGACATGATTAATTTCAACCTGATACACTGAAGGTATTTTTAACTGCACCAAAGAACTCTTTTTCAAATACAATTTCCATAGCTTTACGACCTAGGGAATGACATTTACTTAAAGCTATAATTTTTTGGGGAAAAACTCTACTTACAAAAGTACCCCTATTTATCATGTTTATGTTTGCTGTCTGCATTTTGACCGAGTGGCAATATTTGCTGTCAAACACGTCTTCCTCCACCTTTCTCCCAGATCTTTGATCTGGGGGGTGACCAGGTACACTGTGACATTGAGTATTGTATTCTGATGATATAACCAGGAGATGTATTAAGTCAATATGTTATTTACCATGTGATTTGACTTCATATGTTACCCATCTACATCTTTGTGAGACTGTGTATATTTTAGCCAGTTTCTCTGACGTTAGACTCTTCATTTTAATCATTTAACGTGAACTTTCTTCGGTATCAAGAAATCACACAAGAATATTGGATTATAATTTCTAAGAAATACATTGAACCTTGTTTTTCCAGACAATCGTATCTGATGTATATCACGTCTACTCATGTTTTTATTCATCTATTTATTTATTTTTGTACGTCTGGGTCGGGTAATAGGAAAACAGTATAAGGAAACAACTTGACTTTTTTTAACCAGATAAGCTCACACTATTACTGCACACGAAAACTGAATAATTATAAATAAACAAACAATTTCTCAAAAAGATCACAGGCAGACGCAGCAAGTCACAGACCCTTCAAATATAGCGGATAATCTTACCCCAGCCCGCATATATATATCACTGCTATAGCTGCATAAGCAGTGTTTCACGCTTAGCGGGCGGGCGCATGAAAAAGAAAAGAAGAAAAAGTTCACGCTGTATTTGTGCAAAGTTCGCTCTCATTAGCAGAGTTCACTTGGAGTTGGAGAACGTCCAGTTTGAGAGGATATTCTTCAAAGAGTCTTCTGAACTCTGGAAATAGTGTTATATGTTATATGAATAAATGCTTTATGACCTATTAGCACCGTGCAACGAACAACCCTAGCCTTACAAATTTTACCGATTATGATGTACCCGTTTTGTCAAAAAAAAAAAAAAAATAAAAAAAAAAAAAGATTAAGCTTGCAGCGAGTTTGTTAATATGAAGATACCCTGTGACAGGACCCGGTTCAAGGCCGCCAATGAAATACTCCCAAGGAGAGGCCAACTCGGTTATGACGTCATTTTTGAAATTTTGAACAAAAATTCTCGCTGGATAGTACAGAAATGCGTAGCTTGGTTAGACATCATTTATTTATTTATTCATTCATTTATTTATTTTATTCGTGCAAAGGTCCTCGCTGGATAGTAGAGAAATTTGCTCATAATTAGCCAGAGAAATATATGTGAAAATTTAGTGTTAAAAAACCTCTCTGTAGCCCTGGCGAGGATGCTAATGAAAAATTAGCTAAAGCCTATTATCATTATTCGCCGTCAAAATAAACAGAAGCATTTGTAGTGAAGATGTGGCCTTAGGAATGGTGAAATATACTCGTATTGATAATGAATATTATGTTTTATCATTCTTTACCCGGTAAAAGAAGGAGACCGGTTGAATCCTTGACGATAAAGATAATAGCTCGCCCTATAATAAATTTGGTCTATATCCCGCGTTATGTTATTTTTATCATAGCACATAGAAAAGAAACAAAGTGCACACACGTATCACTGCTGAAATTTTATGCCAGATTTTTAATGGCTTTAATGTGGCCATACTAGCCTGATTTTTATGCGACTGACATAATTATAGAATTTAAATGCATTTGAGTAATTGCACAGCCTGCAGTAGCTTCAAGGTTCTTCATGTGACAACTTTAATTGTCACATGTTTTGACTGTGGAGTTCTCATGTGACTCGTTATATCACTATAAACAGAATAACTTATTCAAGGACAAAATGAAGTCAAATTGTTATCAACAATTGAAGGCCTTGCTGGAACTTTCCATCGTGTCCGATTCCTAGTCACGTGGATTGCTGCCTCTTTCATTCCATAAGTTCAAACTTTCCAGTTGTTTATGTCTGTAGCCAAGGCTACAGTCGTCACGATTATTTTTGGGGAGGGAATCCTTAAAAGTTAATTCTTGGCTAGCTCCTGCCAGGCCTATGATAGATGTTCCCATTTTGTCCTTAAACGACTCACATCTGTGATGTTTTTTTTAATAGCTTAATACAGACTATAACAGAAAGGTCATTCTGTTTCTTTTCAATTAACTTCATTTTCTCTTTTATTTGTTAAAGGTTAAATATGTGTCCTCCGTCGAGCGCACTTAAAGTGAGATAGGGGACACATTATTCCGATGAGGGTTAAATGTGGCATCATTACATTATCAAATTACTTCTCTGAGTCATCCTATTAAAATTTATGTGGGAAAGGTAACTAAACACTTTCTTATTATCTGTAATGGGTAGTTGTTATTAACCAATGTGTTTTCCGCTGACATTAAAGTAGAAGAAAATAATTCAAAACAATATGACTTGTTTGTTTAAAATAGAGACATCTGACACCAGTTTTCACCAAAGTTCTGATTTCCTCTCAAACAATTATTTAATGCAGTAATAGGGATTTGGATACATCATTACCAATATGGTGTAAGATATAAGTTAAGAAAAGATTTATATATCTTTAGTAGGACAGATCTTTTGCAACGAAATTCACAAGAGCGCAAAACATATCATTTAGCGTACTGTCCCTACCTTGTAAGTTTCTGTCTTCAGGAGACACTGCACTCTCAGGGTGGGGTTTCAGGCCGGACCTACGTGCGTAGAAATCATCCCTACGAGACCGGTTCACGCCCTCCCCTCGTCCCCGCCGCTCTAGCTCACTCTTCGGTGGAGTCGATACCTCGTAACGAGTATGTTTGCTTTTTAAATTCCCCATCGTTCAATCAGGTATTCAATATTACGTGGTTTGCAGCTTTACTTTAACGTGTATCGACTGAAGGTCCCAATCCCCAACTATTTGCACGTCCCGATGTCCTTGAAAGCGTCACTGTACAGACGACCCGGCAGCAGCACCCCAGTTCGACCCGCTCAACACCTTGGAAAAGACATTTTCTTAGATTCCGTGCTAAAATTGGACGGCTGCTTGGGAGCAAGGATGTAAACCGATCCGCGGATCAGAGTTCAGCATGCGAGAGCTTCATATATTTTGGCCCTGCCCGTCTTTATGAGCTAACCACACTTCAGTCGGTGTGCGTTATGTTGTTGTGATGCGGCCCGCGCTGGTTTTTTGGTCCGGGGATTCAAATTCTGACCCACATAAAAAGACATACCTGTTTAGTTGGAAAAGTTGAGCCGGTTTTAAAAAGCTTGACTGTCAGATGAAACAAAAAGTAATTTCTTGAATCTGATCCAAATGCCAATGCTCTTTTTGTTCCACTGATTTGATTCCTAATAAATTTACCAGATTTTTTATATTTCTAAATTGATGTACTATTTTTAAACGCAGTGCTTAAACTTAATTTGAACCGACGTGTGCTCAGTTTGATTTATGCATTAGAAATTCAAAATTGACATCGACAGTAAAGCTTGTGTTTTATGCTCGGATTGTAGGCCTAGCCATTAGATAAAGACAACAGATTTGAGGTTAACATTAAAATAGATTGGCGGATAAATCCAACATCTAAAAAAAATCTTAAGTTTCTTATTCCTATAATTGACATGTAGGTCAGATTATTATAGGCGTAGAGCGAAGGTAGTAATTAAGAAGCTTCTCTGTCCTGGGTAAATGATTGACAACAGTCTCTCTCTCCCCCCCCTCGATGAGCTCTGCAGTGTTTAATGTGTCAGGTGAGATTGCGATTGTAGCGTGCTGTTGCTGGTTAAGGAGCGTGCGGGATGCTCGCAATGAAGTGGAATGTATTAATTATTATTTTTCATAATGAAGTCAATTTTTTTGAGTACAGAAATGAAAAATACAGAAAGAAATATTAATGCTATGCTAGATGTTTTGTATAGGTTAGAATATATTATATCAGTAAAGTATAACTAAATAATATCAATTATCAGTTATAATTATAAAATTCCCATCATTTAGTAGTAGCCATATTTGACAGCTCATTTGAAGACACAATTTAGACAACTTGTCACTTGCAGCACCATCTCACATTCTCCAATCGTTCTAGTTTATTTCGAGTTGGAAAATCTGCAACTTCTCAGAAAGCGAGTATATAGTGCCTTACGGCTCAGGAAAAGTCTAAAATGTTTATTTTAAATAACTCAATAAATAGCTTGCGTCTACTTTCGCGTTGTCCCCAGGTTTTTAAAAATATGAAAAAGAACAAAAAACAAAACATTCGTTACGTCTTTTGATGCAGGTCATCATTTTTAGTTGTTTGCTGTTTTATTTTATTTGTTAATTTTTTAAAATACTTTTTTTGCAACATTTTAACCATTAATACAGTCTTTAATCAGTGGCAATTTATGAAAAAAAACATAGCAATTGTCCACTCTCGAACTTATTATTATTATTTTTTTTTACTAGCTGAATCATAGTTCTAAACCGTAGGCCTACCAAATGGCACCGTACATTCGCCCTATAAAATGCAAAGTTAAATATTTTACACGCATTTTGAAAAATATTTAGTTGAGGTTGAGGACAAAACTTCTCAGTAAAATAAACGTTCAGCTCGTTATACCCTTTTAGCAGTCTCATAATGACATTTTGTTAGTACCGAGTATTAATAACGTGCAAATATAAAAAGGGTTGTAAATTAAAACTTCCGTGACTACTAGTAAAACAACAAGTGCTGTATGATTTAAACAAGAAAGCTAGCCTACATTTATCACTTTCTGTTACCCGAGATTTATAAAAAGGAGAATTCGCAAATATATCTTAATCCTCATTTTCCAGTTTCCTGTTTTCTTCAAATTACATGCCTGTATGATTGTTTTCAAGAATGAGTGAGCAGCGTTGCGGTGCAGAAACGTCCTTGACCTATTTAGCCTCGAAACCCAATAGTATATTAATTTGGATATCAGAACGCAATGGATAAATATAGAGAACTTTAGAAAACACAAAGAAAAGACATAAATCTCTAATACTCTAGGGAAAACTTACCACACGCTTCATTTTAGGAATGTTATTGAGGTGAGAGGCTATATACTTTACTTCCTTTGAACTGAATAAGAAGACAACACAAGTAAATCGCTTGACATGTCAGTACACGGTGCTGATATTAATACCTTGTTTTTACGACGCATGGAAAAGTAGGTAATACATACAGTGTATGTTGTTGTTGTTTATTACCATGGCCCATAGGAGCCTANTACAGTCTTTAATCAGTGGCAATTTCTGAAAAAAAAACATAGCAATTGTCCACTCTCGAACTTATTATTATTATTTTTTTACTAGCTGAATCATAGTTCTAAACCGTAGGCCTACCAAATGGCACCGTACATTCGCCCCATAAAATGCAAAGTTAAATATTTTACACGCATTTTGAAAAATATTTAGTTGAGGTTGAGGACAAAACTGCTCAGTAAAATAAACGTTCAGCTCGTTATACCCTTTTAGCAGTCTCATTTTGTTAGTACCGAGTATTAATAACGTGCAAATATAAAAAGGGTTGTAAATTAAAACTTCCGTGACTACTAGTAAAACAACAAGTGCTGTATGATTTAAACAAGAAAGCTAGCCTACATTTATCACTTTCTGTTACCCGAGATTTATAAAAAGGAGAATTCGCAAATATATCTTAATCCTCATTTTCCAGTTTCCTGTTTTCTTCAAATTACATGCCTGTATGATTGTTTTCAAGAATGAGTGAGCTGCGTTGCGGTGCAGAAACGTCCTTGACCTATTTAGCCTCGAAACCCAATAGTATATTAATTTGGATATCAGAACGCAATGGATAAATATAGAGAACTTTAGAAAACACAAAGGAAAGACATAAATCTCTAATACTCTAGGGAAAACTTACCACACGCTTCATTTTAGGAATGTTATTGAGGTGAGAGGCTATATACTTTACTTCCTTTGAACTGAATAAGAAGACAACACAAGTAAATCGCTTGACATGTCAGTACACGGTGCTGATATTAATACCTTGTTTTTACGACGCATGGAAAAGTAGGTAATACATACAGTGTATGTTGTTGTTGTTTATAGATATCAGCATAGATGGTTTTTGTAAAAGTTTTTCTCGAGGTCTTGCGGTAGGCCTAATGTTGAGTAGTGCTGGCACCGTTGCATAATAATATTAACGTGACTGCCAACATACAGTAATGGTGGCAGCTATTTGTACATAAATGCAGTTTGTCGCCCAAAATAACAAGTCTTAGGTATTGATTGTTTTGCTAAAACTCAGTTATGTGATAAATGTCACCACATGATAACAGAATTTAAGGGGAAAACATCTTAAATCCAAGACAAACTTGTATTAAATTTGGGGGGTGGGGGTGGGGGGGGGGGTGGAGACATATATACATTGTAGCACAAAATTCATACATTGGGTCTCCAATTTTAGTTTCTGATATGTACTTTCTGTGGTCAGGCATGGAAGCAAGCAGCCCCAAAAGTGTAAAATTATGACCAGCTTGCGTATCCACCACGGGGAGCTCTCAAATCTTGCTGACCCTATTCCCATAGACACCATATTGGTTTATACATGATTGACAAAACCTGGGACTCTCACTGTGCAGTCAGCTAAATGGTATGATGCCTACTTGAGCAGCTAAGATGTAGTTAATTTTCGTGTGTGCTCAGCTCCTGGGAGCCCTTTCACTTTGTTTTGAATATGACTAGTGTTTCTGGGTAGCTTATAATTCCGGAATTCAAGCCCACACAAAAGTTAATAACCCCCTAGCAGCTTGGGGAGGCAGGTAAGCTGATTGCACTCAGCGAAAGTCCCTGCAGAGTTGGATGTAGACCAGTGGTGATTATGGGAATGGGGGCCTTTCTTACCTCTCATCTCCTCAACTCACTCTCTTAAGTCAACCCGTTTTCCTTTCGACAGAGCCATGAGTAAGGTAAGGTCCATCTGCTTGTCTACCAGTTAGGCTGCTGTGAAATTGAACACATACTTTAAGGGGTAATGACAACAACAAACATACTTCTAAATGTGAGAAATACCTCAGTTTACCTCCTGGAAACAAACTCTGGAATAGTGACGTTGGCCATGCAACTTCTTTTGTACACCATGCTATGCAGAAGGCTACTTCTTGGAGACAAAAAATGTGTGGCATTATTTGACCTACCTACCTCTCACAATCAGAAGTTCGTTATTGTTTTTCTTTTGTGGTTGTTTTAAAGTTAAATTTCACAACAGCCTAACTGGTTGTTTTATATCATGTATAATATAGACTATTTTGTTTCTAGTGCCAAGTCACAAGATGCTATGGTTTGGATTTGCAAGGTACCAACATATTATACTTCGTATAAATGTTTAATTGAGAGTTTTATCAATTTTTTAGTTCTGAATTTAGCAAGGACAAGAAGCTTTATGGGATCAAAATACGACTTGAACATTTTCAAACACAGGAGGGATATCTTTAAGAAATGTTATCTAGATCAGTCAAATTTATTATATTTAAATATCCTTAAATCTGTTATGACCTTCCCAAAATCCCATATAGAAAGTTTCAATATAGAAGTGAAGTAAAATTGCCTGCAAGGAGTGTTTATTTCGTTTCCTTTAAGGAGAGCTGGAAATTAAATCATTGCACAATTTTATCCATATTACAGGAAGGTGACATTTCTGATTTGAGTTTTTTGTTATGCAGACACAGGTAATTTAAAAAAAATTGATTTACTTGTAGATTTCTTGGTTTTTGTGTCACAGTTTCTGTCTTTGGGACTGCTAATATAGTACAAGGGGGAGGGGGGGTCATATAACTGCAAGTTACTTTTTATGTTGCTCACCCTTACTTATTTGCCACCTTAATCCATAACCCAGCAAAAATAGATGACCCACCCATAATAGCCAATGGTTGACTTTCCTGAGAATATGCAATGACATACATGGATATAAAAGCAAAATCCAAGAAACAAAGCCCAGTGTGAGGAAAAAATTGTACAAGAGTACTAGTACTCTTCTTAATAGGAACAGGAAACGATGCGCTTATGCTGACCAGAGGTACCATATTTCACAGAAAATACACTAATACAATAAAATATAATCTACGTCAAGGATGTGAGAAAAATTGTTAACTAGTGTTTCTCATACTTAAAAAAAACTTCATATTTTATTGTCAGGCATGTGTGCTCAGTGCCTGTGGACTTCAAAAACGAGCGCATTCTCATCGAATTAAGCCAGGCTTTACAAAGCCGGTGACCTAAAAATGGCGGACGTACATGAAAGAAAAACCGCCTAATCTTTTAATAGTCTCTCCGCCTCTCACACGCCTCCCCACACGTCGTCCCTGCGGGGTACAGTAATTAAATCTCGGCTCCGAACATTAATATTTCCGTGAATATCTCTGGTGATATTATCTCCGTAGATAGTCGATTCATTGCTGCTCTACGGGCCAAATTATTCCTTTTTCGTCTCTGTTTTCAAAGATAATAGAACAGAAGAGCTTTTTTCCTTCGATCGCCTTCAGCCGCCATGCTTTCTTCACCACGAGTTTAACTGATGAGCATGCGCACTTAATATTTCTCAGGTAGCTTCCGCATGGTGAATGGAGCCGAGATTTAATTACTGTACCCCGCAGGGACGACGTGTGGGGAGGCGGAGAGACTATTAAAAGATTAGGCGGTTTTTCTTTCATGTACGTCCGCCATTTTTAGGTCACCGGCTTTGTAAAGCCTGGCTTAATTCGTTGAGAATGCGCTCAACGGTTGTTTCATCGACACAAACTACAACCATTCAGCATTTACTTGGAAGCTTGGAAAATAAAATTGATAAAATATCGTGTGGAACCAAAAAGTCAAACACCTAGTTGGCACAAACAAAATTTGCTGTAAACATTATAAAATAATTAAAATATGTGCCAATCGGTGTTAAAATCTCTAATAGATGCCTAAATGGCTCCTGAGAATAACAAAACTTTATGGTGTTACAGATACGATTTTGTGGACATACATTTTGGAAGTGCTCACCTTTTCTTCTAGTGTGCACCATGCTTTGATGATATTCTGCAAACCATTTTGGGTAAATTATATGGCATGACGTTGAATTTTTTTTTCTCTTTCAATAATTGCATAGAAATAATACTATTTGAAGCTACCATATAGACCTGGTGATGATCATAACTTTTGGGTCTTCTGTGCTTTAACTGTTCCCTTATATTTTTAGCAAATTTCTCATACATAAATACTGTTTTTTTAAACCATTTTCACATCTAGTAAAAGACTGAAACTTAAAGGTCATAATCACTGATTGAAAAAGTATCCTGTTAGTTGAGAAAACCTGCAAAAAAAAAATTGGATTGTAAGGTCAACCAGTGTGACTTACTTCCATTCCTAATAAATTGTACATCATTTGAATTTCTTCCTCTTTTTTAGAGCATTTAAGTCATATTTTGACATTGTTTTATGTGTATTTATCCCTTTGGGGTATCTTTTATTATGAAAGATTCAGAGACAAGGGGAAAAATGACATAAAAAAAGAGGCAGGTATATGTCCAGGCACCTTTGGCTATGGGTTATATCTATATTTCTGCAGTATAAATGATTTCCTTTTCCTTTCAAAGAATCAACTTGACAAAACAATGAAACTTATCACCTTTGATGTAGGTGACATATATTTCTAAAAGGCATTTACATCAGTGATGTGTCTATGAGTATTAAAGCAAGCTTAAGAGATGTGAGAGATTTCTAATTCATTTGGAATTTTTGAAAGCAGGGTAGCAAATGCAGAAAACCAGCCTGGTTGAACTCTTTTTCTTGAAGTTGTTCAATTTTCATTTTTCACTCACTGGCAATTTTTAAGTGTGGCTTAAATCTCCCATGGGCCTGAACCCTGTGCTACTTACATTTTCTGTATGTTCACATAAATAGCAAAGCAATTGAAAATTGGTGGTGATTCTGCTGAAAAATCTTATGTTATATTGCATCAGAATTCACAAAAATCCTATTAAGTGCACTGTCATCATTATTTTTTCTGTATATTTGAGATGTTTGCCATCTTACCACAGAGAATGGGTAAGATTTGTTATTTGCATGGTACAGAAACAGCCATAAAATTGGTCTGAGTTGTTTCTCACTCAGAAGAATGGAATCCTATTCCACCATTTTACATGTAAAGTATACTTTCTGGTGTCTCTATCCTGACCAAATTAATAATGCCTTTTTCTGACAAATCACAAGCTGTTGACTAAATATAGAATTAATGAACATGCAACCACTGTAGGTATTACAGAACTGATATTGACAGTTAGCTGTATTGAGGATTAGTGTTGCTCTTCATTAACACGGATTCCGCAGTCATGTACAGCTAGCAATACATAGATTTTTATCCATTTGTAATCCGATTGTCCATATAATTAACAGAATAAAAAAAGTGTGAACTTAATGATCAAAATATATTTCATTGAGCATATGAACCAGTGAGATTTTGTTGCAGTTCTGTAGATCGTGGGTGATTTATCCTAGTTGTGCTTCCAGCTGGTAAATCCTACATTCAGGTATTGGCAGTAAGGCAATAGATTTAAGGTTTTATCTAAAATATATTGTTTTCAAACATATTATTTTATTAGATGCCAAAATGTGAAGAGTTACACAATTGAATGTATTTATTCCCAGGATCAGCCATGTGTTTTACATCTTTATTGCAGTATTTAAGTACTTGTATGTATCAATACCTGTGTCTTGCAAAGATTTACAATTAGCACTTTATATAAAAGTGATTCATTTGGGGTTTCAGTGTATGATTTTGCTACTTTTCTCATGACATGTTCAGGGTTTGACAGAAGCTGTCTTCTGAGTCTTCTGGAAAACGGTCAGAAGTTTACATTGATGGGCATGGAATTTTTTCTGTGAGAAGACAGTGAAAAATTGAGGATGGTTCAACAAAGATAATTTGGAAGACTGCCAGAAAATATCTCTGGATCCGCCCCTTAGGTTTATATGATAGCATTCAGCATGAGTCCCTGAGTTGTAAGAGCACAGTTGCTTTTGTGACCTAACTCGTTCTGTATGGTCCCACACACTGGCTGTTGTGTCGTCAAATAAAGAAAGATCTATAGAAAACGGGTGTGAGATAAGTTTGTGTCAAGGCATTAGCCAGGCAACAGTCCAATTGTCTTTTGGACTCCCTATTTTTGTTTTGAACAGCCTTTTTTTTTTATAATTATTAGCAGATACATGTATAGCCTAGATGTCCTCTCTCAGAAAGAAAATAATTTTTGGACTCCCTTATTTTTAAATCTGGCTAAACCCCTCGTTTATACAATATTGAAATAGTATGTAATAGTTTTTCATTAAATTATTTTTTATTTATCATTATTATCAGAGTTGCATCATTAACATTTATCCTCAACTAGAGTAATGCGATAACTGATACCATGTTTGCCCTGCTTGGTAGAAAAGCTGCATATAGACAAGTGGCTGTTTTCCGTGGGCTCAAAGAAAGAGATGTACCATTGAGGCATGTCTGCTAGGATGAACTCCACCAGTATTCAGCAGTCTGTGGATGCCAGTGTGACAGCTGGATTTTCCTCAAAGTATGGTCTGCAAGAGACATGGGTGCAAACAGATTTGTCTTTGCATACACAGGACCTAGATCTTTTAGAACTGATTTACTTGTTAAAGACATCCAATATATTGGAGCTGAGGCCAGTAACTGGAGAGTGTCCTTTATGTGGCTATGTGAAGGCACCATGCAAAGATGGAGTACCAGGATATAGCAAGCAAAAGAATGGCCGGCAAAATCTTATCGAAGGTTTCTCTAACAAGCCAATTCTAAACAATGGAAATAATGAGTGTTGGAAACAGATACAGACTATGTCAAAGAAAACTGAAAGAGTCCAATTGAAAACTGCAGACCTGAGGAAAAGAAGACCTGAGAAAGAAATACCTCCAGCTGACCATCATAGTGCATGTGAAAATGACAGTTTAACTACAGGTAGTACATGAAAATTCTAAAATTAGAGGTATATAGATTAACAATAAGTAAAATATCAAAGTTTTGATTCATCCATTTGAAGTTTGAAATGATTAAATAATGGCACTTAAGTCCTGTACTGGACACAAACATGCAGATGCTATGAGTCCTGGTGGCCTTTCCATTTGTCAGTTGACATCAATGACAATGCATTAGCTAGGTTCTCTGAGGAAGTCACTGGGATCTGGAAAAATATAGGAGCTCATCCATCTGTACATGAGTGTCCAGTATGTGATTTAATTTCTATTCCTAAATATAGTTTAAAGGACTGAAAAGTCCTTTGTGCCTTTCTGTTCATATTGCTCTTATGATTAGCTTCAATGTTTAATGAAAAAAGGAGCAAAGAGGGAAGGTTGTTTTAATTTGAAATTATAAAATTTTGAATCTTTAAAGGTTGGATACAAGAGTACTGTAATTCTATTTTACAGATGACAAGTTAAGCAACCAAAACACTGTATCTACTCATTCTCCAAGGTTGGCAAGTCTCAACAAAAGAAAATCAGAAGATGTAAAGACAAAAATGCATAATCACCCAAATGTAAAGCATCAATGCAACCAAAATTTGAGCAAGACCTTACCAGTAGACAGCAATAAAGATGTTCGTATTAGCACAGATAGTTCAGATCATGTCCGCTCGCGTTCTCAACAGCATGCAGTTTTTCCAAGCACAGAAGCATCTTATGCCCCGTCTTCAGGGCACTATTATTCAGACTCACATCATTTTGTTGACAATGCTGGAATTTATAGTGCTGTCTCTTTTGAAGATACAAATACAAATCTTTTGACCTGGCATAAAGATCGAACTTTGAACTCTGAGGAAACTTCTTGTATGCCAATCGGAAGCCATCTTGCTTCTGATGATTCATCATTCCAGTTCTTGCAGTACTCACCTCTAAACACTGACAGGGTCCCCATGGTTAGCAGTGGCTTTTATGATAACCAAAAATCTCTTTTTCCAAGATCCACCTCACAACATGAGATTTTCTCAAGACAAAATACAAGGTCAAATGAACTAATATATCAAGAAACTAATACAAGAATTTCTAAACGGGAAGACTCAAAAAAGCTATTAAGTGGAGCTTTTGAACTTAGTGATAGCTCAAGTTTCACTTGCAGTGAAGATGATAGTAAAATGGACAGTTGCAATTCATCTTGTCTCCAGAAGTTCTCTTCTNAGTTTATAGATATCAGCATAGATGGTTTTTGTAAAAGTTTTTCTCGAGGTCTTGCGGTAGGCCTTATGTTGAGTATGTGCTGGCACCGTTGCATAATAATATTAACGTGACTGCCAACATACAGTAATGGTGGCAGCTATTTGTACATAAATGCAGTTTGTCGCCCAAAATAACAAGTCTTAGGTATTGATTGTTTTGCTAAAACTCAGTTATGTGATAAATGACACCACATGATAACAGAATTTAAGGGGAAAACATCTTAAATCCAAGACAAACTTGTATTAAATTTGGGGAATGGGGGTGGGGGGGGGGGAGACATATATACATTGTAGCACAAAATTCATACATTTGGTCTCCAATTTTAGTTTCTGATTTGTACTTTCTGTGGTCAGGCATGGAAGCAAGCAGCCCCAAAAGTGTAAAATTATGACCAGCTTGCGTATCCACCACGGGGGAGCTCTCAAATCTTGCTGACCCTATTCCCATAGACACCATATTGGTTTATACATGATTGACAAAACCTGGGACTCTCACTGTGCAGTCAGCTAAATGGTATGATGCCTACTTGAGCAGCTAAGATGTAGTTAATTTTCGTGTGTGCTCAGCTCCTGGGAGCCCTTTCACTTTGTTTTGAATACGACCAGTGTTTCCGGGTAGCTTATAATTCCGGAATTCCGTGACTATGGGAATGGGGGCCTTTCTTACCTCTCATCTCCTCAACTCACTCTCTTAAGTCAACCCCTTTTCCTTTCGACAGAGCCATGAGTAAGGTAAGGTCCATCTGCTTGTCTACCAGTTAGGCTGCTGTGAAATTGAACACATACTTTTGAGGGATAATGACAACAACAAACATACTTCTAAATGCGAGAAATACCTCAGTTTACCACCTGGAAACAAACTCTGGAATAGTGACGTTGGCCATGCAACTTCATTTGTACACCTTGCTATGCAGAAGGCTACTTCTTGGAGACAAAAAATGTGTGGCATTATTTGACCTACCTACCTCTCACAATCAGAAGTTCGTTATTGGTTTTCTTTTGTGGTTGTTTTAATGTTAAATTTCACAACAGCCTAACTGGTTGTTTTATATCATGTATAATATAGACTATTTTGTTTCTAGTGCCAAGTCACAAGATGTCATGGTTTGGATTTGCAAGGTACCAACATATTATATTTCGTATAAATGTTTAATTGAGAGTTTTATCAATCTTTTAGTTCTGAATTTAGCAAGGACAAGAAGCTTTATGGGATCAAAATACGACTTGGGCATTTTCAAACACAGGAGGGATACCTTTAAGAAATGTCATCTAGATCAGTCAGATTTATTATATTTAAATATCCTTAAATCTGTTATGACCTTCCCAAAATCCCATATAGAAAGTTTCCATATAGAAGTGAAATAAAATTGCCTGCAAGGAGTGTTTATTTCGTTTCCTTTAAGGAGAGCTGGAAATTAAATCATTGCACAATTTTATCCATATTACAGGAAGGTGACATTTCTGATTTGAGTTTTTTGTTATGCAGACACAGGTAATTTAAAAAAAATTGATTTACTTGTAGATTTCTTGGTTTTTGTGTCACATTTTCTGTCTTTGGGACTGCTAATATAGTACAAGGGGGAGGGGGGTCATATAACTGCAAGTTACTTTCTATGTTGCCCACACTTACTTATTTGCCACCTTAATCCATAACCCAACCTATTTGCAAGAGCAAAAATAGATGACCCACCCCCAAAAGCTAATGGTTGACTTTTCCTGAGAATATGCAATGAAATACATGTATATAAAAGCAAAATCCAAGAAACAAAGCCCAGTGTGAGGAAAAAATTGTACAAGAGTACTAGTACTCTTCTTAATAGGAACAGGAAACGATGGGGGTATGCTGACCAGAGGTACCATATTTCACAGAAAATACACTAATACAATAAAATATAATCTACGTCAAGGATGTGAGAAAAATTGTTAACTAGTGTTTCTCATACTTAAAAAAAACTTCATATTGTATTGTCAGGCATGTGTGCTCAGTGCCTGTGGACTTCAAAAACGGTTGTTTCATCGACACAAACTACAACCATTCAGCATTAACTTGGAAGCTTGGAAAATAAAATTGATAAAATATTGTGTGGAACCAAAAAGTCAAACACCAAGTTGGCACAAACAAAATTTGCTGTAAACATTTTAAAATAATTAAAATATGTGCCAATCGGTGTTAAAATCTCTAATAGATGCCTAAATGGCTCCCGAGAATAACAAAACTTCATGGTGTTACAGATACGATTTTGTGGACATACATTTCGGAAGTGCTCACCTTTTCTTCTAGTGTGCACCATGCTTTGATGATATTCTGAAAACCATTTTGGGTAAAATATAAGTTTTGATTCAGTGAAATAAAACAGAAATCATGTGGTATATGTGTTGATTTTACAAAAAAAAAGGGTGTTACATTTTGTGGGTCTTGCAAATCAGGCATGATGTTGAATTTTTTTTTCTCTTTCAATAATTGCATAGAAATAATACTATTTGAAGCTACCATATAGACCTGGTGATGATCATAACCTTTGGGTCTTCTGTGCTTTAACTGTTCCCTTATATTTTTAGCAAATTTCTCATACATGAATACTGTTTTTTTTTAAACCATTTTCAATTCTAGTAAAAGACTGAAACTTAAAGGTCATAATCACTGATTGAAAAAGTATCCTGTTAGTTGAGAAAACCTGCAAAAAAAAAAAAAAAAAAAAAAAAAAATTGGATTGTAAGGAAAGGTCAACCAGTGTGACTTATTTCCATGCCTAATAAATTGTACATCATTTGAATTTCTTCCTCTTTTTTAGAGCATTTAAGTCATATTTTGACAGTGTTTTATGTGTATTTATCCCTTTGGGGTATCTTTTCAGAGAAAAAAAAATCTGTATTATGAAAGATTCAGAGACAAGGGGAAAATGACATAAAAAAAGAGGCAGGTTTATGTCCAGGCACCTTTGGCTATGGGTTATATCTATATTTCTGCAGTATAAATGATTTCCTTTTCCTTTCAAAGAATCAACTTGACAAAACAATGAAACTTATCACCTTTGATGTAGGTGACATATATTTCTTAAAGGCATTTACATCAGTGATGTGTCTATGAGTATTATAGCAAGAGATGTGAGAGATTTCTAATCCATTTGGAATTTATGAAAGCAGGGTAGCAAATGCAGAAAACCAGCCTGGTTGAACTCTTTTTCTTGAAATTGGTCAATTTTCATTTTTCACTCACAGGCAATTTCTAAGTGTGTCTTAAATCTCTCATGGGCCTGAACCCTGTGCTACTTACATTTTCTGTATGTTCACATAAATAGCAAAGAAATTGAAAATTGGTGGTGATTCTGCTGAAAAATGTTATGTTATATTGCATCAGAATTCACAAAAATCCTATTAAGTGCTCTGTCATCATTATTTTTTCTGTATATTTGAGATGTTTGCCACCTTGTTAAACACAGAGAATGGGTAAGATTTGTTATTTGCATGGTACAGAAACAGCCATAAAATTGGTCTGAGTTGTTTCCCACTCAGAAGAATGGAATCCTATTCCACCATTTTACATGTAAAGTACTCTTTCTGGTGTCTCTATCCTGACCAAATTAATAATGCCTTTTATGACAAATCACACGCTGTTGACTAAATATAGAATTAATGAACATGCAACCACTGTAGGTATTACAGAACTGATATTGACAGTTAGCTGTATTGAGGATTAGTGTTGCTCTTCATTAACACGGATTCCGCAGTTATGTACAGCTAGCAATACATAGATTTTTATCCATTTGTAATCCGATTGTCCATATAATTAACAGAATAAAAAAAGTGTGAACTTACTGATCAAAATATATTTCATTGAGCATATGAACCACTGAGATTTTGTTGCAGTTCTGTAGATCGTGGGTGATTTATCCTAGTTGTGCTTCCAGCTGGTAAATCCTACATTCAGGTATTGGCAGTAAGGCAATAGATTTAAGGTTTTATCTAAAATATATTGTTTTCAAATATATTGTTTTATTAGGTGCAAAAATGTGAAGAGTTACACAATTGAATGTATTTATTCCCAGGATCAGCCATGTGTGTTACATCTTTATTGCAGTATTTAAGTACTTGTATGTATCAATACCTGTGTTTTGCAAAGATTTACAATAAGCACTTTATATAAAAGTGATTCATTTGGGGTTTCAGTGTATAATTTTGCTACTTTTCTCATGGCATGTTCAGGGTTGGACAGAAGCTGTCTTCTGAGTCTTCTGGAAAACGGTCAGAAGTTTACATTGATGGGCATGGGATTTTTTCTGTGAGAAGACAGTGAAAAATTGAGGATGGTTCAACAAAGATAATTTGGAAGACTGCCAGAAAATATCTCTGGATCCGCCCCTTAGGTTTATATGATAGCATTCAGCATGAGTCCCTGAGTTGTAAGAGCACAGTAGCTTTTGTGACCTAACTCGTTCTGTGGGGTCCCACACACTGGCTGTTGTATCGTCAAATAAAGAAAGATCTATAGAAAACAGGTGTGAGATAAGTTTGTGTCAAGGCATTAGCCAGGCAACAGTCCAATTGTCTTTTGGACTCCCTATTTTTGTTTTGAACAGCCCTTTTTTTATAATCATTAGCAGATACATGTATAGCCTAGATGTCCTCTCTCAGAGAGAAAAAAATTTTTGGACTCCCTTATTTTTAAATCTGGCTAAACCCCTTGTTTATACTATATTGAAATAGTATGTAATAGTTTTTCATTACGGAAATTATTTTTTATTTATCATTATTATCAGAGTTGCATCATTTACATTTATCCTCAACTAGAGTAATGTGATAACTGATACCATGTTTGCCCTACTTGGTAGAAAAGCTGCAAATAGACAAGTGGCTGTTCTCCGTGGGCTCCAAGAAAGAGATGTACCATTGAGGCATGTCTGCTAGGATGAACTCCACCAGTATTCAGCAGTCTGTGGATGCCAGTGTGACAGCTGGATTTTCCTCAAAGTATGGTCTGCAAGAGACATGGGTGCAAACAGATTTGTCTTTGCATACACGGGACCTAGATCTTTTAGAACTGATTTACTTGTTAAAGACATCCAATATATTGGAGCTGAGGCCAGTAACTGGAGAGTGTCCTTTATGTGGCTATGTGAAGGCACCATGCAAAGATGGAGTACCAGGATATAGCAAGCTAAAGAATGGCCGGCAAAATCTTATCGAAGGTTTCTCTAACAAGCCAATTCTAAACAATGGAAATAATGAGTGTTGGAAACAGATACAGACTATGTCAAAGGAAACTGAAAGAGTCCAATTGAAAACTGCAGACCTGAGGAAAAGAAGACCTGAGAAAGAAATACCTCCAGCTGACCATCATAGTGCACGTGAAAATGACAGTTTAACTACAGGTAGTACATGAAATTCTGAAATTACAGGTATATAGACTAACAATAAGTAAAATATCAAAGTTTTGATTCATCCATTTGAAGTTTGAAATGATTAAATAATGGCAGTTTAGTCCTGTACTGGACACAAACATGCAGATGCTATGAGTCCTGGTGGCCTTTCCATTTGTCAGTTGACATCAATGACAATGCATTAGCTAGGTTCTCTGAGAAAGTCACTGGGATGTGGAAAAAATACAGGAGCTCATCCATCTGTACATGAGTGTCCAGTATGTGATTTAATTTCTATTCCTAAATATAGTGTAAGGGACTGAAAAGTCCTTTGTGCCGTTTTGTTCATATTGCTCTTATGATTAGCTTCAATGTTTAATGAAAAAAGGAGCAAAGAGGGAAGGTTGTTTTAATTTGAAATTATAAAATTTTGAAAACTATCTTCAAAGGTTGGATACAAAAGTACTGTAATTCTATTTTACAGATGACAACTTAAGCAACCAAAACACTGTATCTACTCATTCTCCAAGGTTGGCAAGTCTCAACAAAAGAAAATCAGAAGATGTAAAGACAAAAATGCATAATCACCCAAATGTGAAGCATCAATGCAACCAAAATTTGAGCAAGACCTTACCAGTAGACAGCAATAAAGATGTTCATATTAGCACAGCTAGTTCAGATCATGTCCGCTCGCGTTCTCAACAGCATGCAGTTTTTCCAAGCACAGAAGCATCTTATGCCCCGTCTTCAGGCCACTATTATTCAGACTCACATCATTTTGTTCACAATGCTGGAATTTATAGTGCTGTCTCTTTTGAAGATTCAAATACAAATCTTTTGACCTGGCATAAAGATCGAACTTTGAACTCTGAGGAAACTTCTTGTATGCCAATCGGAAGCCATCTTGCTTCTGATGATTCATCATTCCAGTTCTTGCAGTACTCACCTCTAAACACTGACAGGGTCCCGATGGTTAGCAGTGGCTTTTATGATAACCAAAAATCTCTTTTTCCAAGATCCACCTCACAACATGAGATTTTCTCAAGACAAAATGCAAGGTCAAATGAACTAATATATCAAGAAACTAATACAAAAATTTCTAAACTGGAAGACTCAAAAAAGCTATTAAGTGGAGCTTATGAACTTAGTGATAGCTCAAGTTTCACTTGCAGTGAAGATGATAGTAAAATGGACAGTTGCAATTCATCTTGTCTCCAGAAGTTCTCTTCCTCATCAAGGGAGAGGTTGTCTTTGGACCCATATAGGGTTGTAAGTTGCAATACAGAAAATGCCAAGGCAGAGCAGGGCAGGGAAAGAAAGCATTGCCAAGTCTGCGGGGACCTGTCATCTGGATTCTATTGTGGAGCTTTTGTTTGTGAAGCATGCAAGGTGAGATTTTTTTCACATACAAAGTACAGTGTTATATGTGTGTTTCCATAGCCAATTTTGTATTCAAGGTGTACTGAAGGATATTGTACATGTCATCAACATTCATAAAAAGAGGTAGTAATGGTAGTGATGTTTGGATTTTTTTTTTCACTATTTCAGAAGTTCTATTTGCGTAGTCTTAAACAGAATTCCAAGAAATATTCTTGTCTAAAGAAAGGCCAGTGCCAGGTTTCCAAAGAAACGAGGACAGTTTGCCAATACTGTCGTTTCAGGAAGTGCATTGCAATAGGCATGACTAAACATGGTAAAAAATTTTTAATTTGTTATATTTTGAAATTTTCTCTTATTAGGTGTTATATGATTTTATATAATGCTCTTTGCTTATGATAAGTTTTAGAAAAAGTATGGTTACTTGCCCCACACTACTAAAGTAAAAGTATTGGACACATCCACGCATGCACACACACATCTAACATAAACCTGAATGGTTTTCCTAGGCTCCTCCTCAGGAAATGAAGCAGACATATCCAACATTCCGTGCCGTGTGTGTGGGGCACCTTCATCAGGATTTCACTTTGGAGCTGTCACCTGTGAAGGATGTAAAGTGAGTATTGTAAAAAATACTTAATTTATTTGGGAGAAAGTTATACATCAATGATATAGCTATTGCCTGAATCTGTCCAAGTCTTTGCTGATAGCCCCATCTACTTTCTTCTTTCAAGGATGTAAAAACAGTCAAATTTGAGCAGTAAGAGGCCAACTTGGCAGATTAAGTGTCCGCTTTATACAAAGACCCAAAGCATATCATTCCAAAGCTCTTTCTCCCCAATTTAGTTAACTTTGATATGGAAATGGAACGTTTTTATACAATCTTTATACAAAATTCCAGATGGCCTTTGCGGATTTTGTCAGTTTTCATGGGTTTATTACTACTTGCTACTTGGGGCTAATATGACAAAGAGATCCTGAACTTTGCCTTCAAATTATGCATGATATGGGTGTGTGTAAAGAAGGGACATAAACTCTTTTTAAGTGAAGCATGTAGGGGGAAGGGGTTGAGTAATGATTTCTGAGCAGGAAATAATTGCCCTTTTCTTGACATAAATTTATTTTGGCAGATAAATTCATGGAGAGGGCCTTTAACATCGAGTCATCTGTATTGCAAAGTAATTCTTAAGTAAGACTGCTGTTGGAGAAAGTTGTTCTTTATTTTACTGGAAATCCAAACATCACTCATAAGTGAAATTGAAGTGCCAGGAATTTGCTTTCAGCACTTCATAGAAGGAATTCCCGTACATAGAATACATTTGTAGATTCTTTCTTCTTTCAGGGCTTTTTTAGGCGAACAGTACGTGAGAGAGACAACTACTACTCTTGTAGCAAACGTCAGCAGTGTTCCATCACAGAAACAACAAGAAACATCTGCAAATACTGTCGTTATAAAAAGTGTCTTAGTGTTGGCATGAAAGTTGATGGTAAGTTTTCAAAAAGATGATATTTTTCCATTTTATCATATAAAGAGACTGTATGTGTGGCGATAGCAGGTATAATTTTTATGGTGGTCTTTGAGATCAGCCGTCCATCGGAAACAAACCAATGACATGGTGCACTGGGGACAAACACTCTTCTAGTAGAGCCATCTGGGCAGTATAATTACCAGTTAAAGTAATAATGTGCCTGTTGTAGTTACCAGGTTAATCTATACTCAAGTGGAAAAAAAAAAGATGACTATAATACAGACTGAAGACGAGGTCTTCCTGCATGTTCCAGGTAGTAGAATTGGTCGTCAACCAAATGCATTTAAGCATGCAGCAATGTTAGAACTGAAGCAGATGCATCATGCAGTAGACCACCAGAGTCTGAAACCACCCTCGCATCCGTCCCCAGTGCCTGTCAGCACAACATCACTGGAGCAAACTACATCTGTGTCACTGGCGCCATCTACATCATCTGCTACAACAGCTGTTCTAGACAAGGAACCTAAGGAAGGTGATGTAGAACCAGTGGCACCGAAGGAAGATCTAGCATCTTTGCTAATCAAGGAACCCCAGGAAGATGAAGAGGAACCAGTTGTGATTGAAGATTCTGCCTTAGAGGAATTGGTTCAAGTTTTGAGTGAGGCTTTTGAAGAACTGAAGAGGTTGCAAAGAAATGAATTAGTGAGTTTCTCAGTTGTGTTTATTGTTGCATTGTACAGATCTAGAGCTTCTTAAGGTGTATTTCTGTAAACTGTGATAGTTTTACTTATTGTAAACATAATTTCCAACCATAGATACTCAATGCCTTCCTTATGTCTGCTCCTGTTGAGGCTGCTGTTGTAATTAGAAGAAATAGCTTCCCTTCCTGGATTACCGAAAACATTAAATTAAGTTGACAAAGATAATTTAATTCTAAGGCTTTCTATGATTTATAGCTGAGGGGTAAATCTAGTGTGCAATTATTAAGCATTTGTTGTGAAGTTTAATGTAGAAATCCTATTTAAGTTATTATTGCTATTCATAGTCACTAGAGACCTAATGACGTGCCTGCTCAGCTCTAGATTCATATCCACAAGGTGGTTATGCCCCTTATTCCTCTACTGTATCTTACCATTGATCTCTTACTATGATTAGTTAAATGTTTGACACCAAATGAATGGTTACTCACTGTGAAATCACACGACTTAAAGCTAATTTTTTTTCAGCCAGTGGACTGCCTGACATGGGAATTGATGAATTATGGCAGCTGATGATGGAAAATTTTGAAAAATGTGCAAAATGTGTCCTATCCTTTGCAAAGAAGCTGCCATGTAAGATGATACCACATGCAGTATCCAAGAAACATCCACTCACTTTTCATTTCCTCTGCTGAATTTAATGAATGGCAAATTAAATGAATTTTGTGTAATTTTTAGATCAATCTGTCATGTGTGAAAATGCTGCATCTGATGTGTTTTGTTTCTTGGTTCCAAACACATAAATAACATTTAGCTTAAACTTCAATTAACTTTTTTACTCAAAGTTTCTGCTTCTCAAATATGACACACCTTTGTGCTTGTCTTCATTTTAATAAAACAAGCAATTGGGCTATGCAGGCCCAGGACCTAAATCTGCTTAAGAACATTGTTAGAACTTCCTTAGATCTTTATATCCAATACAGCTGCTTCATTTCCAAATCCTAGCAGTAAGCGTATGTTCTTCATTTCCAGGTATATTTTTTGAAATATTTATTGTCAATTCTCCATTTTATATATCTCTTATTTATATATTTATTTGTTTGTTTCAGACTTCAAGGAACTGTCGATTGAGGATCAAATTTGTCTGGTCCAAAACTCTATTTACCAGCTGGTACATACATTACTTGGAACTTTATATGATAGCGTCAGCAAGGAATACTGTTACTTTCATTTTCCAAAGCGCATTGAACAAAAAATCCTGATGTTGTTCCCTCAGTTCCAACCCATAGTTGACCACTTTCATGCTGCAGGGAGTGCAATTCAGCTGCTTAATTTGAATAATGAGGAGATGGGGTTCTTCACTGCACTGCAGTTATTTTCTTCAGGTAGCTAGCTATTTAGCTTTGATGTTTTAAAGAATATATATTTTAACAATACATACATCAAATGCAAAATTAAGATTATACAAAGCATGTCTGTGCTTCTGAGCATTTATATAATACTGCTGTTAGGGCCTTAAGCTTGTTGCTGTTGAAATGGTGTTTATTGTCTTCATTTTATATGTATGGCCATTTTGATAAAAATACTTTTTTAGTGATTTCTTTGTTCTCATGGCGCCCTTTCCTTTAATATTGTAGATGAAGGAGAGTATGAAAATGAGAAAAAGATAAATGATATACAAGAAAAGATTTCAGCAGGACTTTATGAGTATTTGTTCAGTAAGTACCAGTACTATATTATGAAACTCTAAAACTGCTGGGGAGATATGTTGATGGAGAGCATTGCTGTTAAAGGAGAACACCACTTTCTGGGGACTTATGATTACTACGGGAATTAACAAAATTTTCATTATGATATTTTTCTAGCAAAGGAAATGGTTTGTCATTTTACCCATGCTGTTTTCAGTTGCAGTAACTGTGTTTTCATTTATAGAATATATTCAGGTGACCTTTACATTGTTAGATCACTTAGCTTATTCCTGGTGCAATAACCCTTTCCTTCCTCTGTTTAGAGATGTCTCCAGAGAACAGTCTACAGCGGTATGGACTCATTCTTCTGCAGCTTCCAGTCCTGCGATTGATCAGTATACAACATCAGCAGATTATAAAAGACATGCATAAAAAGAGAGAAGATATTGAATTCCACCCATCTCCTTTGTATGAAGAGATGTTTATAGAAAATGGATAATAGATTTGAAAGATATTTGCTTATATTTTTATCAGGTGGGGCAATTAAAACTGCCTTGTTTTCTTAGAGGGGAAAATATAAAGGTAATCATAGTTGTTCTTTTACATCAAAAGCTTCATTGTGTCTGGTATTGGTTCGCAAAAGAAGGACATCTAATTTTTAAATTCCTATCTGAGCAAGAAGCTTTTCTTCAAAAGATTATTTAATGAGGAAATTTTCTTCAAAAGATTATTTAATGAGGAAATGAAAGTTAATTTATATTCAACTATACTGTGAAATAGCATATTGTATAATATTATTATACAATATTATACAATATTGTATAATAATATTATACAATATGCTATTGTATATTGTATAATATTATTATTGATGCCTTATTAACACTATTTGGGGAAAGAAACAGGAGTATGGTTTATCAGTTATGTTCACAAACCCCTGGCAGACGGACTTCTTTTTTAATGCATGGCATAACAGAATTTAGGCTATGATTTAACAGCCAGGGACAATCTACATCCTCTGTTTTTATTATAAAACAGTCATATTCCATCCAATATTTGGAATGTTATTGTCTCAGTCAATGCAATTGCATCAATTGTCATAAATGAGCTCTTCAGATGAATCTCAATTTTATTATTAATATTACTTTTGTAGAATTCTAGGCCTCTGATTGGCCGATTACTGTTGTCAAATATGCGTCGATGGCCTGTGTTTTGGGATTTTGCATTGATGTTAAGTTGTCACATGTGCACAGCTGGTTGTGACTTAACAATGGGGTACGGACGTGAAAGGTAGATATCATGTTTTGAAATGGAGTCAGGAAGGTTCATGTCATGTCATAACTGAGTTACCTTTCTTCAAACCTAGGTGGACAATCTGTTTAATATGTTACACTTGTAAAACTCTGCTATCTGTATTGCACAGATAAATATTTTCATTTTGTAAGTGGTCAAATGCTAATTAAAATTAAAAAAAAAAAAAAAAATTGCAATTTACGTAATGGAGTCATGCTTTTCTCAGACCACCTTCTTTTCTTGAGAAAATGTAGTCTAGGACCCCATTCCCATAAATCTACATAGATCAATCCAACTATGCAGAGACTTGCTGAATGCAATTAGCTTAACTGAATGACATACTCTTATAATCACTACTTTTTCTGTATTCTACTTAATGCAAGGAGGGAGCATGTCATTCATTTCAGTTTATTGCACTCAGTGTGAGTCCCTGGATAGTTGGATCAGTCTGGACCGATGGTGTCTATGGGAATGGGACCTAGGAAGATGAACCGAATTTGGGATAAACAGTTTGTTGCTGTAACACCACCAACCAATTTTCTGTATCTACTTCAGAGAACTATCATCTAGCATCTATTTTCACTTTCAGCAAGTGTATTTACCATGATATTTTAAATGGGTCATGCCTAAATGTGCAGGAAAAAACACATTAAAAAAAAAAACGGTATGTTTGAAAACAAGCCAGCAAAGTTGTCAAAAGTACACGACAAAAAGCAGAAAATAAAGATGCAGAAAATGTCATTTTGTCAATTTTGATGTAATAATAAATAATGCTTATAATAGCACAGTCAATCAACACAAAATTTTAATCAGAACAACAGGTAACATGGACAATAAGAATTTAGTTTCGGAACCATGAGAGTTCAATGTAAAATTTTTTCCACTTATAGTGTTATCGGTGTTGCATGTATACTGAAAAAAAAATGAAAAAAAAACAGCATAACTTTTAAGAAAATGGCCCCATCATGCTGATTTTTTTAACTTGACCTGCATATTACGAATATTTATCAGTTCTGTAAGTTTCAAGCCAAAAGATAAAATGGTTTTCCACTAATTATCACATTATTGGTTAAAGTACATGGTGATGACGATAGCAACGACGGCGGGATGACAGACGCAGGGGGATCCTGACATCCCCTTCGCTTTCCAAAAAAAAAAAAAAAAAATCACACCTATGGTCCCCTCCTGAAATTAGAATTTTGACTAGTTAAATCATAGTTCTACACTGTTGGGGGGGGGGGAGGGCCGGCTTTGCATCAGCAGTCCCCCCCTTCAAATAATTCTCGATCCGCCCCTGTATATGTATTCCTTTATTGATACTACGTATTATTCTATTTTCTTGCATCTTAAAGGAAAGTTACAAGGAACAATTCCTAACAGTCTTTAGGGGCCGATCCAGGATTATTTGAAGGGGGGGTCCCCAGATGGGAAGTCGACCCCCCTCCCCCCACTTGGCGTGGGGTTCGGGCCCCGAAAAAATTTGGTACGTATGTAAGACGGCAACTGGTGCCATTTGGAATGGTTTAAAACTATGATTCAGCTAGTCAAATTCCAAGAGGGGACCAAAATTTGAATATATATATATATATATATATATATGCGTGGCCCCTCTTATGAGCATGCTTTCCACTTAGAATATGCGTTGTTTTTTGCTTCGTATTCATACATTTTGGAAAATGTAACATTAACCACATAAAAAGGATTATCAGGAAAGAGTGCACTTCACTTAGCAGATTTGGGAAAGCTCCCTGCGATCCTGAATCCGCAGTTAAACAGCGATGACATTAAGTAGTTTTTCATGAGTTACATGCCAAAATGTGGGGACTGGATATAGCTAATTGGTCTCATTTTATATTCACGTGACCAGCTCATTATGTTATCAGTGGAAATCTCCACTCTTTACGCCACAAACAATTGAATGGAGGACACTAAACACAACTGGGTCATAATACATTGTTGTTTTAAGAAAAGCAGAGTGTACTTCAGATATTTAAAATTCCAAAATTGAACGATATGTATAGTTCATGTACATGGGGGACAATACTTTGTACTGAAGTTGAAAACCGACGTGATAGTAACACACAACAATCCATTTTCAACACCCATCAAAATTTGCGAGAAAGAGCAATTTTTGTTTTTCTCTAGTGTGTGTGCCGTGAATGATCCCCGATATGACAAAAAAAAAAAAAAAATATATATATATATATATACACATATATATGACAATACTATCTTTTCCATAATATACAGCTGCAAAACAGGCTGGTATATCTGTGCCCCAGATTAAAGTGTTGTTTAAGTGTAATTTTTGACTAAGAATTAAAAAGGTTTAAAATACACAGCAATGTTTGGAAACAAAAATTTGTGGTATAATAAGACAGATACACCCCCTATCACATAAAAGCACCCCCATTGTAATCCAACCCATGGGAATATATTGACAGACTTTCAACTGTTACCCAGTATCCCAGACATATATATATATATATAAATATATACACATATATACACACACACAAGTGTGTTTGTGTGAAGAGACATCCAAGTACATTATTAATTTGCGTAAAAAATTAGGGGTTTTCAATCATTAACGAAACTACAGTACTGGTAGGCCAAGTTTTCCTTGCCATTCATTTGCACAAAATAAGAGTAACTTATACCATGGCACTTCTAACAATAGGATAATTGTGCTTGTATTTCACATGCAGGCTTGTCTGTATTTTCATATGCTTCGGTGCATTTATCCTATTGTTTGAAGCGCCAGCCATGGCATAAGTCAGTTGCAACTATTTAATATTTCGTCCACTGTATGTGACATACAAAAGCAAATTGTATCTCGGCTGCACCTCGATATAATTTCACTATTGTATGTCACATGCAGTGGATGACTCGTGTTGTAACTAGGGCTCTATTCCCATAGATTTTAGATCGATCTATCCCCCCGGGGAGTCTCACTAGATTACTTTCAGATAATCCGACTTAAATGTCCGTCCCGCCTACTACAAGCTGTAAGGGGGTAATTAACTTTCGTGTCCGCCCGGCTGACAGCTATTTAGCGTGAACCCCCAGGGAGTTAGGTCGATCTAAAGTAGGTCGATCTAATCTATGGAAATGGGGTGTAGTACTTTTGGTCTTTTCATGTAATTCGTATTCATGTACTGTGTGTTCAGCCATGACCATGGCAATGTTTAGAGAAAAAATGCCTCGTCTGAAAAAATAATCCACAACTTTTAAAAAAAATTTAATTAGCCAGATATGTTTGGGTGGTATCTACAGTAAATCATTCATAGAAACAAGTTTTAACTGGAACTCCTTGATGGAAGATCGTGGAGGGCAGTTTTCCCTCACTGCTTTTCACCTTATGAATGAATTTTTATTGATAACACACTTTCACACCTGAGGTACAATCATCGGGTCACGGAATTTACATCTTACTATATTTAATAAATAAATAATAACACAATTACATAAAAATATACGGGTATAAAAAAATCTTGTTTTTGTTACCCTGAATTTATCCCCCCCCCCCCTCCCTTCAAAGACAATGAATTACGTCAATTATGGGGTATACAGTACAAAACGTCGAACATTTGAAAGTGTCAACAAAGCGCACGTTATATATAGCGCTGGAGTTTCACCGTCGTGGTCTCGGAAGTATATACAGCTTCTACCTCATTCGTGTTTCAAAGGCCAAGGACGATTCACGTCCACATCTGTAGTGCTCACGTGACAGGGCAATGGTAAAATAAAGATTGTTACGGAAACCTAAAAACTTTTCATTTTCCTGTCACCCGATTTTAGGAACGTGGAAAGAAGGGTTGTGAGATATTCTCTCATTTCTTCATACCCTAAGTTGCCTAAGAGCATTGTATGAAGGGTTATTTGATGTGAAGTAGGTATCAATAATATATATTGATTCCGGATATCTCCAAAGCCAGTATTGCTAGGTACTCGTTGATCCTGTGTGTTTTCTGGGTCAGAGCGCAGCGCAGAAGAATTTCGGACTCTCTCAACAAGCTCCAGGGATCGAGGTATTCGCAAAGGTATTGCACTGAAGAAATTGACTGTATGTTGATATTTTCAATAGCAAAACGGTTTGTAGATTTATTTAGAACGCCAAAAGCGGCTTACTGCGTGTAATGTTGCACTATGAAGAAAACAAACTAACAACAACATGGCGTCCACAGCCCCAGAGTCACAGTCAGAGTTACCAAACAAGTAACACTTCTTCTGCCACATTGCCAAACCAAGGACTAGATATAAACATGAACAATTTCACCGGAGGAACAAACATCCCTCCAGGCAGTTACGGAGATTACGACGATTATGGACTTTTTGATGACGATTTCTACAGCAACAACGGATTCCTTCAGTCGTATGGCTTAGGGGAGCCTTCTACTGTTACTGATTTGACCGACTTGGACAACTCTCATCCACAGCCACCAGTCGCTCACAGACAGAATGCAGGAGTCGTCGAACCAATCGACCACAGTCGTCCCCCTCCCCTTGCACACAACTCCAATGGGCTCATAGATACAGTGTCACCTCAGTATCTAGTAAAAGAGGAACCACAGAGCCCAACATCTACCACGTCCACACAACCCTCCCCACCTATCTGCTCCCCACTGGGAAATGGCTCAGACATGGGATTGAAAAGCCTGAAGCTTCTCCCCTGCAGTGTGTGTGGGGAAACCTCCTCTGGCTTCCACTGTGGAGCAATCACATGTGAAGCGTGTAAGGTATGTAAACTTCACGCAGATAATGCAACTGGTTTGTTGTCCTTTTAGTCTTGTTTTCATCATTTTCTGTGATTGAGAAAAGGCAATATAGTGGGGTTAAGTAAGGTGTGTGCCAGCTGGGTGGTAATAGTAGTCAGCTAACAGCTTAACTGCTTAATTTTGGTTTACAAATGTCTGTATGTAGATATAGATGCTTATATTGAAATGCTATTGTACATACAAATCCATATTGTTTATGTTGTCACTTAGTGGCTACTCTCAGGTGGCTTCCTCTGAAGTATAAATTACTTCCTTACAAATTCATTATTGAGGAAGAAGCACTAATGATATTAACCAAGGAAATACATATTTATACCTGGAGGAATTTGAAGTGGTATGTGATCATACATTACCAGTTTGAGTAAATAGAAGACAAACAGAATATTATATGCTTTGCTTTATGTTATGCTTTATTTATTGGAATGTTCTTTCTTGTATATCAATATCCGCCTAGCAGGGGTTTTGATTGCAAATGTATGCTATAAGTATTGTTAAACAAGGGCCTGTAAAGGATTTCTGTGACCCTCTGGATTTTATTGTCTTCCTTCACAATTGAAAGCAATAAGGGTTAGCTCTTTCTGGCCACATGTATGTAACAATGTGTGAATTTCAGTTTTCACATGGATGATGAGCAGCATCTTAATTATAGTATATATTAACATATCTTTATTTTCTGTTTGCCATTTTGTATTTCTTGGATGATTTTTTGAAAGTGATGTATATAGAGTATCAAGCAGTGCCTTAGGCCCTAATTTAATTTTTGATCCTTTAATATTATGTCTGCATTAAATTATTATATAATATTTCTTTTCAGTTTTCTAAAATATTGGTATATAAAGTGGTCAGCAGAGGTACAGATAAACTGTAGGGGTTATAAAATAAAAGTAAAACTGCACATTCTGGTGTTAGTGGCTGTGTCAATATTTATCATTGAAAATAGGTATTTTTTTCTGATATGAAAAAGGAAATCTCTCTATTAAATTTATTTGTTTTTTTAATGTACTGTCTTACTATGTGATCTCTGTGATAAGACATATGGACTTGTGCATAAAATCTCCTGGGAAAAGTGACTATGATCTTTATAAAATAGATGACAATTAAGGCTTCCTTAGGTTAACTTTGGTCCATAGTTAGTAAACCATATTACTCACCTCTCTGGACTATCTAATGAAATGCTTCAGCATCAAGGAAGACAGTCCTGCATTGTATCCAGCATGACAGGGTGGAAAGAGAAAATACACGATAGACCAGAGTTCAGAAGTCTCTCCCCCTACCCCTCTTTAAATTAAGGTATCAAATAATCTCAGAAATCTCAGAGGGTAGTTATATAAATATGCTCTTTAAAAGTTGAACATATCAAGATAAACCTTAACATAATTTCTGGTCAATCCAGCTAAAGAAAACTTAACCCTCACCCCCTTAGAGAGAACGAGAGAGAAACAAAAAGCAGAATGATTTCTACCAATTACTTTAAGTTTACTTAAGCATAAGGACATAACCAATGTTAGTGATGTACCAAAATAGTCTCAGCCTTGCAACATACTAGAATATGACTCTGTACCTGTATTTGACCCTGACCTAATTCCATCTGTTTTGACTTCTCTGAATGGACCATAATGCCATTATCTTATTTTTAAAGGTAAAGATTATAATATAATAATATAATATATTTATTTTGAGTCTAAACTCCATATAAATATGTTCATTAGACTTTACAAATATGTACATACAAATAACAGATAGACAACTGGTCATAACACACTGTGTACACGATCTCGCCTCCCTGTCATTGAATGTAGATTATGGCATGTATATACTGGTACACCGTCATACAGTATTGGATATGATCATGTGCATCAAATATGTCATTCTTTCATATGATCTGTTTCTTTAATTTGAGAAATTTGATATCAGTTTCCATATTATATAGTTATCACCTGTTTTTTATGTATTAGGTAAATGCTTTGCTTTTAGAAAACCAAATGCCTGATTATTGCAAACAATAGTTGTAGCATAAATAAAGAGTTCCTGTGGTTCATGTATTACATAGGGTCAGTGGCAGATGGGGGAATGGCATGTCCCATCCTTAGCTAGTTAGGAAGTACTCCCTCTGAGAAAAAAAAAAAAAGACCAACCAAGCACATTTTCCACTCTGTGCCCTACATATTATGATGGTAAAAAAACTGTCAACTCATGTCTTTGACTTTGCTAAACATATTTTTATTCTGGTATGATATCCCCTTGGCAAAATCCTGGAACTGCCAGCAAGACTGTATAAGAGATCACAAATACATTTGGTTGATAAGTGATTGTGCTGTTTTTGTTTTCATGTGACAGTTATTTACGCTATGTTTTTGTGGTATTTCCTCACAGTTAAAGCATTTCTGTTCTTTCATCAAAAAAATTCCAGAAGAAGCAATTTTAAAAAAGTGAAAGTAATAATAATAATAATAATAATAATAATAATAATAATAATAATAAAATCTTAATTTCTGAAATGTTTCATAAAATAGATAACAGGCATATTATCTATGTTTGTAAACTTGCCTGCATAATTCCACTGTCATTGAATGCTACATGTAATGTATTCTACTATTCATTCAATGTAGAATTCATGTATATATACTACACTACAGTAAATATGTGGATTTGAGGGTGTTTAGATATGTATAAATGAGATTAAGCAGTGAAGTATTTATATGGAAATAGATGGGTTATAAAACATTAATAATTAAGACCTTGCTTCTCGTCAGGAGTGCATAGATACAGTCAGGTCAGCACTGTATAAATCATGTATGGTTGAGAGGGTCTAAGGATAAGTATGAAATTATATAGAGCAGTGCACGAATCGCCATTTAACCTTTGCCTTTACTTATAATAACTGTACTGTCATATCTGTAAGGATCTCTTTTCAGATTAAAAAAAAACAAAAAAAAAACATATGACATTGTAAGATGGTGAGTGGGAGAGAAACGGGCCAGAAAAGTTATTTTAAAGCAGGCTGTACATTTGTCCAAAAAGTATTACTTCCTCCTGAGAGAGCCTGACATCCTGTCCAAATCCTGGTTCACAAGGACCTTCCAAACACAGTTCTCCTCACTAGCCACCCACACAGTCCTGGACTGACCCACGGCACTTCAGATATAGATTTGGTTCACTTTCTGATTAGCATTATTATCATTAACACCAAGTCAAAATGATTCTTGGGCTATTTGGGCATATTGATGTAAGCTAATCAACAAGCTGGGTGCACAGCATGAGTCCTGCTGGTTTGAAAGTTCACTCAGGTACTACAGAGAACAGACTTGTTGATTTTGAATCATGAGAATACATTGTTATTGACCAAAACAGGTTCATATTACTTTACCTACCAAATGGAGAACATGATACTGTTTTTTGTTATTACAGGATTTAGTATTATTTTATTATTTTCTTCATTTATAGAAGAATTTTTTCTCAGTAAGCCAATAATTCTGTACATAATATAGATTTACAAAGCACTGATAAGATGAATGTGATAACATGTTTACCTCCATAAATAGGTCAACAGTGCTCTAAATTCTAATTCGCTCATTTCAGTTGGTTAGTTGCACCAAAGGACCTTTAGATTACTCACTAGCATTCATATACAACATGATTTACATAACATCGCATCTACAAAATGGCTGGCTTTTGACGTAAAGAAAGCTTAGGTGCCATATCTGCACATGTCTCTGATCCTCTATCTCACTTCTGACCTTTTCAATGATTTACTGGAAACAATTCCCCTCTGTCAGAAGTAATGAAGGGCCTAATGTTGAAATACTTTGGTTTGAACTTTGCCTTTTGTGAAGGGATTTTTTTGGTTGTTGTCTTCAATGTGGATAGCCAAGAGAACAGTGGAATGACATGCTTGAGCGAACTCTAATATTACTGATTTTGCAGTGTGGAAGGGTTTCAGAAAATGTCTCTTATGAAGGGATATACTGCTACAGTAAATACTCCGTTAATCTTGTTAAAATGATAAGGCGATTTAGTCTGTTAGTGCTAATTAGTCAGGTTATTTCTTAAATTTATTACCTGGACTTAATTGATAACATTCGTATATTTCTGAATCATGTTGGCAAAGCTAATCTTACATGGTGGCTATAGGTGAAAAAGTTGTCTGTCCCTCATCCCCATGGCAACAGTTCATTTGATTTAAACAACACATGGAATTCTGATGGCTAAGGGTCAGGAACCTTCACAAGCCACCAGGTTTCTTATAATTTAAAGATTTACAGCATTAAGGGATAAGCTAAATGATGATATAGAATTGGTGCTGCCTTATCCATATCTATAATCAAAATGTGCTAGTTATTCTGCTATTTGTACATTGCTCTATGCTTCCCTGGGTGGCCTAGTTCTCATGAAAATTGATTTTTATACTTCAAAGGCTTTACTTAGCAGGGGCCACGATTGCAAGTCTCCATTACAGGCATTACTTCTATAGTGTTGTGAATGCTTCACATACTTCACTGAATATATCTTAAGCCGCCCGATATTCAATGGCAATAACTAACAGGAAAATGATTAGCTCTAGCTTTTTTATTGACGAGCCACAATTTGTTTGCATTCACGGCACAAGAAGAGAGAAAAGCAACAGAGGAGCAGACAGTAACATTTCTGAGTTAAAGGAATGAAAAAGACTCCATGTCCTTGAACAGACTAGCTGCCAGCATATTTTCTAATACCAGTATAATATTTATGGTATAAATATGTTATGATGATAAGCATATTATTGAGGGTGGTTGGTTGGTTCCTGCATGTAATTTCTTTATAGGCAGGTTACAAGGTGTACTGGAACAGAAATGATAATAAAGTAACAATCCTTTGTAAACTCAGAAACCATAATTTAGAATTTTGCTAGGTTTTTACCTGGATCTTTAATAACATGACTTGGTTTGTATGTTCACTGAGGGCTTACTTGCAAGGTTGCCTTATAGTCCAGTTGCCAGTCCTAGCCTAAGTAGTGGGTTTTATGTTCTTCCCCACACCTGTCAGTGGAAGGGCACTTGCTAAGTAATTGTGTTATTACCTATTTGAATGTAAGTACATAAAGAGAAAACTGGAGTGCAAAGTGTACATATCGCTTTTGGAAACAGAGAAGAGTTCCAACTGGAATTCACTGCAGTAAATCTGATATTCTTGCCATGTTATACATATGATTAGGTATCATTGCCTCTATTTATCCAGTTACTTTACTTAACTAACTAACTTATTCCCAGCTAGCTTTCCTTTTCTCAACTGCAGGTGCCTGATGTTATTGTATTCAATTGGCTCAGTTCAATTTATTAGTCAGATTGATTTGGTTTCCTCAATTGGCAGCCATTGCCCATGGTAGAGTAACCCCAATTGTGCATGTGCACAACCTTTCTGCAGTAGTTTATTACAGCAGCAGCTAGGTAAAAAAAAGCTATATTTGTTGACCTACATATATCAGTTGATATTTTAGTCAGGCAGTCATAGTATAATGGAGACAATTCAGTAGATCACAGTCACAAAGTATTCATTGAATGTTTTAAGGGGCATCTTACTATTTAGTATTAGCCCTGGTATATAATCCTTTGATTCTAAATCAGATCAATAAACTGTTTGTCTTCCAATTACATGCTTAAAACAAGATGTAAGATTGTTCACACAATCACATAGAAGGGCTCTTTCCCATTGAAACTATCAATCTACATAGGTCAATCCAACTTTGCAGTATTTTAGAATCACTTGTCAAAGTTTACTACCTGCTAAAAAGTTATTTCAAAAGCATTTTTGTCTTCAATAAAATTTGTTTTGTTTGATTTTATTATTATTCAGTGAAGATATTATAAAAAATTGATAATAAAGTCATTTGTTTTTTATTTTTTTCTAGAAATTTTTCATCAGGAGTTGCCAAGGAGAATCTAATAAATATGTTTGTACCAAGAATAACAACTGTGAAATTATGAGAGCAACTCGCACCCAGTGCCAGAGATGCCGCTATGAGAAATGTTTAGCAGTCGGAATGGTGCCCAAGGGTAAGTCTGCAATAATAAAGAAATATTCACACATTGTGATCTTTAAGTACCCATATCCAAATCAAATCATTATCTTGTCCATGACAAGAAGTAAAGAAAAGCTCATCACCAGTTGACATGTACTCTGTCTCATTAGTGCTGTATTTTACTACACAGTAAAAAGAAAAAAAAAGATTTCCATTATGTTTGCTTCATTTGTACTCTTCAGCTTAGGGTTTTCTGAGACATTTTTTTCTCCCATGTCAGCACATTCTACATTTCCTATCAATGTTGGTTCTTGTCTTTGACCTCTAGTCATTGCTTTGCTTCTTTTTGTAGAAAAAAAAAAAAAGAAATGTTTGCAGTGTGGCATGTGAATTGTGTGTCATGTACAGCTTGCTGAAGGTGGTCAAGTGAAAGGAAAAGAACATTTAGCTCTGTTTTACAATTATTTGCAAAGTGTCAATATAACTGGAGCACAGGCAAGATTTTTACATGTCGTACTGTAAACATATGCATACAATATTCTAATCAAATTGACCTAATTATCAATGATTTGGGTCAGATGTTCCAATCGTGCTTGTTTGGACAGTGCATTACTTGTACAGTAATGGTGAAGTGGGTGGTGTCGGGTATGAAAGGCTGTGTCATGACTTAATGGGAATCAAAGTGGCTATCTGACTGTCCATCTCGTGAGGAAATAAAGTAACTTGTGACTTCCCATACCCTAAATTGTTCTCTTAATCTCTAATTGTAGACTGTTTTTAGGCCAAAGAGTTGATGAATATATGTTACACATTAGAACTAAACTTGTGCGTGTGCATGTTTATGTGCTTTCCTATCTAAGAATCTATTTATCAAAATAGTATTACAACTAGAAAGAAGTTGTAGATGACAGACCACTGAGCCTTGTATTGTTTTCAAGTCTCAGTGAATTATAAAATAATGAGAATGGTCTGTATTATCATCTTAAATAATGAACACAGTTTATAGTAACTATTTCCCAAAATAATGAGAACAGTCTATAATATTGTCCAAAATAATGAGAATAGTCTGTGATGTTGGCTAATATGTTGAATGAACTTGGTAGTTATAAGCAACTGATATTTTGAGCTCGTCTGGCTTGAAATGGTGTAGAAATATAGAAGCACTCCAAATTGTTGAAATAAATTCCTTTATATATTTTGTCTTTCTTTATAGCTCTTTTCTACAAGGCTATGACCCAAGACCATCTAGTAACACAATCTCTACATTGTGATATGCACAATACATATTCCTTTGACCATCTTTCTTACAGCACTGTATTTGATGCCCACACAAAATCTTTTTTGTTACTCTTATTCTTGGTACTTCATGTGATGGACATTGGTTGAAGTGAGCTATAATTTCCCCCTTTCCCGTGTTGGGTCAGGCTTGGTGGTGGTCAGGGGTGATTCATGTGTTTAATAACCCTTAGGTCCATTTTACAACTGATGGTCACTTGGATCATTTCTTGGTTAAGGTTAAGGGAGGTTCGTGTATATAATATGGGTCCTGAGGCTTATTTTCTAACTCCCAGCCTTACAATCATGATATGAATCCCCAATTGCAAGGAAAGGCAGATTTTATATCAGCTGCACTGGATGCCAGCTGTGCTCTGTGTACTTCCCATCTTGTACCTGCCTACTTAGTTTTTCAAATGACTGCTCAGTTTGCATGCCATTGATCTGAACAGAGCACTGGTCCTGGTCATACATTTGATTGAATACGGTTCTGTTAACTAAGTATTTGGCCAAAGTTTTGATATGCTCTCCTTATTAACCCAGATAATCCAGTATGTAGTTTAAAGAATTGACCTTCAAGATAGAAGTTAAGATCACGCGTTGAATAATGTATTAAGCCTCATCAATTGCATATTTTTTATGGGAGTACATACAAAGTCATCAGAGAGCAATGGTTAGTTAGTCCCTTCTGAATTGTAGCCAGTTCATCATACTGAGGTGATAATAAAACCTCTGCTTGGTCTTATCTTGGGAGGTTATAATGACTATGACTTTGCATTTTTATCTTGTTGAACAGAATATATGCACCCGATTTGTTTTAGTTTTTCATGTAAAATTATATAATTAATATGATAAGCATCTTTGAACCCTAACAATTTAACTCTGAAGTGTGAACTCCTGCTATTACAAGAACTCTATGTTTACACTAACAAATTTCTCTTGATATGTTTGGGAACAGGGCATCTTTTGCCTGACCTATCACCTGAAATGAAGATAATATTTGTTTAAACAGCAACCTTGGACTTGAATTAAAAGTTGATAATATAAGTTCACATAATTCCTGGTTGTTTTTTTTAGGATAAGTTTGTAACCAGTAACTGTTAAATGTATATTCTTAACTCTTACTGCATTTACTAATAGTTTTAGATTGTAAACATCTGAGAAGTTCATGATGAGAGTTAAGTTTCTTTGGTAATAGCCCATCCTCCACAACCATATAAAAAGTCCACAATCAGATAAGTGCATCAAGGAAATAGGTCAGTCCTCCTCGGACATTGCAGTGGACCAGAGCAGATGACTATCACTGGAGAGTTGTGTTTTGATTCAGTGGGAGGAACTCTATATATAATGGAATATTTTTTACCTAGGATGGGGTTTGAGGAAGGGGGGTATAAAGAACCAATCTTTTGGCCCAAAATTGTCTTCTTTGAATCAAAATTTGATGTCGATTTTAAGCCTTTTCTAGAGTTATGTCAACTAAGGGGCACATAGGTCCACATTTCTGGGGGAGAGAAAAAAAACTCCCTTTCCTTTCCTTTTTTGGTCAAGTCAACAAAAGTCTTTTCCTGGATCTAACAGCTAGTATTTTATAGTGCTAGGTACATCATATCTGTCGGTGGGAATGTGTATTACAACAGCACTGGTTCAATACTAATGGTAGTGAGGTATGGATTGGCAGAGATATCACTGGTGACTGATGGAAGATGAAGCCAACTATAAATGAGAAGCCAATGCTTCAAAGGAAAGTGATAGAGATAAATGTAGGACTGTGTTCATTTCTTTGGTTTCTTTCATTTCAGAAGAGCTATATTGACAATATAGACACTAGCCATAAACTGCCCACGTAACACAAAGCCATTTGCAGTTAAACAGACTGAAGACAGCTTTAGTTAATAGGGATAGATCTCAAGTCTCCCCTACAGTGTCTAACTTGAAGACATGTTTTCTGAAGAAGGTTAATGAGATCCATTTTAATATAATGATCAATGTCACCTACACATTTTGCCAACTTTCTGATTTGATTATGATCTATGTGGGTGGAAGGGGTGGTTTCACCTTAGTTCCTAATTGAGAAATTTGTTTATCACATTCAACTTGGGAAAATAAAGAGAAGTTAACCTTTATTACAACCAGGATGGCGTAGGGATGATATAATCTGTACAATATAGGCTTACTTGAGAATACAATTTAATCAGAAAATCACACTTGTCAAAGGTATGGGTTTTAGAAAAAACAAAATTTTGTTGTTGGGGCGCTAGTAGCCTAATGCTCTGTTTAGTCTTGTACATTTCTGATGTAGAAAACCCAGATATGTACAAGAATGCATTCAAAACAGCAGACTGACAGATCCACGGATCAAATATGGCCAACACACTTGAATGCTTGTTGTGTAAGGGAATCTATTCAGTGTCAGAAATTAAGCACAAGCTTTTTAGTGGGTTGTCATATTTGATAGATCTGCAGATTCGTTAGTCTGCTGTTCTGAATACGTTCCAAAACATATAGGAGTAGGCACCCCCCCTCCTTTTCAACAAGTTCTACTTTATATCTGAGCATTGTTAATTTTTTTTACGCATATAACTTTCCATAAGTATTCCCATATAAGTATTTTTATTTCCACAACTCTTCTGTCACATTGATACACATACCTTCAGCATAGCATATGTCTATTATGATTTCTTTATGCAATCACAGGGACTAGGTTGGAACAGTGTAATAATAGATTCATATAGAATGGATATTGTGAATATTTGATAAGGTAGAAATGTATTTCACAATCTATTTTAGCATGCTGCAGCTGAAGTTGAAACGACTCTTTTTCAAGTTCTATGCTTGGCTTAACATGTTATGGCATACTCAGCAGTGCATGTGTCGCTTGAAGCAGACATTGTTATGATTTCTTTGGGTAAAAGATTGTTTGAATGTATATGATAAAGGAACAAAATGGAACTTCTAAATAACACAGAATGGTTTCTGCCTAATACGGTGTCTAGTGTGTTTGAATTAATCTTGATAAGAAAATAAAAGGCTGAATAAATGTGCAACAGGTGTAATGTAAGAGTTCCCCTACTTCTTAAGATCAAACTGTTTATAGTGAAGAGAAGGTACATGGGAATTTTTGAAGTAAGATATACATAATTACACGTTTGGCACATGCACACACTCGTTATTTGAGACAAGTGTATTTTAAGAATTTCCATCTCTTTTTTTCCCCATCAACTACAAGTAATGTTTGCAAAATTTTTATATTTTCAAAATTAATTATTTTAGCTATAGAAAATCTGTGAAGCATGAGCATTGCCGAGGTGAATGAATTACTTCCTGAATCATTGAATTGCTGATTCAGAAGTGATGTGTCAGCATGTTCCCTATCTCTGTATAACACTGTCCTTTGAAGACCCCAACCAATTCATCACCAGGTGCCTCTCATACTCTCTATATTACACTGTCTTCTGTAGACCTGACCCAACACATCACCAGGTGTCTCTCACACTCTCTGTGTTACACTGTCTTCTGTAGACCCGACCTAGCACATCACCAGGTGCCTCTCATACTCTCTGTGTTACACTGTCTTCTGTAGACCTGACCCAACACATCACCAGGTGCCTCTCATACTCTCTGTATTACACTGTCTTCTGTAGACCTGACCCAGTACATCACCAGGTGCCTCTCATACTCTCTGTGTTACACTGTCTTCTGTAGACCTGACCCAGTACATCACCAGGTGCCTCTCATACTCTCTGTGGCACACTGTCTTCTGTAGACCTGACCCAGTACATCACCAGGTGCCTCTCATACTCTCTGTGTTACACCGTCTTCTGTAGGCCTGAGCCAGTACATCACCAGGTGTCTCTCATACTCTTTGGCTCTATTCCCATAGATTTTAGATCGATCTATCCCCGCGGGGAGTCTCACTAGATTACTTCCAGATAATCCGATTAAATGTCCCTCCCGCCTACTACAAGCTGTAAGAGGGTAATTAACTTTCGTGTCCGCCCGGATGATAGCTATTTAGCGTGAACCCCCAGGGAGTTAGGTCGATCTAAAGTAGGTCGATCTAATCTATGGAAATGGGGTGTTAGTTACACTGTCTTCTGTAGACCTGACCCAGTACATCACCAGACCATATGCTTAAAATAAGTTCACCAGATTTCTATTATGATCAAATGGACAAATGCAAAGTTGATATTGAAAATAATATAGATCTGTAAAAAAGATACTCCTTGTAGATTTAATTAATAATACAATAACATGTATATGCCTTTCCATCTTTTTGGACTCGTGCATTTCCGGTTGATTTTGAAAAATGCATTTATGTGTGTATATGCCTTGAACATGTTCTTGAACTTTATCATTTCAGGATCCAAGGAACAGAAAGCACCATCTGTTCATGAGCTTTTCTCCAAGTTCCCTTGTTCAGTGTGCAAGGCCCCTGCCTCTGGCTTTCACTTTGGTGCAGTGACATGTGAGGGTTGTAAGGTAACAGCTTGCTTACATAAACTGATATACATTGCCTTGGTTGTCATGGAAATAGGGTTCTTAAGAACCATTCCATGCTTTTTGGTCTGCAGATCTTTGAATTTCTGTAAGAAGTAAACATGAAATCAATAAATGTTATGTTGATTTCTCTCCACATTTTTTTTCTTCAAAAAAGCACTTAATCCAGTCACCTTATCTATAAACTAAGTATTTGACTATTATGGCAGTTTTTAGGAAAAATAAACAAGTTATTATACATGTTTGAAATTTGCAGGGCTTTTTCCGCCGCAGTGTGAAGGAAAAGAATGGATTGGATTATTACTGTGAACAGGGTGGCAATTGTCCTATCACTGAAACTACTAGGAACACATGCCGCTACTGCCGTTATAAGAAATGCCTAGATGTTGGCATGTCTTTAGAAGGTGAGTGCTTTATAAAGCCATGACACCTGTGGACTAAAATTATGGTGTCATTGTATTTTGCCTAGCAGTCTGGTAATGTTAATAAGTACTCAAGCTTTTTTTTTCTTGGTTGTTTGCTTGCCTTGCAGTGCTAAATGTATAAGGATTTTTTTTAATAAATGAGAGAGAGAGGGCAAAATTGAGAAGCAAGAACTACGTGGAACTTTGTTAAAGTGAAATGTGAGACAAACAACTTACTGTTGTGTAATTATCTGCTTTTGAAAGAACCCCTATGTTGTATAATAAGGAGTTATTGATGAATAAATAACTATAAATACAGCTTGAAGGTAGTGTGAAGTTACAGGCTGGCACAAGATTGCATCATCATTTCCTAGAAGCACTCCTGAGATTTGGCATAAATGGAGAAAATTTGATATCATGGGTTTCTCCACATGATATTTTTACAGTGTATTTTGCACAGTGTGGAGCCTGTTTTCTTGAAGGTTTGTAACAATAGAAATTGTATGTTGTTGGAAATAATGATACAGGTGACAATAGTCACAGGAATAAAAACAGATTAATCCAGGGCTAATACAGTCCAAGCCAGCTACGCGAGCAGCTCAGGCACAGGTACCATTAACATGTTCTCTGTGTTAAAAAAAAAAAAAAGAACCATTTCTTTTAATGGCGTTAAGAATATTTTACCAAGAATGATTAACCAAATTGTCCAAATCTGCTCTAATGTTGATTTATACAGAGATGGAAGGTTTGTTTTATGCTACTTGTGAACTCCTGAAGGTTTAATCACCCTGTAGGAGTGATATTTGACTTGTTTTAATCAGAAATCAGCAGAGAATCGGTGTTTAAAAATGGCTGTAAATCCCTATTTCCAGCCTTTGCCAGGAAATCTCCTACTACTTTTGTGATGCTTTGGAACTCTTTTCTATCATTATGTACTTCTTTTGCAACAAACATGCAGATTATGAGCTTTATATTTTGACGTAAACAGCTCGGAATACCTCCAGAGGCTGATCTGGGCTGCTTGCTGAGAAATTTGATTAGAGGATATTATTTGTTAAAGGTGTGAAACCTATTATCTGGACAAATGGAACAAACATGTACAAATGCACCGGAAAAAGTGAAAATTTTCTTCACTGTAAAATACAGAATTTACCACAAAATGCCTTGGTACATACCATTTATGCAGAGCAGGCAGATTTATAGCAAGTGGGGCTAGATAATTTTTATTCTTTTTTTTTTGGTGAATGTGTGCCTTAAAGCTATTTGGGTTTGTTCACTTGATGAGAATTTGGAAGTGTGTTCTCTCTGCAACTGTTTTTGATGACGCATTTTCAGGTTTTATTTGTCAATTTTTATTAATTATTTTGGTGCTGAAAAATTAACTTGGTTTTAGTCTAGCTCAGTACACCAGGAAGTGCTGAATCAAATCAAATGCCAGTTTAAGTAGAATTCTGTATGTTGGCCTCATGCCAGCACAGGTTCATGCATACTTTCTCATCAATATTAGCAAGCAGCCTAAAGAGAAAGTGCATTCCCATATGGAATGATGGATTTATAAGATCTTTATACTCCTTGCTGGCCATTGTACCAGGATAAATATCTATACTTAACAAGGTGTAAAGTACAATAAATCTGGTGCAGGTTGGTATATTTGGAGTAAAAGGGGAAGGGGGGGGTCTCTAGGGTTTTTTTCAGGGGTGTACCAGGTATGCACTCTGCAGCACAGTCATCGCCTCATGGAGAATTGGTATTTAGTGATCAAGTTTAGTGATCAAGCTTAATCCAGAAACAGCTATATGCTTTTAACATAGATGAGATCCTAATGAACTGGCAAACTTTGATTGTCTGTATGTGTTGTGATCATCTTTCCTTTAGCCGTATTGTTACCTATTTGATAGAGGGCCCCATAAATAAAGCATGGCTGGGCAGGCAAAGAGGAAATACAGTTATGGAGAGTAAAATTACATTGGGATAATTCAACCTAGAAAAAAATACAAACCCTGTTTCTTATACATCTTGTACACTCGTGGAGTGCATTACCCGTTGTGTTTTGTATATTTAAAGTTATTAGTTTGTATAGACTTAGATAAAACGAGAGGAGGGTGAGTAGGGCTTAGTGGGACATTTGCAGCCCTGCAGCCATGTGGCTGTCCAGAACGGACCACTGTGGTCAAGACTGGACGACAGCAGGAACATTGTGAATTATATTGAATTAGATTCTGTGAACTTCTGTGACTTGTGCATGAGTGCAAGCTACAGTAGATTTCTTTTTATATCAAAAGTTTATTCCACAATTCATGAAGTATGTTTTAAAGAATACATATTAAAGAAGCCCTGCATTTAATACATTTATTTTATTCCCCACTGACAAAACAACAAAAATCAAAGCAGATTTGATATAAGAGCATCATTTGTGGTCAGTGGAGCTGTGTGCTGATAAGTTGCACTGGTTGAATGAATGTGATAGGAAAATGTGATAGTGAGCTTTAGATTCCTTGGTGTATTTTCAAAACCTTTCCATCCCCAACACTCTTATGTGACGTATGATCTAAGATATAAATGTCTAGCAATATGAACCGTCTCATTATTGCACTCTTGGCATATTACAGGAAATGCATATTAATACTAATCTTTCCACCCCTTGTGATGTGTTTTATGTAAGACATGGGAATTGCCAATTTTGCTGCATCTCACGCAGTCTTAGACTTAATAGGTTTCTTCCATTTCAAGTTAATACTGCACTGTACGATATTGCTTTTGTTATTGTCTAACTGATATTCTGCTGTATTCCAGGCAGCAGAATTGGCCGTCAGCCCAACTACATCAAACACAAGATCCTTCAGATCCAGCAGGAACAGGACAAAGTGAAGAAGGAACCTGTGACCAGTGAGGAGACCACCACCACCAGCCTCACTTCTGCCTCCTCTGACCCAGATCTGTCCTCCATGCCAGCCAATAATATCATACAGGACATCATGCGCCTTAAAGCGGAGCCAAAATATGTGTCACAGCCTGACTTGTCCGAGCTGGACTTCCCTGACCTACCCCCTTACCTGGACTATCCTCTCCCACCCCAGCTGCCTTCATATTCGTCATTCACTTCAACACCCTCTGACCTGACCTATAACACCACTACACCATCAGCAGTGACTGGGAGGCGTACTGTGTCAGCCAGCGAGGCACCACTGCGTAGGTCAGGTGTGCTGCCCAGTAACAGCTATCAATACAATAACCAAATGCCACAGCAGCAACAGCATCTGTCACAGGAACGCCAGCAGCTCCCACAGCCACAGCATCAGCTTCAACAGCCTCAAAGGCAGCAGCAGCAACAACAGCAGCAGCAGCAGCAACAACAACATCAGCAACATCAGCAGCAGCAGAAACAGCCTTATCCCTCATATGTGCCTAGTGCTGGAGGCACTAAGAGAAGTGTCAGTGACTCTGCAGTACCTTGTAAATCATCTGCCATAGCTGTTGGGAAGCAAATGACACCCACTGCCAACCAGATGGCGCCACAAGTTACAGTGAAGCAAGAGCCGCCAGATTTCTATACTTGTGCATACTCCTCCAGCTTCTCACCCAAGGATGAAAATGATGGCATCTACACTGATGAGATGGCCAGCTTTACTGCTGACATCTGCGAGGCTTATAAACATCTATTACCTATCAAACAAAAGGTATGTTTGTTGTTGCTGTTTAAATCATTTGTCACTTGAAACATATTCTAGAGGTCAGGAAATGCAGTACTTATTGTTTGTACAGAAAAAAAGTCGTGAACTGTTTCTGTTTTGTGTTGTTAACCACAGACTTGGTAAGATATCAAGAAGCTAAAATTCATTTAGCCTGTTGGGATTCTTTCTTGCTTTTTAGTATAGCTGTTTAGTCCGGAAGTCTTTCCTTGCCTTAAATTTACCAAATTGTGACAAGTTACATGAGAATCATTAGATGTAATAGTCTTATTATGGTTTTATTCCATCTGTCTTCATTCCTTGTTTTCAGGCCCCTGATGCCCAGGAACCAGAGGATCCATATTCCTTAGACAAAGAGGGGGTGTGGAAGCTGACGACTGCAGAGATCTTCAAGAATGTCCATTGTCTTATTAAGTTCGGCAAAAAGATTCCAGGTAATAATGGGATTGGAAGTTATCTTCCCGTTTCTTAGGAGACTGTATGTATACCACATAATGCCTACCACAGAGTACTTAATTTGCAGTTGTAGACACTTACCAGTTAGGTCAATACAAAATTGAAATGGAATAATTGAAAAGCTGACACATGCGTATATACACTTAAGTGGTGTGATGTTGACTTTCTTCACAGTATTGTCGCTGATTGAAAAATCATTAAAGCCTCACAAGTTATTACTGCAGCATTTCTCATGAGACTACTTTTATTGCAGGTTTTCGTGCCATTCCTATGGAAGATCAGATTTGTTTGGTGCGTCACACTAACTACATTATGTCCCTGGCCATGATGTCACAGATGTTTGACCTTCAGACCAAAGCCCCCAACTTCTACAACCTGAGTGTGCCCATGCAGAAGCGCATCTTGGAGGCGTTCTCCCAGCCGTTTGCTCACGTCCAGGAACACATGGTCAGCTTTGGAGAGAGGCTGAAGTCCATGGATATGGATGACATAGAGTACCCGATGCTGTGTGCACTTATACTGCTCCAGACATGTAATTATGCTTTCTCTTTCCCCACCATTTATCTTAGACAATGAATTAGACTCTTTGATTTTAACAGTGGCACTCTTAATCAATAAGTATATTTTGCATACTTATCTACGTAGGATGATTGTTTTTATAAGTGTTTTTGTAGTCATTTGCCTCAATGTAACTCGAGGTCTCATGCCCAAAAAAAAACAAATATAATGTAGTATGGTAATCTAATGATTGATTGACTGTATGCTTAGTGTAGCCCATTGTATTCTTTTGTTGCAGCTGACCTAGAGCTGAAGGAACCAGGGAAAATTGATCAGTTGTCTGCCAAGGTCAGCAATGCCTTCAAGGCATACATGACAAGTAAGTCAACCCTAGATTATTTGGTGCAGTTTATTTTTAACTGGGTCAGTCAATGCTTTTGATATGATTTGGTTATTTTATAAATGTCTTCATTTTGACCATCGTTGTAATACTTATGTGGTGTCCCATTCCTCACAGAGCCCCCAGTTTGGGGAATTGAGCACTTAGATCTAATCTAATTTGTCAGTTTTAAACTAAGATAGGTGAGGAATTATAAATTCCCCTGGCAAATCATTAGGGCCATGTTCCAATATGCCAGGCTTGTGCATGCTTGACTCGGATAATTGCTATTTCAGTCCCATTCTATATGTCAGGTGCAGTCTAGAGATACATGCCTAAAGTATTCTGTGCAATGAGTGCTGGTAGGATTCCTAGATCAGTGTTTTTTTTTTTTTTTAATACTTATTTATTTAATTTTTTTTTTGCCATTTAGTCATTTAAAAAAAATTAGATACTTAGTATAAGGCTTGGTTAAGTGTGCTATTTTATATTCTTTTCTGTTTTCAGACAAATATGGACCAAACAGTCCTCGCTACTTTAGCATTATCCAGATCCTGCAAGACCTCCACCAGGCAGGATTACTTCATGTACAACGCATGTCTATGGTGAAGACCATGGCTGATCTCCCTATCCCTGCCCTCCTGGCTGAAATGTACATCACATAGTCCTGGTGTGCCACTCTGCACAGCTAACAGTAGCCGGGCTCTGAGAGCAGCTGGATGTGCTGCCTCCCTCGTGAAGGCATCTTAACACTGTAGATTGGAGATTTCAAATTGCAAAAATGGGATCTTGGTTTTAGGAAAATCATTTATCTAGAGTTTGAAATTGTACATTGTGTAATCATAGCAACATGGGGAAATGTACATATTGTTACTTTGAACCACATCTTTAGACTGGTGGTACTTTTTTATTGCAAATCCACAGAGCATTGTGTTCATGGCTTGAGATGACTGAAGGGGTGTCTGGACGTGGCACTCTGGCTATTGTGATATGGATACCTAGACACGAGATTGAAGCCATCATCCTGCCAGTGAACATCAGCACAGTATTCTGGCCCAACAGGCAGCCTGCCCAGCTCTGTGCTGTTCCTCTCCAGCAGTTACTGTGGAAAATGGGGAATACTTCTTATTGACTGGAGAGACCTCTATCACTGTTTGGAGAAACCATGATAACTGACTAGAGAAATCACGTAAACTGACTAGAGAGACCTCTATTACTGATTGTAGAGACCACGGTCACTGATGGGAGAGACCTCTATAACTGAAAGGAAGATATAGAAAAGCAGCAATAACAGGCTGCATACATGAAGGTGGTTGCCTTTTTGTGAAACCACTTCATAAAGAGTGCTGTGTTGGGCACATGAACTGCAGTAGTGAGTGGAAGATGTATGAGATTTTGTATTTTGAATTGTTGCATATGTCAACAAGATTCATGATGTTTTTAAAGAGAGTTTCATCTTCAAAGACAGAAACAGAGAAAAATGTAAAACGTCCATGCTGTGCTGTGCAGCCAGGCATTCTCTATCACAGAGGCTGGGAGCTCTGCTCTACTTTGTACTGAATGTTCAGACACAGGGTTTTTACTGGAACTGGTGTAGATTTTGTACATATGTATATTTAGCATATTTTTGCATCACTAATTACTTTGCTTGAAGTGAAGGTTCCTTGGCTAATAGCCATACATTACATCAGATGTTATCAAAGGGGTCAAATTAGATGTTTTATCAGTGGTGTACTCTATATTTTGTGGTACAAATGTAGCTTCTGTTAATATGCCTGTGCTTAAATCCAGTATGTTTATATTGCTAGAATTAACTGTATAATTTTTATTGGATTTTTTCTATTAAATGAAAAAGTGAAACTTATGTAAATTTAACGTATCTATATTAATGAAGTCAGGAGAAATCAGAAGTGCATGACTTTAAATTTATTTTGTTTTAGTGCATATGTCATATTTTATAATAAAATTGTGAAGACCTGATCCTTTGTGGCCTAGCTACACCTGCCTTTGCAAAGAACAGTTAGCGCTGAGGTCAGTGTCCAAAATCAGGGCATTTTCACACTGATTGTCCTTGAGGATTTTATATCGAGATCCTGCCAGCGCGGTGCTTCATTAATAAGTGGTAGACTAGAAGATTGTCAGCATATTTTTACTTTGAGATTTTAATAATATATGTAAATAGTAATGAAGTATATTGATAATGAATGCAGGTGATTTAAGGGTGTGGCAGTGATGGACAGAAAATGGGAGGGGTGAATTGTGGAGGTAACAGGTGGAGCATACTTTTATGTGAGACTGAATCTAGAACGGTACCATTCAACAATCTTTTGCTGCCATACACCCCTAACAGAAAAAATGGAGTTGTGGCCCATTTCTAAAGTATTTTGCCACTTGTTTCATTTCATTTACTTGGGTTAAATATTTTTTGGATGGCATAAGTTTTTTTGTTGTTGTTGTAAGTTGACCTTGATGGAAACACTTCTAGTATGTTGTATGCACGGAGTGAAGCAGGTAGTGATTACGGGTTACATCTTTAGTTAAGAGACCTAGTTTGTCTGAGACACCCATTTGCTTTGTTCTAATTCAAGTCCGAATATAATCTATGAGGCAGCTTTGGTTAGCAAAGATTTCATGAAATTCTGTATTCGTAAGTGAAATACTTTAACAGTAGGGTACTGTAACATGATTAGCTCTATGTCAGACCTTAGCTGTCACCTTCACAGGTTCTGGAGTCTCTGCAGAGTTTGGAAAATTAAAGTTTAACATATATGGACATGCCCACAAGGAAACCATGTGCTGTTTAGCAGGGTTATGCTGACCTAATTCCCTGTTTCATTGCACCTTTGTCTTTAATAGTAGTTTGACATTAATCAGAGCAGAGAAAGAGAAAGGGATGGCTAGGGCCATCTGATAGGGGCAGCAAGAGTGGATACCAGTACCCTTAAGGTTATTAATATATTAATATATCATTTTTATGGATTGTGAATATACCTCGATAGACAGTAATTTTGAAACATTAACAACTCCACCCTTATAACAACAGCTTGTACTTTGGTTAATACGGTTATTCAGAAAGATGTCATTTGACTTGTATTTAGTGAGGAATATTGGAATTAATAACTTTGGCATTTCTGTTATTGAATTTTGCCATTTGCAGTAAAACAAAGTACATAAGGCTGAAGTGTACATGAGTGCCTTGTACGAAGATAATGCTGCATCGTGTAAAAATTGTGTGTTGAATTATTGATTCATTTAAGGGGTCGATTTGTTGCATCTGACCGCACATATTGCTCTAGTGTGCTGATATGATATTCATTAGTGACAGTTTTTAATTGAAGTTCTGTGTCATAGCGTAAACCTCTGTCCTTTGAAATAAACACGAGTGAATAACATGTCTGTGTTATTCGTCGAATGTTGGGCAATCCTTGGTTTGAACCAGGGGCAAGTTTGACAAAAGTGCCAACGCCCTAAAATGGCTCTTATCTCGACTTTTAGATCAATCATTTGGTCTACTCTAGTACAAGATGTTTCCATAGTAGTCCATTTGAATGAAGTATCGGTCTGAAACATTAGTCATAGGCTCTGTTCTCACAACTTTTAGATCGATCTATCACCGCGGGGAGTCTCACTAGATTACTGTCAGATAATCCCCCTTAAGTGTCCGTCCCCGCCTACTACAAGCTTTAAGGGGTAATTAACTTTCGTGTCCGCCCGGCTGACAGCTATTTAGCGTGAACCCCCAGGGAGTTAGGTCGATCCAATGTAGGTCGATCTAATCTATGAGAATGGGGTGATAAACTTCCCTGTCATAAAAAGGGTGCTATTTTCATGAATATTTCGTTTAGCTGGGCTACTACTGATTTTATATTGGGTCGAAGTAGACTACAATTTTAGTAAGAGCTAAGAGCAGTTTTTGGGCTAAAGCCGGTTCGTAAACCTGTTCGCAGGGTGGATCCAGGTTGTATTCACACCCAGCATACAGGACTATCCTTGGTTTGAACCAGGATTGGTCCAATCTGTGTTTTAACCGAAAAGAAATTACTACATTGGAAATGTTCGTATTCCTTTATTTTAAGATTAAAAGTTTTGGCTTTCATAGGTGCTGAAGATTTTCCTGTTCGGTGTTATAACTTATTGACGCTTGTGACTAAACGTAATTAAATATAGTTGTACGAGATTCCTTACAAAATTGATATCTTACTGAGCGACTGAAAGGAGGCATTTTAAGTTTAAGACCTTTATTGAAAGGGGGAATGGTTTACTTCGGCTTTTTTTTCAAAGACGTAAAAATACGTGTGATGCTGTTGTCGAGTGCTCATGTTCTTTTTTTTTCTTGTTCTATAAATTTAAGTTTTGTACAGCTTGTTCCAGAAAGTAAACTGTGTTACCTGAGCACGCTCACGCAAGTGGTAAAATTAAGTATATCTGTTGAATTAAAATGTATAATTCAAAAGTATTTTAAGCTGCAGCACAGCTTAAGTGAGACAGGGCCTACAGTTAAACAAAGATTGAGTGCATACGCTATATAACGTTGAAAGTTGGGAGTAGGCCTACTGGTCGAACTATTAGGAGCAGCGTTGCGTAGGCCTACTGTCAGAGGGATTGAGGGTCGCTTTCACCGTCGTTTTGGCCATATTGTAGTTAACGGTTTAAAAAGCCTTGGTTTTGTTCGCCCTATCGACAGTTTTTCGCGATTGTTCAGTATCAGCTTAACCTTACATGGATTCAAATCGCTGTATTCAAACGCATTGTCTATTTTTCCCCATTTTATGCGGGCGGCCCTGACTGTCATGTACAGTGTATTATCATCCCGCTCCGAGGCTTCGGGAATATTCTAAAATTGTAAGTTTTTTACATTCTTCTAAAACTCATCAGGAATTGCCGTGTTTTAAAAATGAAATTTTTTAATGTCTATCTTCATATTCATACTGATGAAATTCATATTAATATCCAAAACTGCATTCAAATGTAGATCGCTCGCCGACCAATACGTTGTTATGGCCAAGCATGGCTTTTAAAGTTCAGCCTGGTACTCCGACTAAAAAAAAGTAAGATGCCCCGCGTGTTCAAAACTGACCCATTACATAACACGTGGTGTCATGCGCAGGGCAGCAAACCAGGTCGAAGCACTTGTGTGACGTCATATCCCCCAGAGACCAACATCTTAATTGTAAAAAATATTGGTCAACGTAATTAGACGTTTTGCACTTACTCCCAGAAAGTCAAACCGATAACTTAAATTGACCAATGAAAATAATAATTAAACAGTTTTAGGGGCATTTATCCTTTTCTTTTCTTCTTTATTTCTTTAATGATACTATGATCTCCCCTTCCTGTCATAGTCTGGAGAATGAAAAGGTCAGTGTGTCTAGATTGACCGGGGTTAAAAAATACATTTTGCTTGGTCTTTACAAACAGATAGGTCTCTCCGCTCGATGCGGTGACGGGACTCTTGACCTCTTGGTGATTTATCATCCTGTCATTTTTCATGACACACACAGGGTGGACAGGGCAATGAACCAACAGAACAATACGTATTGGATTACTTTCCTTCCCAGGAGGATTACTCTGAGAGAATGAGGTAAGTGCTTGGACTCGGCTAGACACCGATGCACTGGAAGAATGAAGACATTGAACGAGGAGTGGTTTTGAGCAAGTGGTTTTTAGCTAGGTAGCTTTAAACAGCTAAGTATCTCTGAACAAAACAAACGCTTTCTCCTTTTATTAGTTGATTAGTCAAGGATATCAGTTGATCAGCCTAAGATAAAGTCACACATTTCGATATCACGTCTTTCGCACAAACCCTCTGAACCTAAAATCACCGCTGCCTGAAGACAGACAGACGGGAAGTACCAGGTTGCGGGAACATCAGTGACACGGTACGCCCGCCGAGATCGCGAGCCTGGTAAAGTTTTGTGAACTCTTAGCTAGTTGTAAACGAATTTTTTTTTATTTTCCTGTATATAAATATCGATAGAAGAGAAAGTCTGTTTTCGGTGGTACTTGAAGGTAGGACTGCATGCACCGTTTCTAGTACTAGCAGCTAGTTATTTTACCCTGAACAGTGGGTTAGTTCAACTTTGTTTTCACATGCCCTCTCGTTGAATAATTGGTTCATTTCCACGCTGATGGTGCGAAACGGGAATGCAGGTGGTCGTTCGAGCCAATTAAATAAAAAAAGCAAATGATTATTTTCTTTAGATGACGGTACTGACAGCTGCGGTTAATAATTTATGAAATATTATAGGTTGTTAATAGCTGAACACTGTCGGTACAGGTGATCACTGACCTTCATAAATAATTGCATATATAAGAAGGCATTCTTTTATCACAAGTGATATAAAACAGCAAGTATACTAACGTCTTTCCAGAGCGCTCTATGGAGTCATTTATTTTAATTTGATACACTATGATGTCATATTTTTGTTAAGAATGTTGTTGAATTGGTTGCTGGAGAAAGGATCAAGTAATCACACACAAAGTTCTTAAGCTAGAAATGCGTTTTATGATAGACGGGAATGTAGAAAAACACCAATGAATATGCAAATAGTTCAGCAAAATAGTGCAAATGTAAATATTAGCCATCCTGATAGCCATTGTGGTAGGTGTTCTGTATGTTGCGCAGACTAATTGTGTTTATTTAGCATGATAATGAAGACGTGCATGTATTCGAATGGTTACTGATTTCCCATTATCCAGCGTGTGTTATATTTTCAAAACAATAACAATATTTTCATAGCTTTTCAAAGGGAATGGTAATTCTTGACTTTGTTGCATTTTGGGATGAATGTTTGGTGGTGTGAAAAATGCTTTCACCGCTACGGATTTCAGATGGTCGATCTAAATATTTCCAAATGAAAACCATCCTAGGTTGTCGTCAGCGATTGGTAGTTTTGTTTAGCCTAAGCAAATTTCTCTCACGTGTTTTTACATTTTTCATAGGCGTAACTGTTTTTTGTTTTTTGTTTTTTTTAATTTTGACTCTCAAATGTGAAGAGAAATTGTTTGGTATTATAAGCATTCAACACTCCGAATTTTACTTTGCAGCTACATATACATGTATTTTTTTTATTTCAACACTTAACGCAATCACCACAATATGATAGTGTCTTTGTGATTTTTATTCATTTCCATAAAGCACAATATCGTAGTTGTTAAGAGAGTATGGCTAGTTCTTAATATTACTTGTGTTAGATGGGATTAATATCAGTATTCTCCTTTTGTAAAAAAAATTTAACTGTAACGCTGTTTTGGTTTTACTTTCTTTCTCTCTCTCTCTCTCTCTCTCTCTTAATTTTTATTACTCATTAAAGAAATACAGAGTGAGAAAATAAGACAAAGCGTGAATCGTTTAATTCATTCAAAAATTTACCTTTCTTTTTTGTCTGAAATATTTTTTCTATAGTAACACTTTCTTAATTACATGTGAAGTTATTTTTCATTCACATATTATTTTTCAGTTCATATCAACGCGAAATAAATAAACAAAAAAAAAAAAAAAACAAATTAATTAATTAACAAATAAATAAATAGGTAAGTTTATCTGCGCTCAATGCATTTTTTTGTTCTTGTGCCTACAGCTAAAAAATATTGATTAACGTTATTGAAAGCAGTTATTGAATATTTTTTATCATTTCCCGCATTTGTTTAGAGTATAAATGTTTAAAAGGAACAAGTTAATAGCTTTGACAAATAAAACTGTTCTGCGATTGTTCTTCTATGTCCCATATTGTCAAAATTTGGCGGTTTTCTTAGAAGTACCAAAATATCAGTCAGAGAGGATTCGACCGAAAACTAAACAATAAATCTGAGAATCTGTTTGATAAATATGAAGTACACAAATGTGTGTAAGGGAAAATGTCGAAAATACGCTCAAAATTATTTGTTTAATGTATTTTTAAATACTTAACATGTTGCTTTCATGCCTATTGACTTCTTTGAAATTTTTGTTTTGTCATTTTGTTATTTTTGAACCTTAAACCTCAAGCTAAAACGTGTGTTTTGTGTTTAACAGTCTTTTAGGTACGAATATTCTGTTATTTGTAAATAGCATTTGAAATGAAATTAGTTTTATCTGCTGCTTTCCAACAATTTTATCGATTGTTTGCATATTTGTTTTACTAACAATTTAGCAAATGTCCACTACTATACACAAATATGTCTTTTAAAACCTAGAAAGAGCACAAAAGGTTCTTTTTTACTAAGATATTTGAACATATTTTACTCACTAATTCTTCGCACTTTTATGTACTGTCCAAGGAGAAATTTTTGCCTATAGGCCTACTTGGCAGAGAGTAGCCTTCAAATACGAAAATAGATTATTGTATTTATTTTCATATCTTTGATTTTTGGCAAAAAGCGTTTGAAATTGGGAGAATTAGATAATAAACTTCGACTCACTTTAAACGTTTAAAATGTCATCCTTCAAAATTGGTGAAACATCTGAATTTTTTAATAAAAAATGCACTTTTCTCTTAAATCAAACCATTGTAGTAAAATACATTGCAATTACAGTAACGCTGATGTTTTTTAAACAAAATTGCAAAATTGCTTTCTAAATTTCAAAAAGCGCTTTTAAGCTGTAAAAATGAATATTTCAAGAAATTTACTTGAAAAGCAAAAATCACTTTTTAAAATTCTCTCCTATGTGTCACTTTATTATTGGGCGAAAACCAACAAAGTTATTTATGTATTATTATTTTTTATTTATTTATTTGTCATTTTACAACCAAGAGAAAACGAGTGTGTCATTTCCATTTATTTCACAACATAAAAAAATGGACAATATTCTAATATTCTTCAAGACGTCTCTTGACTTTTTGCACTGAGTCTTCGGTTGTATATAGATTTTGACATTTACAATATTTTCTTTATATTGGCATTGTACGCAAAGCCATGTTATAAACAAACTAGGCTGCATGTCCGGACTAAAAATACCCATCACTTACAAACAAATATTTAACTCCCTCCTAAATTCTTATTTTGCTCAATTCATATGACAATGTGGTACACCGTTTGTCAAGTTTATACTGGTGACCAAAGAAAAGAAGAAAAAAGAAATGAACTTTTGACCTTGGCGAATGAATCATAATGGTGGTCTAACCGGTGTCTTTTGTCCGCAAAAGGGTCACCCCGGGTAAAGTTCTAGGTGGTTGTGTAGATAGAAGAGGGCCATGTTTATGTCCTGAGCCATATTATGGCAAAATATATTTAGTTGGTGTAATATGTTACCCACAAGTGTTCATATGTGTCTTGAACAAATTCCAATGCTGCTGTAGCTCAGGGGAAATGGGAGGATGATGCATAAGCTAAATAGTCTTTAAATGTGCATCATTGAAAAATTTGAATTCATTAGCATGTGGAATGGGAGTTAAGGATATGTATAAGTTTGTTTCACCAACGTGATGCTGGTAAATAAAAGACGGAGGCTTTGTTGATAACGAGGAATTAATAAAATTTTTGTGATCCTTTGTAACAGCAAGTTGTTCACGAAGATTTTTTATAACAATCAAGCAAAAAATAAAACTCATTATTATTATTATTATTATTATTATTATTATTATTATTATTGAAATGCATTTATGCACAAATATTTCGTATGTTTTTAGAATGAAATTAGAATTGGCATTTTTATATGATTAAAAAATCCACTTAAGGCTTAAAGACAATTTGACCTTTTGCCTTATTTTCACGAGTAGAAAAAATCTTTATAACGCGTGTGATCTTTCACTGGGAATATTTTGACAAATTAGTGACTCGGACTTTTAAAAACGACCGCCTATTTGTTGTATGTTTGAAATAACTTTTGGTCAGTTAGTGAAAGGCTTCAAAAATAGGAGAAAAAAACGAAAAACCATTTGCAGTCACTTAGAATTGATAAAAAATACATCGTTTGTCCCAGGATATTGATTTGGGGCACCTGTTAACGATGCATTAGGCTACACGATGAAAATACGTGTACCCGCGTACCTTGTTGGAGAATGCATGTCGTCATAAGTGCCCTGATGCTACACGTGTATAAAAGAAGATGTAAGTTTAGGTCGAAATATGAAACATTTAGATGCAGAATGATAAGTGTGGGTAAAAGGCGTCTCTTTAAATGATTGATTGGCTGACACAGTAGATAACTTGATTATAGCAGGGCTATTCTGAATTATTACACGCTATAACTTGTTTACATTTTATCATTTGCTGATCTGAGATTGAGAGGAGGCCATATATTTGTGTGTGTGCGTGCGTGTGTGTGTGCGTGAGTGTGTGTCCACTGCCCCAGCTTCACTATAGGAAGGCAGGCCATCTTCCAAAATTTGAAAGAAACGGATAGCAGTAACGCATATGTACAATTGTACAGGTAAAATATACATGTAAAATGTATTCCATCAAGAGACCATCAAAACGCTAGAATCAATAAAGAAATAATTTTGATACTTGTACCATCACACCTACACAGATGTTATGCAAGTTATGCGGTCAGTATCGAAAACAATCACAGACTAATTGAGTAGAAAAAACGTTTAACGTGGGAATTGTGAAAATCCACGTTTAGATGTGATTCACATGTGAGAACTACTTTTTTTTCTTGTTAAGCTGCAGTAATAAGTATAAATAAACGCCAATGATCGGGCATTTCTTGAATTCTCTAGCCCACCATTCAAAGCGGTTGCGTCTGAGTTGATTGGTTTTTAACTAGGTTAATTACTGAAACAAACTCTCGGGCAAGGACTGTGTATTTAATGTGAAAAGACACTGAAATTATTTATGAGTTTGGCCCATATCTTGTATCTTGTATTTGAAATAACTGTAGGAACTGAATTACGAAATGTGATGATGATTTCAGAAAAAGTACTGATTTTGTTGTACATTCTGATGAATATTGTTCATGCAATGTGCAAGTCAATAAAATGGTAGAGACATTTATGAGTACACATCAGTACGAGTTACTCGTGGACACTTTTATCATTATAATTTTGTCATTCTTTATTGACAAAAGCAGAGAAATTGTCTTTCGAGTTAAGATGGGACAACCTGAAAATAGAAACAGCAAAAGCAAAATGGCACACAGTAAAATGTTGATATGTAGTTGTTTTATTCAATACAAATAAAATGTAATATAAATAAGACTATTCCAACTAGCTGTTATCTGCATTTCATGAAAATGAATCTTGTCGTATAAGGAAGTCCGTGTCTAGTTGACTTGGAGAACCGAAATCAATGTAGCTATCGATTAGATGGTGCACGTAGTTACCTCTATTAAGAAAACTGCCTCAATTCAAGTTAGACTAAGTGGAAGTGATGTGTCCGGAACCCGCTTGGGTCAGTGCACGGCTAGCTACAACGATGGACATTCAATACTGGAGAAAGAGTCTTGGTTGCAACGTGAACTGGCAGGGGAACAAAGGACTCTTTAGGTTACTTTAACTGGACGTCCCTTCGCTTTTCTTTCGTTTTGCGGTTAAAAATGCACAAACATGACCTTAGATATCCCCAAGATAGTCCACTTATGGGGTCTTATTCTATATTTTGTTCCCATTCTTTTGTTCTTTCTATTTTACACCTCTTTTGAAAAAAAAGCTTATTACAGCTTAGATGAAGTATTTATAGCGTTTCTTGATGTTTCAGTACTTGGCAGTTTTCAATTTTTAACCCCCCAAACTTATTTTTTGAGGTGGTTTATGGTTTCTGCAAGGGACTTGGTACCCATTGTGAATTATGTTTTCTTTGATATGAAGATTCAATTTTTTATGGTTTTATCAAAAGAAATGCGATATTATTCCTTAATGCTGTTTCATTTTACTCGAATGTTTTGATTTCTATATTCCTGTATAAGCCAACTTAATAAGCAGGCTCGTAGAGAGGAAGGTTAAAATATAATGTTAATATTCACTACAATATTGAACTTGAGGTGACTAAAAAATACGCCTGTAGACGGTAAATACCAGAGATATCAAAGGCACAACTATGCGTTTTGGTATTGAGTTTGGTATAACTAACTGTTTTGGTATTGGGCATGTTTAAAGCAACTCATTTTCTTTCTAAAATAATTTGGTATTTACTCCTCTGCGTGCAATCTCGAAAGCAGATCAATAGGCAATTGCAAACCAATTGTATTGCGGTAAAGTCCATTCATCGCTTCTTTCTGCCGGGTTATGTGAAATGCAGCTATATATGGACCTGTGGTTCAACAAAGCACTTCTAAAGTAATATCGATTATTGGGGACTTAGAAATTTTTTGCCTTAATTTTATAAAATCTAAGAGATTTCCTTCTTTTCAGGTAGCTTACAGTCTATTTTATGCCAGCATAGAAATCTTTGGAAGAACAAAATTATGACTGCAGTTTAGATTGCTACAACAGAATGCAAACGACAGCGTACTAATCTCAATTTTACTTATTATTTTTTTAAATTTTGTTCAATTTAAATTAATTTATTTATTTACTTATTAAGTAGTCATGTGAAGCAATCAATTGGGATTAGTGTATGAACTTTGGCGGCGAAAAAAATACTACATATCCCGACTGTATTCAATAAACCTCAATATAACTTGCATGTTAACGTTATATCGAGTTGCAAACTCAGAAATGTTCAATGAAGAAACGTTGACTAGGGTCAAATAAAGAATTATATTTAGTTCCTTCCAATTTCCTTGGCATATAAATAATACGACTTTGGTGTAGGCGTAGTAATCTCATAAATTAAAAGGGTGCTACGAACTGTACCCTTTGACATGGAAACTAATGAAAAAGAAGATAGTGGGCATTGACTTTAAAACAGTTTATCCCTTTAAAGAAACTCATTGATGAGATGCGTTTTTGAAGTTATCGATATCATTCATTTCGGTTTTTTGCCAAATATGTTTTATAGATTTGGCCAAGAAAGCTCATCACCAGGTAAATGTGTTATCTTATGTATTAATCTTGACACTTAGTAACATCCTGGAAATTCTTATGATATCATCAATCTTAATATCAGAGGTTTGTCATTGAATCAGACAGCCACAATAAATAATTGTGTACACGCCAGGAACAAGTACATTGAATTATTGAATGACCATTTCTTGAGTTTCATCGGAAAGAATCTACAACAACAGGGCGGGTATATTTATATATTGAAGGGTTTTTTCCGGAGGCAAGTTGACATAGTATGCACATGTATCAGCTTGAAGTATTCTACCTACATAACATCACAAACTAAAACCGTGGAACGTGCATCTAATGGGTACATTTACTTCAATTCAATAAAATTCATTAACTTGACTACTTGTTATTTCTGAGGCATATAATTTTCATAAATTAATAATAAAAAAAACAAACTTTTTAGGTATCCATTAAAAACAAAAGCTCTCGAAAAGCTAAAGCGGAATGATGACTTTTGTTATCTGTTTCAAAAGGTAATTGATTAACCAGTCTTCAGCACATTGATATACTGGTCTTGCTCTCTTCTTGCTGTGTAATATATGCCCTAACCTCTGCCAGAGTTATACATGTATCTTTGATTTATTTATATGTAGTGAAATATGACTGCCTAAGAATAGCTGAACTAAGGAGTGCGCGGGATAAAAGACCAATCATTGGATCTCAAGCCGTGGATTTTGAATCCACTTGATCTTCTCGAAATGAGACGCAATATGTTCGAAATGTTCTTATGTAATATGTTAATAGTAATAAATAAATAAATGAATAAATAAATAAATAAATGAATTAATAAGAAAGCTTATACAAAGACTTGCGTCAATGATACCGTTTCATACATTGATATGCAAACATGATAGATATATACTAAGTTACTATAATTTAAAAGATGCATATTATAGCGAGTACTTGGGTCAAATAATTCCGACTAGGTCCAAGCAAATGCCACCACAGTGTTTCAAATAGTATAACTTAAAGAAAATATTACCGGGTTACATTATCTCCCCCTAAAAATATTGTATATATGTAATTTCAAGAATTGGTATGTGAATTATTTGTTAGAAATTCGTACTAAAAGTTTAGGGCGTTTACTATGATATATATCTTAAGAAGTATGAAGCATGGTGTACCTAAAATAAGTACATAGATAAAATCAGGTACTGGAAAAGTTGTATGAAATAGACTCAGTATCTTTATAATTACCTATTGATGATGAATGCAGCTCAGCCCTTCTTCGGAAAGGCCAAGAATAAATACATTTAGCAAATGTTATAGTCATATGTTCAGCGTTTTGCTGTTCATCAGTGTGACAAATTTTGTCTTTGGATGCTACGACGCTCATATGATTTTGCAACATTACCATCCTACTTTTCGTTCGGACAGAGTCGACGACAGTTTTGAAGAAGGCCATCACCCAAAAGGTCACGAAACGCTTATTCGGCCATTGATATTTTTACCATTTTTGTATTGAGTTTTGTCTGGACGAAATTTACACTTTCCAGAAGCAACACAATGTTGTAGTTATATGCAAAACTAAATATGGCACATGACAAAAGACTGCCTCACAATTTATTTATTTTTGTGTTTGAACGTAACAAAGAATACAAAGTAATGTATCATCTTTTAGATCATGTCATTATTATTTTCTTTTTTGTGTATCCATTTATTTGAACTTCTTTTTTTGTCAAAACAGTTTTAAATAAAACAGTGCGCGGAAAACCTTGACGTGCACTTGGGTCTAGCCACCCAACTGTGTTGTTACTCGTCTTTATCCAACACTGAAGATTGAGAAAAATCCCTCTTTTTATCACAATTCCTTTTACCTTTTCATTTGCAGATGTATGGCAGCAGGACAGCCAACAGTGTACAGAGGTCATCCAAAGGTCACCAGGTCGGTACTGCTCTTAAAAGTCCAGGCAATTTATAAAACTTTATGCATCTCGTCATATACATATACGGGTTTGGTGATTATTTTGATGAGGGTTCCCTTATTTTTTATTTTTTCACATGCAATTTATGGTAGGTAATTGCTGAATCCGAAGATGAAACGAAATCGCAATTTTGAAAATGGATGTTATTCAGTTTATATCTTTTTGTTGAACATTTTCGGCCTCTGCTATTTGATTTGTTATGACTGGTCAAATAAGGTTACTCCTCAACACTGTCGTTTTCATGATATAATAACTGCTCAGTGATCGTGAGGCTGTTTAAGTACGAAAATAATCTTTCATGTTCTGTGCAGGGTTTCTATTGGCGTTTACGCTAGTAAAGACAAAGGGGATGAAAACAAAGATTGACATAGAATTAACCATGGACGCCAATAAAAGTTCGTGACAAAGATAAATATGTTTAGAAAATGGCTATTTGAAACCGGTTAAGATGCAAGCCCAGTTCCTTCTTTGAGAGGTAGACAAATGGCACTAATCGATACATATTATTTTGGGGAAATTAAAGATGCCCTTCATGAAAAATGCCTAATACTATTAGGAAGATGGTAAATGTATCCACTATATAACAACAGTAATTTACAATCCCAATAAATGTAAGAGAGTATAGCAAGCAAGTGTAAGGTATTTATGCTAGACCAACAGGAAGAGAATCCATGCTGTTATTGGATTAATAAATATCATATTTACGAAGAGCGATTAAGTTTATCTCTGGCATACGTTCACTGACGTTGAAATAGAATAAGACTTCGTTAATTGATCTGTTCGCTTTTTCATCTGTTCTCTTCAAATTTCTCATGTTTTGTGTTAAAATGTAGATTATTATAAATAAATAAATAAATAAATAAATAAATAAATAAATAAGAAAAAAATGTGCTTAAGATAAGCAGATAATTAGATTCAATGAACAACAATTAATAAACGTTACATAAAATGTAAGGTAACGTTAAATCAGACTTAAATTAAACAAGGAGGTGACCTAAATTTTATGGCAGTGCCAAATACCCAGGCATGAAGAAATATTTTTCCATATGTCAGTTTTAAAGTAGGGATTAGGGTGATGCTTTTTAAATCCAGCTGATCTACGCGTCTCTGTGTCCTTCCCGTATATTTGATTGAATTCCGGACCCAGTTTATGTGGCAGAATACACAATGAATAGTAGTTAACTGTGTTTTCTTTTCAAATATCATTTCAGCGTCCAGTGCTGTACGATTTAATTTCTCTCTTTATTATATTTTACTTTAATCTATTAGTACTATAATTTTGTTCACGAGATTTGAGCACCGAAGTCTACGTAATACATTTCAACATTTATAGAAAGAAACAATACATTTATTTATTTATTTATTTATTTATTTATTTAATAGGAAATGGTCAGTGCACTTTGGTTCTACACAAGAATAAAGTGGAATAAAGCGAATTTTGTGGCTGTATTTTTTTTATTTTGTTTCCTCATCGCCGGGACGAAATTATAATGCGTGCCAGAAAGTAAAGCATTTTTAATATATCATTTGCACCCAACCTATTTTATTTTTGAAACTTTTTAGTCTTCCTATTTGCCTCAGTTAATAGGGGCAAATTCGCTGGGTACCGTTGTTAGTTATTTGGTGTTTACGTATAATAGGCAAATTAATTTTGGATGAAAGAATTTGGTCTTAGACATTTCCCCCTAGAGTAATACTTAAATACTCGTACACATTTTTTGTAGTACACATTTTTTGTAATATTGTGATATTTTCTTTGTGACTTTTTACGACGAACTCTCTTAAAGATATATTGAATATTACAACGCTTCCAAATTCGTATGTTTGCATATTGACACATTTGGTATTGAACCGTCGCCTGTGTATATTTTAATATAACACGTGTCCCAAAAGGTATAAAATATCCATTGTCAGTTTTATACATAATAATATTGTACTGCTGTAGCTTTGGGCAGATGCCAGGTCACAACGTCCCAGCGCAAACTATTTCGGGTATTTTTTATTGCTTTGTACCAATTTTATTTGTTGTTGCCATACAATGAAAGATGAATTTACGGTTTACTGCGCAGCCAAAACCATGGAAAGGTCACGCATAAATGATTTAAATATGACGTGTTGCCTAAATCAGGCACTGGTAATTTTTTCCCAAAGGTCAAACAAAAATGTCCTCTTTCTTTCTGGTCACATGTGGGTCAGAGGTAGAGTGTACTGTGCTCTGCTACATATGCTTGTAGCTTTATGATACAGTGCCGGCTTGCTACAGAATCTCTTAGCACCACGTTCGTGTAATGTTATTACAAATTTTCAGTGTTAGTTTGCTTCGATTATTTTTGTATGTAATTACGTTATATTATAGACTTTCACTATTTGGGTGACAAATTCTGCAGAAAAGACACGGAGTGGCTGACAAACTTGATGTTCTTCTTTATGAATGAAATAAATTGACCTTTGGTCCATACTCATCATTAATGTTGTTGGCAGTGCATCTGTTAACTATACTTCTTATAAAAAGCATATTTTCGCTAGTACTGCTTGATCTTACACTCCATTCCAAGTTCACCTTAGATCTTTAAAGCATGCCATTAATTGGTTTGTTGCAATTGCAGCACGTAATACAACCAAATTGCTTTACTTGGCTGCCACTTAATTCTTCTAGTAACGCCCTTTAAGATGCGCTACATATTCTATCAAGTTGGTGTATCTCCTGGCTCACAGCCATTTGAAGCATATTTTATTTTGGCAGTTACTTTTTGTTTAACAAGCATTTTGGGATTTTTTACTGCTTAGTTTTCTTTTGAAAGAACTCACATGTCAGAAATTGCCTTTACGGGCATATTGTATGTAGTAACCGTCTTGATATGCCTTTTTTCTTTTTTTTTTTCAGAGGAGCCCCAGCAATACCAGTTTAGTGTCAAGTGGATCTTTTTATATGCAGTATAAATCATTCATGTACATACCGTCCTAGAGATTTGCCAGAATCAAAACATATTGTCGCAGAACATTAAAAAATAATGACCACCGGCACTATGTTCAAGTCAGCCGTTGGGTACCATGCAGGAACACGTAGCGCAGTGCCTGTTTCTTTAGATAGTTCATAAAGTTTTTATCTGCCAATTATCATAGTAGCAGGTCATATATGTGCCAAAGAAGATAAAGTCATTGTTCCATCTTGGTGAACAGAGAAGCCACTTGAATGTTAACAGGGATTTGAACGCCGTTCGCGCCTGGAGTGATGTTTAATGGCAAGGCGAATAGTAATGGTTGTATCATATATTATTTCCTATATAGTATTTCCTCTTTGAATAATGTATTTTTTTACTCTAAACCATGTAACCCTGGGGATAGACTTCATTGTGCAAAATCAGCATTTCCTTTTATCACGCCAGGTGAATGTAGCTTTACCCGTTCTATGCAACAAATATAATTAATAAATTATTTTTTACTATTTTTCTGGTCATTCATGTCCATGCATTACTACAAAAGGATAAGCATTTTTTCCTAGATATCCTGAACACATAGCGATATTTTGATCTTTTTGTCATGTTCAAATAATATCTTACTCACGATCTCGATATCATATTGATCAGAAAGAAGAAACACTAGATGTTTCAACCCATTTAATCAAAATCGATTCTATCAGTGTAAAATTTAATATTGAGGAGATTTTCATCGAATTCAACACAAACTTAATATTTATAAATAATCATGTTGATTCGAAAGCAAATGATGGAAAATAAATTGCCACCACCCGGTATATGTATCTTCCGCTAAGATAAACAAACGCATCCGTATTGAACCATGATCTTTCATAACCAAACGAGCATTTTAATATATGTATAACACACGGGAAACTCGACAGTTAAACCACATCTGTTTATTGAGCTTTCCCCCATTTCAGCCTACATAAAGAATTCGTGCAAATTTGAAAAAAGAGCAACGCCACAACCCGCACACAGTAAAGCGAATGTGTAACTCGACACGTGAAACCGAAAATGAAAACCAATATTACGAAGCTGAAATCTGTTTTATACACATAATATAATAATAGAAGTTAAGGTGGCGTTTTTTACACGTACTAGAACATTTTTTCTGAAAATCCCTGAAAAGTTTTGTTTATTACTTTAAAGACACCTGCAATTACTAAAGATAACAAATCTGCACAGTCTTACAACAGAGTGAAATATCTTAACAGCTTGCCCAACTAATGGCTCCATCTGCATTAACGAAAAATAATTATTATAATTGTGTACATATGCCTTCTATATAATTTTCGTATAAGTAACACGTAACGCCAAGGTTGTCATACGGTACTAAGTTTCCATATTACCTACAGAAAAATAACAATGCAGTGAAAGCAAATAATAAAAAGATGAAACCTGACCATGTCGAAATCTTTGTGTGAAATCAATCTGCACGTACTTGGACCCTGGTCCTAAAATCTACCAATACACCACACGCATTGAGTCACAAATATATTAAATTATTTACAAAAATATGGCACTGTCTTCACGAAAAAATCTGTTAATCAACTGCAGATCACGTCTAAAACAAACAGAACGTGTTTTTGAATATTAACGGACATTTTGATTATTAATGTTCCAAACAAAAATGGCATCATGTTTTGTGTACATATGTTTAAAACCTTAATTTTGGAAAATAATCTTACTTTTGGAAAGCTCAAGTAAACATCCCTGCACATTGAGAACTTGTGTTTCTAAGAACAAACAGAAACAAAACAGACTAAATGTTTTCAGATGAGAAACATTTTCTTCAATATCATGTCAAATTCTGTACATTACAACCCGTATGCTCCGTAGTGATAACAAGGGCTAGTAAATCTGTGGTACCCCAACTCCCTTCCTCATCAACACTTCTTATATCTTATTTGATTTGCAATAAATGCAGTGATAAAAGATTCAGTTTTCAGTTTTGTTCGCTGAAACTGCTCTTTGATGACTTTGACGAGAAATGTCATCATAGTGTGTTTCCAAGTCTTTCGAAAATAAAACTGATTTTCTGTCAAGCAAGGAGGTTCAAAACATTAGAAATGGTTGGTTATACAGAATACTATACAGAACTGTCTCATTTCAGACAAATTAATATTATTACTGTAATCTAAAATGATGTTTTAAAAACAAATATTAAAAACAACAACTATAAAGAGAAGAAGGCAAGTCGAAAATGTATGAATTTAAATGTGATTTAGAGCAGCAGGCATGTACATGTATATTTCATATTCAACATAAAACATCATAACCGCTGGAAATCCCAAAAAATATATACATGTATATTTCCATTACATTGAAAGACATGCGTGGGCGATTTTTTGGCCAAAAATACTCATCGAAACTGATTTTCACTTTATCCTCGCTACTTTACATATGTTGCCCTATATGAACGTTATCTCATTAATTCATTCAGAGCACTAAATTCAAACACGTTTCCCATGTTGAATCATTACCGGCATTTGCCACTTTAAGTCCTTGCGTGTGATCTCAATTTCAGCCAATGAAGTCATTAAAATATGGGTCATTTCAATCATGGTATGGTTATCAATCATAAGATAAACTTAATTTTGATACCAGAAAAATCCGCCCACTATGCCTGTCAACTTATAAACAAAAACCTGAGCACAAAGGAGATTAACACGAGGTAGTTCTGTTATCCGCTGTGCCTCAGAGCGATACTGTTCGAATGTGTTTAAAAGGACCCCCTCCAACCACCAACAACAAGGTAGTGCGCTTATGTCTCCCTTCATGGCGCCATACTGGAAAGCGCCAGAGTCCTGAGGTTACACTCAACTTGGTGTACAATCATATTGACACAACGTTCCCTGGCTATTTGCATTATGAGAACTGACCCCAAATGACCTTCTCTCTCAAAAGCTTTATATTGGTGTATACCAACACGTCAAGCATTGGCTAGCTGGTCAACTATTTAGCACAGTAGTGAGGTAGTGGGTTTATTGGCGGATGTGTGGGTTAATGTATGTTTGTGTATGCGGTGTAAGTGCGTAAAACATAAAAATACAGAGCGAGAAAGAACACGTCCAGGACCATATCGGTTGACAGTGAGTAATCTCAATTCAACCATGTTTGACACCAAGCATATTATTTACCTGGTGTTGACCCGACCGTATATGAACTAGCCCTATTCATATAGGCTCGGCAACAGGGACCATACATTGATCGTGACGCCTGGTTCAGTGCTTGCCTCCACTGGGTATATATATTCAGGTCATTTGAGGTTTCAGAGGGCCGTTTTGCCAACATGTCCATAATAATAATTTCACCACGCAAACATACACACACACACACATTTACTGGCCTCGGTGAGTTAGATGTTGCCATAGACACTTAGGTAACATCTTTTTTTTTCTTAATTGATGCACATGGACTGACGTTGTGCTCAGTTTGGAATAGAATTCACTGGGATTCTTTTTTACTGCTTTTTATAGATTTATTTAAATGATAGAAAAAATGTAGAGGGTTCAAAGTGACCGGTGGAATTTTTTTTTAGTTTTTGGCCTGGAATATTAAGAAGACATTTCATAATAATTATGACATTTGGTTAATATTGAAATTTAGGTATAATATTTACTTGTGTTTTAATTATTGTTGAATTAAGGTCACGGTTTTATTTATTTTTTTCCAAGACAATGTTTATGTAACATTCTGGTATATGTGAAGAAAACAATTGTTATTTGAAGCAAAACGGAAATTACCTTTTCTTCACATTACTCGTTCTCTGAATAACACGAAAAAAATTTAAAATAAATTCGTAAAAGAAATCTCACGACTGTTTTTAAATGTTCAGTGTTCCATTGCATTATCAATGTTTTGAAACTCCTTGTAAAATACTCAAGAAAAAAGGTAAAAATAAACCGTAATATTTTAAATTCAGAAATCAGACGAGGAAACCCCATTGCACAAATGCACATCTACATATTTGCAGTCTAGAACTTGCATGTCCTACTGGTCTAAACCTATTAAAACGGATATATATCTACATATTTGGCTGGGTAAAAATATTACACACCTTAACCTACATGTTCTATTGGCTTAAACTTGATAAACACAAAGACACAACTTATGTTTGGGTGTGTAAATATATTTTTACTTTGTGGCTTATATTTTGTACTGGCTTGAAATTAGTTTTAAAAAAGCAGTGCGTAAAATATACTAATTCTATACTTAAACAACAGACAACTGAATTAAAAAAATATGACCCACTTTTTAAAACCGGGGTAACTGTTAAATAACTGTAAAAAAGACATAACACTAATAATGTACACATAAAGAAAAAAATTAAAATACTAAATATTACACCTACCCAATTAACTAGTAGAAGACGTCCTGAATAAATTCACAGTTGTATGACATCTGTAAAGATTCATTTTTGATTCTGGTCCTAAAAGAGAATGTTAGTGTATACAGTGAGGTATTTATGGTTTACGTCCCTGAAGTCACCCCCTCTGAACATGACCGTGTCATGGAGTCAATCGCAGCGTACCTGATGTAGGAATGGGAATATCTATATTCCTGAGCTGTAGCACTGTAAAGACTGGGCGTCTTCTCTCGATAAATGTCTAGCTGTTATACAACATGCATCGGAGTTTTGCAGTCTCATTTTTTAACGAGGCAACCTCTACTCTTAATTTGAGGTTTTCTTGCTCGAGAAATGCTGCCCTGATCGCAATCTCGTCCTCTTTGGCTCTTCTTGCGTCCCTTGACCGCTTGGCTGCCTCATTGTTCTTCCTACGTCTCTCCCAGTACGCCTGGTCTTTCTGTCCCTCAGGGAGTGTCCGAGGTTTCTTGCGGTTATTGTGAGTAGCATTAATGGGAAGGTGGGGAGATGATGAAGTGGATGAGATGGAGGACGTGGGGGAGGAGGGGGGTGGTTTGTCTCCCGATTCATGATCATCTTCGTCATCTATTTTACGCTGTAATACGCTATTCCGGTAAAGTCTAAATAATTCTTCAGAGGTAGCCGTGATACCTTCCAATCCTGGAGGTGCCCCGTTCATGCCCGGGATGCCATAGTAGCCCAGAGGTAGAGAGAGCGGATCCTTGGGGTATGACTTGAACGGTCTGGACGACTTTGACCCTTCTATAACTGCGTCTGGCACACACAAAGGTGATCCAGGCAGCATCATATTTGGTGGAAACCCATTCACAGGGAATCTCCCTGGAAACCCGTGGAACGCCGGATAGCCCGTCACTGGAACGGTCCCCGGGAGCGCCGTTTGAGGTTGACCCAGAACTGAGTGATACTCCGAGTCCGTACTGTAGACTGAAGCGCAGTTTTCTTCCCCTGAGATGCCATTTTCCTGAGGTTCTTTTTTAATATTACATGCTATATCTTCAATTTCTTCTTCCTGGTGCCTTTTTTTCATAGAAAAGTCCAGTGGCCCTTCATCCGCTTCATCGTCTGCATGTCCGTTTGTTATCCCATTGTATATGTCACTTTGTATAGTAGTTTGATCTAGCGCACTCGGGGGCTCTTGCTTGATTTCTGCCGGCACCCCATGTATGTGTTCTTGACCGTCCATATTACCTCTCATTGATACGGTTGTGATAGCGGGCATACACAACAAGCTAGTCTGAAACAAAAGGGATCAAAATAAGAAACCCCAGTTTCTCTTCCTCTGACCGCCATTTTGGCCATGCTCTTGAAATGTCCTTAATAGCGGATGAAAGTGAATACATTTTTCTTTCAAAGAAACCCCACCCATATGACCTCCTGGTATTAAAAGTGCACTGAACGGATGGTTAATTTATGAGTGCATTTCTTCCACCGATTTTTAACGAAAAGTATCGATAAAGATATTTAAATTTCGGTTAACCTCCCTACCTCCTGTGCGCGTCAGATGTATACACGGCTCTGCGCAAAACACGTTAAACCAAATTGCAAAGCGAAGGCGAAGAGTAAAATTATTGTTACCCCTCTGAAGTATCTAAATACAAATATTTTGCCAAGCCAAGAGAGTTTTATTCGATTTTGGTATTCTTTATTTATAAGTTTACCGGTGCATTACAAAAAATTAAATATTAATCGAAAAGATCCGAGAAAAAGGAATAAACACTTAATCTATCGCACTCCAGCACCAAGTCGTCAATCTTGTCGAGAAATATATTTCAGACAAAGAATTTAAACAATTTCATTAACTTTGGATATGATAAGGGAAATAATATCATTTTACCTGTGTATGGCGCGTTTGTGACCCTCAGAACGCGACTTGTGCTCCTAGTCGTCAGTTGGATGACCAGTGTTCAGTTGTTGTCCGATGTTTTAACTTAGGTCGACCCGATCCGTTCACTTGGCCCGAGATGACGTCTTCATTGTGGTCAGCTTTTCCATGTAAGTACACTGTTCATTCACGTAATCCAAAATTAGGTATCCAATAGCGTGTTTTATGTGTACGTTCCGTAGCAGAGCTCATCGTCACTCCTTGTCTCGGACTATTTGATTGGCTAGAATCCTCTATTTGCGAGGTTACGTAAGGACATTGCTGTTTTATCGTGAGGGCAAAAGTTCATAGCCTCGCTATCATTTAAGTTGCCCTGACCTAAAAAAAAGCCTGCAAATGTGTAAATATAACGTTATGCAATGTTCTTCTGTAGGCTTAGTAGTCATAAATGGGAATAACCATGACGTGTTTGTGGCAAATGACTTGCGTCAGAACATCTGTGAAATATGATTGTTTGTGATTTCGGTCAATAACCGAATCGTGAAGAAAAAAAGGTTTTGTTTTTTTTATGTTGTTTAATTGTCTCTGCGAATGCTTGGTTCGATTATTGGACAAGACTGTCGATTACTTCAATATCGTAGAGTTTTTATAGGAATTAATAAGGCACCTTAGTCATGGATGTTTGGTACGGTGAGATAAACTACAAATACCAAGTTCAACGCAAGGTAGTGAAATGTTAAGTTCAGTCAGGGTCATCTGGTCAGAAATAGACACATATTAAAGCGCATAATTAGATATATGGTTTCGGAATGATAACATTAAGAGCAAAATACTCTTCTCTGTTGCCAAGAGTATTAATCGAAGACCGTGCCAGCTGCATCAACACAATTATTTAGTACGCAAGCATTGAATATATGTAGGCCATGACCCTCTACCTTGCGCATATTCAGTATTGCAGCGTGGAGAGGCATTAGGCATGAATAAGCCTTTGGGGAATAAAGAAGCAGCCGGCACTGGCCTGTATTGCATGCTGTAAACAACCTTTCTGTGGCCAGGTTGAAATAATCAATGCGGTGTTTTAGGCAGCGCTCTTAGACCTACTACCCTGGCAATGACCCTAAACAGGTTGCGTGAGGTCAATATTGACCGCCTTGTCTGTATAATTGCGCAATTCTGTTTTGACCTTCAAACGCTTGAGGACACGTACTCGGTGCATTTTCTGACGTCACTCAAGACAAAAGTGCGCATGGTAGAAATTGTTTATCAAGCGTCCGGATTGGCGTTTTTTTAATCATTTGATGGTCTTCATAAAATCAACACTAGTAGTAACAAAAGCTTTCTTGCTTGTCGAGGTAACCCTTTGCAAGGAGAGTCTCACTGATCCTTTTTTTGTCCTTGAAGAGCTGGATGTCGATAACTTTCCCAGATGTTATTTTACTTGAAATGTTTGGCAGAGGGGAGTGGGAGGTTGATTCGCCACTTCCTTATATCTACGCAATGGTCAAAACGATTGTACTGATCCTCTCTACGAATTTACCATGTGCTTTTGTTATCTCCTGGTTAACACACTGGTTTATTCACTTTCGAGTTTTGATAACCTCTTTATTTTTTGTTTTTGTTGTTGTTTTAAAGACGCTTTCTTTTGAAATGACCACGTGCTTCATTCATCACCGAATGCATGTTACAGAATAGCTCTATGCCTAAACTAGGTTTTTTAATTTCATTTGTGCTAACACTATCACGTTTTTCTATCAGTTTTATGAAAATACGCATCTAAGTAATTATTTTTATGGTGGTCGTACTTTCCTCCATGTAAAACGCAAATGCAAACTAGTTCGAAAAATGTAAAACCAAAAGCAATGTTCTACATAAAAAGGATTGGATGCCAACAATGGACAGAATATATATGAAATTTAATTATAAACGGAGTTCTTAGAAACTTATGAAACAAAACCTCTGGCTGAATTTTCCAAGAATTCAGCTCAAACATATATAAAGTGTCATTATCAATATTATCTTACATTATTTGTTTGAACTAGGTTTGAATGTAGGTTCCAGTGCACAATGCAGTATACAAACAAATGTGTCAGTGAACACGGTTATTTTTTCAAAGGTAATGAAATAAACACGCATGCAGCTTGCAGAATAACCGGCACATATCTTGACCATGCTTACATGCACATAGTTACAGGTAGATGCTGTTGCCTGAAACATAAGCTTCTTTTAATTGTCACATCAGAAGCACCTGTATGAATCCAAGCTTTGTGACACCGCGTGCATCCATTACTGCAAATTTCCAATGACACTACGGTTACATAGATGATAGACTATAACTTTTTATAAATAAAATGAACTGACATTCAGGCCCTAATTAACTCAAAATTTCGCCTTTTGCATGCTGTATCTGTTTACTGGCCATTATATTGCAAAGTATCAATGACCACAATGTCCGTTAGCTTCACAATACAGAATGATAGGACTTCTCAAAATAGTTTTTTTTTCTTTTCCTGTAACTTTTCATGTAGGCCCTAACGTTTGTCATTCACATTAAAAACTACAGGAACATGCGAGGGAGGTAGCATTGTTGAGTTAATATATCTTCATTGTACTTAATGTGTATTGAATCGTTTAAGTTTTAATTTTTAAATGTTCTGATCATTAAAAAAGTGTGTGAAAAGTAGAATTCTTCTTTTAGTAGTTTCAATTGTAAAGATTGCATATAGTTGCCATATGTTAAATTTTATGCAATTTCGTTTTTAGATATTTATGTCCACATAGAAATATAGAAAATTTTATGCTACACAGGATGCCAGAAAATAAGAGAGAACCATCGGTTCTATTCAGTGGTCTTTTGCTTTGTCAATGGCATTCATCTATTAAGTGTGAACAAATTGAATAATCAACTATGATGAAAAGTATGAAATATTTATTTCTATGGGATATTTTAATTACACGTAAAATTGAAGTTTTATACTGATATTAATTTTCATTCAAATTTAAGGTTCTTAATGTGTCAATGATTTCATGAAAGAAGCACTGAGGTGCATGTGTTGTGCAATTTTTTGAAGAGTAAATAATTATTATTATTAGTAGTATTAGTATTATTTTTTACCCTCTGGTCTTCTATATTTGGTTCCTTTCGTAAATATTCTAATTGAACATACATTATTAGTGTTTAACCCTTGAATTTCAAATAAGAATTTATTGATCAGGGCTGATGTAAATCCTTAAGTTCTGAGTGAGAAACACGACCCGTTCCATTGTGTTGAGGGTCAGCTTTAGGTTAGCGTTACCACAATAAAATTTGACATTTGTGTAGTTTATTAAAATCATATTATGTCATTGATGTGGGAATTAAGGTCGACAAAGTAGTGTGAATGGTGTGGCGGTTTGGCGGTTTGGCCCATATAAATAAAACTGAGTCTGTTAGGTCCTGACAAGTTGATAAAGCGTTACCACGTATCTTTCTTTATTGACAACCAATTTAAACAGCTTTGCAAACTTTTATTTGATTATGAGGATTTTTAACTACATAATATAACAGTGTTGTCGACATTGTAATTCGCAACGACATACATACTGGTAAATATATGTATTCCCACACAAGCATATAATCATAACAAACAACAACAACAACGCATGGGGATAAAATGCACTGAAATCATTAATTCTTTCAATACTAGCAAACTGTCAAACCTACAAATACATGTATCTATTTTGTATTCATAGAATTGTAATATCATTACAAAACGTTACGGCAAAAAGTTGGCAGAACTGCTTGCTATCTATTCCTAATGTACAAAATTTATTAATATCATTAGATATTCTCTCTAATGACAGAGATAGACACATATGCTTGTTTCAGTCATTATTCTCGGAAAGGACTGGGCTTTTATTTATTTGCATGCAAGCACAAATCCCTCCAGGAATTTTTAGCTTCATTATTTACTTATGTACTTATTGAAAGGGATTTTGTCATCCAGTTCTTTATAGACATTGTGGTTGACTTGCACCAATTCCGATGAACATACATCTGTACTGTGTGCACTGTGATGCAGCGTCTCATTGGATGTCAAATACGCTAGTGGCACTTAATAACAAGATTGATAGTACCATAGAAACGTCCCTTTGTGGCGAATTTGCTACAATGAGGTAAAAACTAGTCTGATGCCATTGTTTTAGCACTGCATACGCGCATCCCCGGTTGTTTGCATAGGCCTACCTCCCATGCATTTTATGATAAATATATTATAAGCCGCAGGCAACGATGATCACGTTTTTCAAGCACACTGGGCTTTCCGTGCTCTATGGAGCATACTTGGCTGATTGCATTCCATCAAAAGATCGATATTTGCCCTACTTTTAAACCATTGCGTCATTAATGTGGATCAATACCGCGGAAAACGGAGATAGCTCTTGTTTCATCAACGCGCGTAGTTATTCTTGTTTACAGTTTCCAGGAAAATATGTTGTTCCATTTGGTACATACGCTGAATCCATAACATTCGCGGAAAATATAGAATTCCATGTTACTTAGAATCTAGAGTGAATAAATTGAACCTTGTAAAGCCGGAAGGTACAATGCAGTTCATAAGATCAAGAAAACGGCTGCTATGAAAAACCATAATGATAAGTCTGGCAGTTGTAAGTTGTCTCGGCACTAAAGTCGTAGGAGATTTGGATCCGATGGGTGCCGGGGATTCTCCCCCTGTGCATATATTACAGCGTATTCAATAAATTGATTCGATAATTGCAATAGTTCTTTCCACGCCCTCTTTCACTAGTGGCAAACTCACCGTTTATCATGAGGTAATTGTTTGTATACTTGTTTGCTAGAACATGAAGAATATACGAAAATGAAACTGATAACAGCGTTTACGGCTGAGTTGCCCTCGATATTATTACACACAAAAATCACAACCGGATTATAAGGTAAAAGGACTGTGGGTTTAATGATTTTTTATAAATAGATCTCCTATACACCAAACAGAGCTTTGTGATACTGTGTGGTTGCAGCAGGTGAGCCCCTACTTTTTTCATTATATTTCACTACCGGTACATCATTGTCCGGACATGCTTAACCTCACCTAAAACCTGGCATGTAACACACCGAGGGCTTAAAGAATTAATAAAGCAATAAATGTCACAGGGAAGATTTAGCACCCACACAAACTACTCCTTTTCATGTGTGCATGTATGCATGCGTATATACGTCTAATGTTAGGAATACTAAACGGCATTCAGTTATGAACGACACTGTTACTCAAGAGGGTCGACGTCAACATTTCAAGGAAACCACTCGAACGAGAAAGACAGTTATTGATGTTAATATAAATCGTATTTTTATTCAGAATGTGATATTGTTAATGCCATTATACAAGGGAATCCGGTGTTAACATTCAAGTGCCAAAACCTGATTATATTCTCTTTTCTTTTTTTCAAAAAATTTTTTTCCTACTCAATAACTACATGCTTTTAACCAACACTGTTTTAAATGGTTCGTTTTGCTTATCTCTTTTTAATCAAAAATCGACTAAGGTTTCGTTTCATCAAACGTAATTGTTTGAATAGCGTCGTAGTATCCAAAAGGACGATCCCCACGAGCAAAGTCACCACGAATATAATTCCCAAAGATCCTATAGCCGGGGCCCCGGGCGCCTCCACAGGGTCTATGGCGTGCTTCCTGGATCGAGGCACAAACCTGAACGATTCCCCTACAAATATGTCATGATATCATTTAATAATTTGTATTTTTTAAAAATCTTATAGGGCGTGGGGGTATACACATCTTAGTTCGTAAATATGAAAAAGTGCATCAAGGATACTTGATAAAAATATCGACCGTAACTGTAAATGTGGGAGACTGGTATGTACAAGTATTCCTCATGAAACCATAGAGTATACGTAATACAACGATGACCTAATCAGTAAACGGAAATTATGTCCAACTGCCAAAGAATTACTTTTAAAAAACAGAAGACATAGGAAATACTTACCAGAGCAACCAACCACCAGTTTCGGATGCCATTTCCCATCTCTGCCACAAGAGGTGGATCGCGTGGGTCGATCATCAGCAAATGTCATGTTATTCAGACATTGGTATTGAACAGTGACACCAACGGAAGTGTTGTCAGAGACAGGAACAGCGTTGGTGATGTTCGGTAAGACAGGGCAGTTGGTGATTTCTGAAAAGTGATAAAAAACCCGAAAGAATTTCAGCAAATGACAAGTTATCTGTGGCATTTATCACTAGCTGCTGAATTACTGAATGTTCTTAATCATCCAGTAGAACTGAAATCAGGAATAGACATAAATCAGATTCTGGAACTCAGTTGGCTTGTTCTTGAATTTTACGGAAGTTGCAGGATTTGATTATCTATTTTCTCGAAACACTACGTGTTGATTATGCTATCAGTAATTACATACAACATGTACACGAAAGTTGGTCTCTGCACTAAAACGTTTGTGCTACATGTACAATTAAATTAAAAATTCAGTTCAATGCATAATTTAAGAGTAATATACAGCAATGATGAACAATCTGTTACAACCCTTATTCTCACATCATTCAATGTATACATGTAATTATGTGCAATGATGTATTGGGAAGGACCTTATCTGTCAAAATAAAACATTATGTACTTTATCATTGTAGCAGTTTTGACAGTCTGTATTAGATAAATAACATGTTTTTATTGCTTCATTATTGATTATTATATATATTGTTAATGTAACCCACCAGCACAAGCAGGAACCGTATCATTCCATGTCCCGTCATACCCACATGTTATATCATGTCTTAGAGAGACGTTGGGAAATGTATGGTAGATCTCACATTGGAAGCTAACCCTGACCCCAGGATCGGTGTAGTTCACTCTGGGTATGGTGTGGTCGGCGGCGATAGGGGGGCAGTAGCCTGCAGACATACAATAACGACATTACGCCCATTGTACAGGAATGGTAGTCCACTAATACATGTAGCATTAGTTAGTTCCCCTTTACTTTGTACAGGTGACATTCGCCCCATATATTTACCCCAATACTCCGACTAACCCTGTGTTAAAAATATTCCATCCTCACTGGACATGAATTCCTAGGACTACCATTCTTATAACACTACTATATATATATATATATATATATACTGTACAGCACAACGAGGGAAGCCAAGAAAATATATTTTAATACACTTGAAGAATATAGTGAGATCTTGTAGTCTTCTAGCTTAAATTCTGTGACAATTTTGAAAATAAAGTCAAATTTTTATTTTATTTGAAAATCGATATCTAATTCCAACTGACACATCGTAATTATGCATAAATAAAGTACATGTTTAAAAACAATCTAGCGTGGAGTCTGTAAATGTGACCAACCTGCAGTCAGCGTTCAATAATTTTAGCATCTCCAACAGTGTCAGTCCCTCGATATTGCGGCCCATTCAAACTGAGTTGTGTATAAGTTACATGTAGTTTGCATGGATGGTCAAATTTCAAATTCAAAAATTATTTCAAATTTAAAAACTTACGTTGGCAGTCAACTGCAGGTGGCTCCCACTGCCGACTAGCCCCACAAGTTAATGTCTTCTCGAGAGTGAAGTCAGGGAAGAGGAACCCCTGGACACATGTCACAATGGCCACCGTGCCCACCATCCTAAAGCGCGTGTTTACTGTAGCGTTGGTGAAGTGTAGGTAAGGACATAGGGTGGGATCCTGGGTCGTGGTCGCAGCTTGGGTTGTGAATGAGGTAGTTTCTGTGCTTGTTTGAATGTCTGGAACAAAAAAGGAAATTCGTACCTGGATCATTTGTTGCAAAGATAGGCATATGGTTTACACTGTGCGATCTAAATATATTTTATATTAAATGATTGCAAGTCTTTAATGTTGTTTTTAGTTTGATGAAAATTTTGAAACAATGGCTTTTCTAGATAGAGTCGTTATTTCTTTGTGGAAAATAATTCGCACCGATTGCGTAACATAGATAATTGAGAAATCTTGGTAGAAGTCTGCTCTCTCTAGGTGCTTTTCTAGTTACTTGGTACTTCTTAAACACCACAGAAAATCGCACTATTACAAAAGGGCACCCAATTTCAAATGGTCGGAAAACCAGTTGGTTTAAAACGTGGTCAACCGCTGAAATTCTGTTTGAGACATCATTCCGTATTCTTCAATTACCTGAGGGTGCAATGGTGCCAGTGGTCTCACCGATGCTGGTGCTGTATGATGAACTGTCGCCTATGCTTGACGGAGTGCTAACAGTATTCAGTTGGGCTGTGGTTGTTGTTGTTGTGGGGTTTTGGCTAAATGGGTGGTAGCTGGACCCCGTCGTGCTGAAGATAACGTAGTTGCTCGAAGATGTCATCTCTGAAACAATTGAAACTTAAACTGAAATATAAATACACATACCGCCATACCTGACAGCATTGTAAATCGTCCGAGCAAAACGACGAGTACACTTCCAAATACCTGTCATCTATCCATCCTTGCAAGTTGTGAGAATAGTCACCAAAATAATCTTTGAAGAACATGCAAATAGACGTACCAAGACTTGATAGTGTGCTGTCCTCGGCCAAGATGTTTGTGACCAGTCCTCCTCCGCCACCACTGCCAACTTCTCCGCCACCACTGCCAACTCCTCCGCCACCACCAACTCCTCCGCCACCACTGCCAACTCCTCCGCCACCACCTCCTGCACTGGTGCCGACGGTGCTTGATAAAATACTGGTAACTGTTGTAGTGTCGTTGTTGGCGGGACCTGAAATATTTTGCACATTAATACTTATGTCAATCAATTAAACCACCAATAAACTTCAATACTGGGTGGAATTCAGAAATTGCCATAAAAGCCGTCATTTCGATATCAGATCATTACTTATAGGGCCTATTGTAGATCGTGTTGATCCGTGCACAAAACAAGGACCAAAACAAACAAAAAAAAAAAAAAAAAAAAATAATAATAATAATAATAATAATAATAATGAAGAATTATATACAACCTTTCATTCGCGTAAAAAAACGTTTGAGTATCATTTTGATCTGATTATCCTAGCATGTGCTGGGTATTAAGAAATCAATGGATGATGTGGTCGATATTGAACAATTAACTGTTTTGAGAATACAGAGGCTGATTTGAATAGATAAAGAGCATTTCAAACCTAGATATTTATGCATTTTGACAATATTAAGATCGGTTAACATAAAAAAAAATAAAAAGAAAAAAAGAAAAAAAATTGTTTTCGATTTGTACTTTATAACTAAAGTGGAGAACTGAAAATGTTCCAGAAGTGATACTGGCTATTTACGGGAACCTGAACCAGCGATTGATTCTTTATGGACTGATTGTTTGGGGTTATTAAAGATACCTTTTTAAATGATACTGTGGCAATTTTTTACTCGCACAATAGCCTTTTATTATACACAATTTGTACACGACTTACTGTATATCTGGCATGCCAAACTGGTAGGAAACTGATGAGACCAAACGCCGTTTGCCAAACAAACACTTGAGAGAACGTCGCTGTCATTTAGCCCTGGCACGTAGTCCGTTCTACATCGTAGAAGAGTTATCACAGTCCCCGAGGGATAGCAGTTGTTGTGGTTCACATCGTCGCCATATTGAACAGAATACTCTACATTGTTTGGCATCGTCGGAGCACTAAGGCAAGGGTAGCCTGTAAAGAGAGGGTATTTTAAGAAGCAAATTGTCAGCGTGAGACTTATGATTGTGAACCTTATTACGTCTTATTCCTTATTATCGATTGCATATTCACTCCTTCTAAAATGATGGAAAATAATTAGGGATATAATTATCATCAAGGTAACATTTCTACCATTGCACCATTTAACAGAAGTTCATTTAATCTCTCGCTAAAAGTTTTTCAATTGATACAAACTGGCCAATTAGCCTCGCTTACATATCCTTTAGATTATTGCAGGGATTTTGTATTTTACTTACCATCTCTCTCACAAACATAACGTGTATCAGTGGCGGCACAGCTTTTAGTCTGCCAAACTCCGCCGTGTCGTTTGCCGCTCACCGTGCATTCGCCACCAGAACGGGAAACGCCAGCCGCATAATAAGAATAGGTGGATGGATTTGCTATCCAGTAGTCCTTGTATGAAGAGCCGGAAGCATTCCTGGAATTGCATGTACGTGGGGTCATGCGTGTAAGGGTATGAATTTGATTAATTACATCATTATCAAATTTTCGAAATTTTTCATTTGGCCTTTTTTACAGAACACTGCTACCTTTTTACCACCCATGAACGGTTAAGGTTCAGTGGTCGCCAAACCCTGATAGGCATATATCTGAGAAATTACTCTTTGATCCGTGTAACTGTGCCAGCAATTTTCGTGCCTCCAATAATCCACACAGTTTTTATATATTTTGGCGACCTATCAGGTTTTCAGAGATCGATTTAATTTTACTAGTAGAATATTTTATTCTACGCCGCCAACGAATGAAACATCAACCTCTATGCCTCATATTTTGAAATAAATCTTTAGAAGTTAATTTCTTTGAATTAAGCCAGTAAAGTAACATTATACATAAAGATGTACTGAGTCCAGGGTATGACAATTTGACTTGAATTACAAACTTTGATTTAAAAGCCAAGTATATATACTTACAACAGACTGTATACAAAAGAATTCTCCTGCAGAGTTCCAATCTTTGCTAGGTAGCCACAAAACCCCTCATTTTGACACCTTGAAAAATGAAAATGAAGGTAAAATACTTAAAAAGTCATTTTTTTTAAAACGATAACCAATGAAATAAACCACTTAGATCATGATAGAGTATAGTATAATCAGTTATATTCACACATTTAACCACAAAGCGTAACTTTTCAACACAACTGTCATAAGAAAAATGAAACATGATAAAATATTTTATTGAAATAAACACCAAGTTAGCTTACTTTGAAGATCCAGAGTGTTGAGATGATGCTACTGTTGGAGACACGAGATAGCATTTGCCACTGTGGGCTCCAGTCATGGCTAGGTTTTTATCCAGACACGTATACCCTATAAGAAAAAATTTGTAATTTTTATAAGTGAAACTTACCGGCATAGTCAACCAGGTCTATAGGTCGTACATTCAATCTTCTTCAAACATTTTGCAAACACCCCCCACCCTGTAACTTTCTGTAACTTTCACTTTTCAAACAGTTTTTTACATTTTCTTGTTCATCTCTGTCAAAGCTATTTAAATAAAATGCTTTTGCAATTACCTGTGGTCTTTTTCGAGTTTTAATCAAGTTTAATCCAGCCCATTGACATACATTGTGAGAATCTACCATGCATCTTGCAGTCAATAACTTTCCGCGTTTTCATTGGCTAACTCTAAGGCTACATGACTTGCCAGACTCAAGTTTTGTACTTATCATCCCTATTATGTGAAAATGATTTCATGTGAACAAGAAGCTAACAAATTTCACAGAGGAAGTCCAAGTATACAATGTATAAATCTGATTATGTTAAGAAAGAACATGAATAATAAAAAGGGACTGATGTTGACTTCAAGTTTTTATTTCCATTGAGAAAACAAAATGTTTTATAATGATGGGACATCACAGAAGCTTCATAATCCTTTTAATATTTACTGAATTTCTTTAAAACAATTTTCAAATGTGTTTTCCCCACTGTCTATAGTACAAGTCAAAACTGAAAGTCATGTAACCTTAGAGTTAGCCAATGAAAATGCGGCAAGTTATTGACTGCAAGATGCATGGTAGATTCTCACATTGTATTTCAATGGGCTGGATTAAACTTGATTAAAACTTGAAAAAGACCACAGGTAATTACAAAAACATTGTATTTAAACAGTTTTGACATAGATGAACAAGAAAATGTAAAAAACTGTAAAAAACTATTTGAAAAGCGAAAGTTACAGGGTGAGAGGGTATACTACAAAAGTACCGACATTTTTGCCACAATATTTGAACGTTCAGCCTACTTAATACGGCCAAACATTTTGCCACTAATTTGAATTTTCCTTGTATAAAAAAATTATTTATAAAGTGAAGCAGTTACAAGTAACACTTAATTCATTATGCGGTTTGGCAAGGTTTACTGGAGCTCCTTTACACAATACAACCAATGGTGGTTAAGTACCTTTAAGTATTTGCTCATCTGATTCATTTAGTCTGTAACCCCAGTATCTAAGGTCGTCAAGGAGATAGGCACCACAAGAAATGTCTAAATAGCAATCACAAACCATGGACGCTTCACCGCCGAGCTGGACTATAGTCTGTCCTGTTGACGTCAACTTTGAGAAAGGTGCGTCTTGCGTCTGTCTGGTTCCGTTGACAGACAACAGCAAAGACTCCAGGCTCCACATGACCATCACGTGATGCCACGCGTCCGGCTGTAATTGGTGGCTTTCTAATACCCAGGCATCTGAGAATTATAAAAAAGGTTTAATAATATATATCTATGTTTATACCTAAACTTGGCATTTATTCGTTTATGCAGAGTCTTAGAGCGCATCCAGAACAACGGACTAACAGACGGATCAAATATGGCCGACCCACTTGAATGTTTGTTGCGTAATCCCCGCGAGGAGTCTATTCAGTGACTAATCGGGAATTGAGGGACAAGCTTTTTAGTGGGTCGCCATATATGTTAGGCCTCTGCTCTGAATGCGCTCTTAGTAAATAAAGACTCATATTTTCCGCCCCTGTATTATAACGAATAAATGATCTCATCATAGCACTTGAAATAGGCCCAATTCAAATGTAAAGAGAATATTTTTGCTTATTGCCTTAAGAACCCAAGCCAACTGTGTGCTTGGTAACCATTATATAATTAAAGTATGCCATATTATAGAAAAAATTGCAACAAAAACATCAAAATTTGAGAGGCATATGAAAGAGAGGATATAGTCAATGGAGATGTGTTGAGTGCAAAACTATGATGGAAGGTACGAAGGACACTAAGAAAAAATTAGAATGCGATCATAAAGCGTTTCACGTGGTATTTTGCGCCTACAGATTTTCCCATGCCTCTAGAATATTGCATAAACGGAGTAGAAATACAAGATTCGGCAATTTTCTATGAATGGTGTGTGTGTGTGTGTGTGTGTGTGTGAGTGAGTGAGTGTGTGTGTTGTGCGTGCGCGCGTGAGTGTGTGTGTTAGTCAAAACGATAAAAAACTCTATTTAACAAAGGCTTGGCAAAAGGTTTCTCGGCCATATGGGTAAAGGAACCAAATGTAAACACAAAACAGTTCTAAGCATTCAAACACTAGCATTATGTCTGTTAGTTAAGAAACATTCATTTGGAACTCATACGTACTATCTTGGCGCTGTACGTGGACCCAAAGGTGAATCCCCTGACTTGGATGCGAGTTCAAACAAATGAAGAAACCGTTTGCATTGCCTGGGTTGTCACAAGCATCGAACCCTCTTAAACTGGAGAGGACAACTGCACTGACTGAAACAATCATTGGCATTCTAACCAGTAACCGCCGAACTACTATAATGTTGGTTCACTTCTTTAGTTCACCATTTTTTTTTTTTTTGTTTAGAAAATATAGATCTAGGAAATATACCTATCTTGTTCAGAGATATTAATTATTGTATTCTATTTTAAAGTTAAAATTTAAACGTTGTAACTTTTCATGTCAAAGTTTGAATCAATATGAAATATGCATATATCAAAAATTCTATTATCTTTATATAACAAATACCAGGCAACTACAGCAAAATCGGTATCTGTTTAACGCGTACAAACTAATATAAACGCGTATATCTTTGTAAGTATATGCATATTGCAAGAGACTCGCACTACGACTCACCTGGCGACGACGACGTATTTTCAGTTCTCTTAATCCAAAAGGAGAATGTGAACCCCTCTGTACAGGTGGAGAGGTCTCCCAGGCAATTAGGCAAATCTACCGTGTCTGTCAGTTCTGCATATTCACAACCCCCGAGCCAAACGGCGTTGCCTGTGTAAAAAAAAGGAGAATGCAATCTACATGTATAAATATCTGTAATACACGTCGCTTTAAATAAAAAACATTTACTTAAAGGTATGTTGCGCATTGAGGTAATTCGTGGTACACATGGGTACGGGACAGTGGCTAAATCGTCCATCATTTATACACGGCAACTCCAAAGGAGAATATGGATGACTCTGTTAAAGCAAGTTCTCGTGTTGATAGTAATCAAATGGAATAAAGAGAATTTAACATTTTTTTAAATTTAACTTATCGTGTTAAAGGTTTTTGAGACATATATATTTTTTTTAATTTTTCGTCTATAGCAGGGTCATAAATAGTAAGTGGGACAAGGAAAAAAAAAAACAAATGAAACTTACCAAATACCCCTTCCTCAACGGATAAATGGGCATATTTTGTAGTGCGTACGTGACTAGGGTTTTCGAGGTTTGTAGAGTCCATGGGAAGATAAAAGTAGTCTGGGTCAATAACTGAAATTACGAGAAGCTGCCATTTATTTTTCAACACGTGGAAGCATTGTGTACCCAAATAGGAGTAGGATCTTCTAGTACGGACAAACATGCATTTGTACAGTATATAGATGATGAAAAGTAGGTATAATTGTATTGAAATCAAAAATAAACATGCATTCGTGTATCTACATCCCGAGGCAATGTTTTCTAACGTTCGCGCATTTGAGGGGGGTGATGAAAAGAGGAATGGTACTTTGGTTGATTTTAGTTCAGATTTAACGAACTAAATTCAATGCAGTGGGATTTGTTCAGACCGCAAGATACAAAACGATGTGAATACTATCATATTTTGGAGTTACAATGAATGTTTTGACTAAAACAAATCAGTACATGTAAGTTTACCAGGTATGTTGTCTTTCTAATGCGAGTAAATGTATATGTTATACATGTAAGAACTGCATTTTCGATACTCGTGTTAAACTTCGTTGCTTTTAACCGACGAACGTGTAAAGAATATATATGTTCTACAATATTTACAATGTTGTTATAATGACTGAAAAATGCACTGAAATTAAAATTAAAACAAAAAACATCGTCTCCTTACATTTGTTTATTGTCTGCAAAACCAAGATCTCTGCCCAAGGCACGTAGTGGTCTTCATAATAGAAATCATACATTTCGAGGTGGTGGCAGCGACTTGGATTCCGCTGAGCTTTACCAATAGTGAACGAAGTATCTCCAGATGGTTTCATTTCTGTTGTAGCAAACTTGGTTCCTGTATCCACCAACGTCCTCGTAACGTACAGGTTCAAGTCTACGGTGTCCCATAATATGGCTATGTTCATCCACGTGCCAAAAGGGAATCCTGAATATTGAACCTCCCATTTATCGACTGGAATAAAAACGTTTATGGCCACATTTATTTGGTATCCATAATCCATATCTGTTCGCTAAGGTTCTATCTACATATGTACCAGTTCCGTCTTAGTCAACTACATATTGAACAGTTTTCAAGCGATATGCTACTGATTTTATGTTCAATTTTTGACATAATTTCCAAGCTCTATTTTCAGCATATTCTAGATAAGATGGTCAATCATACTTTCATATTTTGCAAAGCTATTGTAATCATTAACATTGTTTAGGAAGAAAAGTGTTTTAAACACTATATAACGTCAAATGAGCATTATTGCAATCACATTTGCTTCAACTTACCGTTCATCTGGGTGGAATTCTCATCCCTCACCGTCATGAAGTGGGCCTTAAGCGTCTGGCCCTCCATCCAGACCTGTATTAGGCCATTTGGCCCACTCCATATTAATGTCGTCTTCTCGACTGCAGCAAAATGAAAATAAAATGAAATTAACTTTTGAAAACAAAAAAGTGACTGATAAGGCAATTTTCTTCCATAGTCAAGATAAAAATAAATTTTGAAAAAGGCAAATCGTCTTGAACGTTTACCTAAGTAAAATAAAGGATAAGATGCCGATTTCTTAATATTCACACTTGCTTCATACATTTACATGTAACTAGACAAAGGTGTACAAACTGAATTACCTGTCTGATAAGAGACCGGAATAAAACGATAGCTAGGTCCCCCAATAGTATTTCTGAAATATTGGTAAAATTGGGCTGTTAATATACCCACACCAGACGTCCGTTGGCTTGATCTTTTTCACAAATATTCATGATAGCATCTTTCTAATGAGGGGTCTATCTAATTAATATATATTGTAGCAGATGACAAGATTTTTATATAAGTAAGTCAGTAAGCATTTTGGGTCACATGTACAAACTGTACATCCGTATTGAAATTAAACAAACCGATATCTCAGCTTTAGGAGAAGATGATACAGAAAATGTATAATAATAACGAAATAACACTAGAACTTAACACTTACGTGTAAGAATCTATATTATTTTTTGTGTTGGACATGAACTCTGTCAGATTACCGGCCTTCTGGACTACCACTTTTCCCGTTTGTCCCACTGTTAGTCCGTCACTAGGACCATGGTGTAAGGCCGCCTTGCAGATTGGGGAATCCTAGAATGGACGCAATATTATCATTATTATTTGTATTAAAAAAAGATGAATTGCAATTGGTTGGCCGACACCTCAACGACTTTTTAACAAACTGGTCTTTTGTATGAAGCAGCACGCAAGAATCAAAACGAAACGACTTGACGGTAGAAATCAGTCCTTGAAAGTAAGTTTGAATCTTTCTAGTTTTTTTTCTACTGATTATATACATTATGTATTGCTACAATGTGTAATATACGGCTATCGACGTACATTTTAGACTGACATGAAATAAAGCAACCACAAAATTAGCAGACGATTTTCGACTTATTAGAAATTATTTTTCAAGTTATACATATTTTGATGATCTATCTTGACGTATATCATTTAAAGGAGATTCAACGTGTTTTTTGTCCCAATAATAATGTACATTCTTCTGTTTTCACACCCAAGAATATTTTAACGTATGCTGTTGTAACTAAATTTGGCATTTCCGTTACCTGATATAATGGTTATAACTTACATAGGAATACTCCGATGTGCCGTATATATAAGTTGGTTCATTCTCACAACCAGCAGGACAAATAAATCTGAAATAAGATCATTCACTATAGATTAAGTGGAAATAGTGATTGATATGACTGACGTGTTGCTCAGCGGGTACACTGTTAGTTAATCACGCTCACCATTATTAATATATGTGTGTCTTCATTTACTGCTGTACTGTATAATGACAAACTCAACTTATATTTATACTCACATTCCTTATCAACCTTTACGTTCGTTAAACATGAGCTAGCCTTAACAATGGTTTAACTATTTTCACTTTATAGAATTTATTATGGAGCGCAACAGTGCTGTTACCATGACGTTATAAAAAAAAATAATTAAAATATCAATCGTGTTGGTTTGAAACAATAAGATCATGTAAATTCACCAATTTTCGCCAAAATCTGAGAGGGTCAATATTACAGTTACCAGTATTTCTAAATACTTAAAAGTATTGTAACTTACGTGCAGTTGAGGTCGCTAGAACTCGGGCAATATGTGTCATCTAACGTAGACTGACAAGTTAGCACAGGTACTGAAAGATATTAACACAACAGAATTATTCCTTGCGTTTTACCATTAAAACACACACGGATGCCAGCACGCACACACAAACATACATGCACACACGCACGCACACACACAAGTGCGGACAGAATGGGACTCAATTTAAGATAATTGTTGAATCATTTTATTTCAATTGTAAAATGGAAGCATTTCAGTTCAGCTTTTCAAAAGTAAGCTTGCACGCACCTACTTTGACAATTTGCCTTTTCATTAAAGTAATTTGGAAACATTTTTGTGAGGGGGGGACTTAATGTAAGCCTTTCCCTTTCTTCCTTTCTTCCAGTCTTTTAGAAGTCTTTTTCTGTTCCAACACGTAAATGAGTATAGCAGGTAGTACAGACAAACTACTTAGGCTTTCATGTATTGTTGGTCTTCGAGAGAGAGAGAGAGAGAGAGACTGCGTTGTCTGATGAGAGCAGCTTTTACCTGAAGCCACAAATCGGAACGCTCGTCCTCTTCTTGTTCGGCTGAAAAGAGATAAATACCAGTATATTAAGTTACTTTCCTGCAAGAAATGACTTGAGAACACAACTAGCTTTAGACACACAACAGCGACCATCGTCATTCAGAACGTCCTGATCAGTATTAAAATGAATACTTTGGCCATTCTGCACTGTTAACTCATGGCAGCAAATTTGCGAAAATAGCTTTTTCTTTCGTGTAAACCGATTCGAATATTAAATTCAAACTTTTCAGTACTGGGCCCAGTTATAACAACGCCGGATAGCGCTATCCTATTATCCTCTGGGCAGTTTTCCTCTGGGCAGTTTTCATGTTATCCTCTGGGCAGTTTTCATGTTGAAATGATTTTTCCAAAACGTTGGATTCTCTTTTGTCCCTGATAGTGAAATTCCTATCCACATGTAAAAATGACTGTTATTCTCAGGATCACTGTAGAGAGCATAACAATTTTACCCAATGAACTGTGTTATCCATATAGTATAGTTAATTAAAGTGCCCCCTGGTAATTTACATGTATAATTTTCAATTTTTGAGTGACAAAGTTACAATCAAAATTATGATAACCCCAACAGCACTGTCAACAGCACCATAAGACACAAACGTACTTCTGAGAAGTTACGCCATTTTGATCAACAGACGTGAAGTTGTCTTTCCATCCTAGCTCTTCAACGGTTACAACTCCGCCAACGCTCGCACGGATCTCTCCGTCCAATACAGCTGCAACGCAGATTGAGGAGCTGTACTAAAAAGGAAAATATCAGCAAAATATCATAATCACACATACACACACACACACACACACACACACACACACATATGTGTGTGTGTATGATTATGAAGAACAATTGTATTCATGAAAGTTTTCGCTGGTCTTAGGGATATTTGATGCTGCCAGTTACAGCTCATGTTTCTCAAAGAGGCAGAATATGATAGTGTACTTATTATGATACAATACTTGCACAAGAAGGCAAAATAACTGACTGTCAGACAACCAAGTCAAACTATAAAAAGAGATCTGAATATAGCAAAGTAGCTAAGCACATAAACAAACTCATCTTGGAACTATCTATGGACAAAACGTAAGTTGGAAATGAACTCACATAAAACTGCTCGCTGGAACCGACAACACCTCCGCTATGGGTAGTACAGCCGGGCGGACATACAAATCTGAAGTACAAAGAAAGTAAATCCATATACCTTTAACTGCTATATATGATATATACGTTAATAGATGACTTCCAGAAAGACATCTGACACGTATACTGTATTCGAATTGCGAGTTCGCCGCTTTATAACATTTTAGTATATTCAAACATAATGTTCGAATAGAGAGGTTTTTTTTACTTACGGCATATATTAGGACATGTTAGACCAGCTCCACGGTTACGAGTTCATCAGTTTACCGCATATCGGGGTACGTTGTAATTGTTAAAATGTGGTCGTTTTTAAGTAGGCCTATATGTGTTTTCAATTGCTTGGTTGCACCAATACTTACCGACAGGTGCTCCCGTAACAGTAGGCCTCTTCGTCATCGTAAGTACTAGCACAGGTTACTGTCTCTGAAAAAAACAAATGAGCACAAGCGTTAAAACCAGAAAAAAATCATTTTTACTGAAAATTCAGCATAAAATCGAGGAAGTAAGACATCACTCCATACCTATGGAACAGTCGTAAGTCAGGGACGGCATTTTCAATCTAAAGGCCATTGTGTAACCCGTGTGGCATTGACCGGGATTACTAATACAATGGTTTTCTTGGTATCCATTAAGGCCGTCAAACACAGTGATGTACGTGTTCTGACCGTCAAGAGAAAGGGCGTCGCCTGCAAGGTATAATAATAATAAATCGATTAATGAGTTAGATATGGAATTACAGCGTGTTAGGGGCTGTTCCGGTTTTGATTGGATAAACATTTACTGTTGGAGACTTCCCAATCCCATCCTGTTTGAGAAAATTAAAACAACATCCGCTTAACCCTTAACCACAAATGACCACACATCTCCCTGTGAAAAAATTATTTCTAAAACTATCTTTAAATCTCTATCCATTCCTTTTGTGAAAGTCTAGAAAGTTGTACCGACTTGTAGAGCTAGAGCTGTATTCCGGGACACCGTGAAATCTAGCATAGTGACCGTTAATTGAGCCGTATATGGTACTGTCTGTTGCCACTTCCTTCATTGGAAGGTACATGGAGTGTACCATGTCAATGTTTCCTGAAATCATCAGATAAATTATGCAGTGATGCTCATAATTTTTCTATAGATTGTGTTGTTTACAGACATACGTTTATTTAGTTAAGTTTTTTAAAATTATTTTTCGAAGCACCATACACTGTATAACATAAACGTTTGCTATCAAACTGACCATACAATTGCATTGACGTTACTCCATGAACGCTGGGTGCCAATCAATATAAACTCTACAGTCTTATATATATTAGTGATATTTGGATAAAATATGCAGGTTTGCACAAACTTATATTCTTTCTGCACACTGATCTTCTAACAACAGTTTCTCACCAATGTTTATGTACATATCGAACCCATTGTACGGGCCGGTACCGGAAACAGTTGTCGTGAATACCAAACGAAAAGAGCTCCCGTCCATTCTGGGCGGCATATCGTCCCCACAGAACACCCCCAGGAATTCATCAGGGTTGGTTTTCCATATCTGAGAAAGATGAAAAGATCAAATGCCTATATATGAGTAAAATGGAAACGACATTTTAAAAATCATGTTCGTTTTGGTAGTTACAGAGAAGAAAAAATAATGTCATACTCTATACTTTTTCAACTATATATTTCTGTGACATATCGCACCAGTATCGGCTGCTTGGGGCTAACACAGGCCCCCTATTATATGTAACTAAATTAGTGCGTTTGATATAATCATAAGGTTTTGGTATTGTTTAACGCTAAAGATAAAAGATAGAAAGTAATTTCTTATCTACCGATAGGTTGGTCTCGTGACAAGATCCGCTGGCTCCTAGACTGAAGTTGAAGAATTCTACAGTGATGTTCCCCGCTGATGTGTCTACAGCGTACACACACCGGAGACCGAGAGGAAAGTGATCGGGATAATTTGGCGACGACAGCCAATAAGGCACACTTGTTATGTTCCGGTCGCACGCTGTAAGAGGAAGATAAAAGAATGAATAATCAGGTAAAAAGAAGTGCATGAGGGAAAGCAACGTGACGTAAAGCACATGGTTATATAAAGACTGTTTATAACGAAAAATGGTGTGTGTGTGTGTGTGTGTGTGTGTGTGTGTGAGAGAGAGAGAGAGAGAGAGAGATCACAGCTTTTACAACTTACGGCATCCATCACTAACGTCTACCGATGTTCCGTTACACAGTCCCGGTGATGGCTGACATTGCCTGGTGCGAAAACGAGTGCCGTTCAGTGAGCACCCTTCCCAACTCCCCCAAGTCTCCCATGAGGAAATATCTAAATAGACAACACGTGCTTAGCATATATATATATACAAGAACCGTGAAACCCGTCCTCGTTCGGATTTTGTTTAAACGGCATGAAACGGTATGTAAAGCTATGTTTGACAACATCAAGCCCTCAAATAACTTAAAATTTAAACCTGAAATGACTGCAAACAAATATCTAACAACATTTGAAATTAATCATTGAAATGTTCCTAAGAAACAATAAGCACAACGACCACCAAAAAGCAAAACACTTCTATACATGTATTGTGCACATACACATGTACACACACACACACACATATATATATATATATATATATATATATATATATATATATATATATATATATTAGCACTTATTGCTCCACTTTCAAAAGATGTTTAATATTGTTTACTTACTGGTTTCTGTGTATATGGCTCTAAAACCATTTTTATTCACAGATGAATCACTGATAAAATTCAGCTGAAATGCAAAACCAACGAGGTTCGGGGGCGTGTCTGTACCGCAGTAACTTTGCGGTGTTCCAGGAGGATCCAGTGGCATGATCTGTAAAAAAAACATCATGCTATGAGATTTTGTAAAATCCAGGAGGAGCCAGTGACGTGATCTGTAAGGGTACATGATGCCATGAACTTTTTTTAATCCGAGAAGATCCAAAGACATGATCTGTAAAGGAATGTGATGTCGTAAGATTTTTAAAAACCTTGGAGAACCCTGTGGCATGATCTGTAAATAAAAATAATGTCATTATATTTTCTAACCGGGAGCCGGGAGGGCACTAAGACATGGTGTGTAAAACAACATGATGCAATGATTTTTTTTCTAAAAATCCGTAAGGATGTCATGAAAATTTCTGAAATCCGAGAGGATCCAGTGACGTGATGTGTAAAGGAACATGATGTCATGAGATCAATACACCGCGGAGGTTACAAGATCAAGGTAAAGAGATGAACATTGCTTACAAAACATGTATTTTCTATAGCCTGTATCATACACGTATATTATATTATATTATATTATATTATATTATATTATATTATATTATATTATATTATATTCGATAATGAATGAAACTAACCTCAAGGCGGTCACGGCAGACACTACTGCTTTCAAGTTGAAAATCTGAGAACGACAAGTTTAGTAATGTCCCGTAGACTTCAGCCTGAATGGTGTACAAGCAGTTCTGACTGCTTGGATATGTACCGGGAAAATTGGGGGACTGCACTATTCCGGGGACAGAGAAATACATTCCTCCGCAACCTATGGACAACAAAAATATCAACAAAAACTTGATTCCAGAACCATTTGTATTCACCATATCAAAACATATTCGCTTATTCATTTCTAAGAATAGTGTTTTTTTATACAGCAGAGCTTATGCGATAAATTCGTTTTGGCCGTACATGTCTGTTGAGTCTTTTTTTTTTTCTTTTTTCATTTTTGCTCATTCACAATACTCACCATTTGAACCACCAACAGGACATTGTGCCATGAAGGCGGTGCAGCTCTTGGTGTCTGTGGTGTTGGTACAGTGAGTGGAAGTATAACCAGGCACGTCACAGGTCCTGCTTCTTGTCTGTGTGGATACTCCGCAACTTTGGCTACAAGTGCTCCAATTACTCCACTCACTGTACGTTACATTTTCAACTAGAAAACAGCAATAAATATGGTCAATGGATATAAGGTGTCGACGCACTAGGAACGGAAATGGATGCTTTATGTATCAATATAGAATCCAATCTGTTCGTGCTGGTCATATCTAATGTTTATTTGCCTTTACGCCCACTGATTTTTTGGCACGTACAATAAATTTGGGACGTAAATATTTACTTTCAAAACACACATTTCAGTTAATATATATTTTTTTCGTACAAGAACAACAACTATGTTCATGTAACCAATACCGGGTAGAGTACATGCAACAAATGTCGCAGACATTTCTTTTGCCGCCGTTTGGTGCGCAATGCCAAATATTATAACCTCACCGTGCCATCAATGTCTACGTACCGGGGTAGTAAAAGGCTTCAAACCCAGTATATTGTGTGCCAAAATCTGACTCAAAAGTCAGCTCAAAACCAGGACCGTATATATCAGCGGGTAGGCTTGTGCCGCATAGCTTTGTAGAGGCTCCATTTGGTTCTAAAACACGAACCTAAAAGATATCATAAACAGAGCACAAACATCAATGATTGGTAACGGTGTTTATTTATTAATTATTATTATTATTATTATTATTATTATTATTATTATTATTTTGTGCATAAAAAGGTAAGTAAGAGATTCATCTGTGGTGCAGACCAATGTTTTTTTATTGTGTTTTTATGCTCTCGAACTCTGAGAACAAATGATGATTCTGGTGCAGATACACGTTATAATACCTGTACGTAATCATAATTGCAAGCCCCAGAGTAGGAACTTTCAATGTGCATGGAGGTGAAGGTCAGCCTGAGCAGAGGGGCGCTGTGATTGGCCAGCACGGTGTATGTACAGTCGCTGTACGAAGGATAGTTCCCGGGATAGCCGGGAGATGTCACTCGGCCTGGGACTGACATGTACAAGGCCCCGCACCCTGTAGATAGTATATGGGCAAGATAAAGAAAATCTATCGGGTTTTCAAATGATATTGGCTAAATAAATAATGTTTAATCTTCTAGTATATAAATAACAATTAATTTTACATTAATCTTATATTAATCTAAATCCGTGGGTATAAGGACGATAAAGTTTTAAAGTGTACAATTTAAACTTAAAAAGAAAATAAATAACCTGAAATTGACGGTTAGTTAAGTTAATGTACAAATGTTTTGCTTCAATAAAATGTTAATTTCCACAGACTTACCATTTCCTAATGGCACGGGGCAAATTTCCATAAATCCCTGACATGTATCGGTGTCCGTGCTATTTTCTCCACAGGACACGAACTCCGCAGCGGACGAGGTGTCTGTAACATTACAAGTTCGCGTCCGCTGTCGCGTGCCTGGTCCGCATGTGACACTGCACTGGCTCCACGAGCTCCACTCATTGTAAGTGATATTTTCAACTGAAACGATGAAGCAGCGCTGTCACTCAATCTATTGACTTGTGAATTTGTGAATTATTTTAAGGCAACTTATAGTGGACTATATGTACCGATATTATACCTTGCCGGTAGTTTTCATGTTGTAACTTGGTTTGAATAAGGATTGTTGCAATAAGAAAATGACTCAGAGGGCAAAAAAGATTGGGAGAGAACCGGATGGGGAAGGATCCAATTGCGTACAAAGATTTTAATTTAAAACTTAATTGGCTCTTATCAGATAGATTCGGATGGATAAAAAAAATGACAAAAAAGAAGTCAAGTACATAATAATTTGAATTTAATAAGGAAAGTTGCGCGTTTCCAGGTACACGTACACAATCACCACCCCCTACCCCACCTCCAATCCCCCACCCCCCAGTTGTAATTTTCTCTGTACTGATATTTTTTAACTAGTTAATGCACACAAATAAAGATATTTGGGGGACTTCGTGGTGTTGTTTGTACTGAACACTTTAGCTCGTCACTCTTCACGGTACACACTCAAGTTACACATACATTTCTTTGGGATACACAGCGCAGTGGTTACAGAGTTCCACAATATATCGAGATCATTTGAGACCTACATGTATTACAATGACCAAAAACACACAACATTATGACAATAACGGCTGTGTCACATACCTGGATAGTAGATGATATGAAAGCCAGTGGACTGCGTGTAGGAGTCAGAATGAAAGAGAACCTCAAAGCCAGCGCCATAGATATCGGGCGGTAACGTGGCACCACAGTACTTCTCTTTGAACGCAACCCCGCCAATGACTTTTACCTAAAAGTGATGACATCAGCGTGATTCTCATATTATGTGTCTAAAACCCATGGTTTATGTTTCAATAAACAATAAATAATATAACAAGTTGGCTTAGTTGACAAGGATTTCCATGAGAGTGCTGTTACATTGCTTCTGTCCAACGGCGGCCAGGTCCCCGTAATTAACTCGAAAGCATCGCGTATTGCGAATAGTGATATCACACAGAGGCTACAATGTTTTATATGAGTATGGGCGAGTTATGGAATCGAGACGCTTGCGCTCTGTCGCAATGCGTGATGCTATCGAGTTATGGGGCCCTGGTCAGTTTCCTTGTCGCACAAGAAACGCCTTCCAGTGTGAGGGGGTTTAGGTAAATTATGTAGGTGAAAAGAGGTGTCGAAGGCAAAACCTCACTTTGTAACACTGTAAATACACAAAAAGGAAGAAATTCAAGCACGTTATGTAACTCACCTGAACCCAATCATAATAACAAGTCGCGTGCACCTGAATCGACATAGCCACGAAGGTGAGCCTCTGTAACAGGGTATCCTGCTGGGGCACGATTGTGTAGTTACAGTCTTGTCCGCTAGGGTAGTTATTTGGGTAATTAGGAGACATCAGGAGACCAGGAGACGACTGGTACAGACCACCACAACCTATGAAGAACAGAAAGAGAACAAATAACTAGGAGTACTCCATCCATTGGGACAGAGCATAGTAGCAACTAGGATACACATGTCCAAAAATCATCTGGTTAACTTAAAGTTTAAAATAATGTTTGTGGGAGGAGTGTCACCATTCCGAAATGAAATACACGGTAGTGACAGGTAGGGGGATTCCCCTAAACCACTTCTGCTTCTTGCGCTAATGACTGCCGCTCTGGCAGGGGATAATGCCACCAGCATCACCCTTTCCCTCTACCAGGGCCGCAGATTAATTATGTACATTCATTTAATTCTCAATGGCAATTAAGGTAAAGAAAATATTAATGACCTTCAAATCATATACATGAATAACAATAACACCCATGATGTAAGTTTTCTCGTCTTAAACATTTGCAAAAAAAAAAAAAAAAAAAAGACTATAAAGATTTACACTTGGCAATTTAAACTGACACAAAAATTATCTTCAATTGACATTTAATACTGTTAAGGTACTGGTTAAAAAACAAAAGCTACATGTATTTGAGCAGATTTACCATTCGGAAAAGGCACGGGACAAGTTTCCATAAATCCCTGACATATATCGGTGTCCGTGCTATTTGCTCCACATGACACGAACTCCGCAGTGGACGCGGTGTCTGTCACATTACAAGTTCGCGTCCGCTGTCGCGTGCCTGGTCCGCATGTGACACTGCACTGGCTCCACGAGCTCCACTCATTGTAAGTGATATTTTCCACTGAAACGATGAAGGAACAATCTTTATTAATTGACTTGCAACTTATTTCAAGACAACTTCTCGAGGCCGATACCAACTACCAATGGTAAAATACACGTCTGTAGCTTTGTTTTTGCATGATGGAGGAGTTACATTTGATGAAGGAAAACGACCAAAAAGGCACCAAAGGATGAGTGAGTACCGTATGGATGAGGACGCCCATATCCCACAGAGATTCTTTATTCAAACTTAATCTTATCAAATGGATTCTAATGGGCACTAAAATGACAATATCTGTTTCAAGAAAGAAGTCAAATGCATAATATTTACCTATTTAATATTTACCAAGGAGGTTATGTTTTCACCCAAGTTTGTTTGTTTGTCTGTCTGTCTGTTTGTCATCAACATAAATCAAAAAGTAATGGATGAATTTTGATGGAATTTTTAGGGTAGGTCAGAAATGGGTTAACTTAGAAGTGTAGGTTTTTGGTGGTGATCTGGATCAATAATCAAAAATAAAAGAAACTAAGTTATAGACCGATTTTGATTAAATTTTCAGGAACTGACAGAAGTGGGCCAAGGAACAGATGATTAGTTGTTGTTGGTGATCCAGATCAATAATTAATCAATAATCAAAAATTAAAAAAAAAACTAAATCATTATAGAATCAAAATTTTAGGGGTGAACCGCATTGGGTGGAGACATTGCTGCCTTAGCGGAGGTCTGCGCTCTCGAAGTGCTTTCCTAGTTTGGATATAACATAAGGGGGTGCGACCACGAGCATGTTGTATACCATGTTAGAATAAGCTACTGTTTTTAGTGATGTTGACCACTTACTTTGGAATGGAGAATAATGCAAAAAGGCAACGTTTCGCTCATGTCTCAAGAGCATCGTGAGTGTACACAGGCCTTTGGGTGTTACTTTCCGAGTGAGGCCAACAATCTCCCAACCAACACCCAACTACCTGTGAACATTCAGCCTGGCGTTGCTGTTTCGCGTAACTCCCCTTTCCAAAGTGATCAATATCACTAACAACAGTAACTCTATGACATCAATTAAAATAAACCAAAAATACACAACATTATGACGTTAACAACTGTATCACATACCTTGATAGTAGATGATATGAAAGCCAGTGGACTGTGTGTAGGAGCTAGAATGAAACAAAACCTCAAAGCCAGCGCCATAGATATCGGGTGGTAATGTGGCACCACAGTACTTCTCTTTGAACGGGGGCTCGCCAATTATTTTGACCTGAAAGTGATGTGCACTAAATCCAAGTGTTCAATCTTCATATGAACAAAACGTTAAATGCAAAAAGAGTGGTTTTGCCACTAAGTTTTTACTTAATGTCTGGTAATATGCCATCGTATGTTTGGCTGTAAATATCCCTAACAACGAACTGGTGACGAACAATTGTGGTACTTTATGAAAAAAATAATTTAAAACTAATTTTGAATTAGGCCTATTTTAATTGGCTGAAAGTTGAAAAATAAAGAAGAAATGTAAACTATTTGAATTTGGTTTTGACAGTGAAACCAGGATACAGTTAACCATTAAGTATTCGTCCAGAAGGCAGTATTTAACTTTGTAGAATTTGAAGAGAACCTTTTTTAAAATATAAAAAGAAAAAATCTAGGCACGTAATGTAACTCACCTGAACCCAATCATAATAACAAGTCGCGTGCACCTGAATCGACATAGCCACGAAGGTGAGCCTCTGTAACAGGGTATCCTGCTGGGGCACGATTGTGTAGTTACAGTCTTGTCCGTTAGGGTAGTTATTTGGGTAATTAGGAGACATCAGGAGACCAGGAGACGACTGGTACAGACCACCACAACCTATGAAGAACAAAATGCGAACAGTTCTCAACCTTTTCATTGGAACTGAGTATAAGATCTACTCAGAGGTAGTAACTTTGTTTTGTGTTTCGCAATATAAAATGAACATAAAATGCATAAATATCTGATGTTCAACATTTTTGGATGCAACGGATTGGTAAGTTTATTTTGCGTTTAGAGTGAACTTTGAGCCATAATCTCTACAACGCAAGGTCTTGCACTTTGTAAATGATACGTTATCAGGCTATATAGGCCTATAATTAATGAGACATTGCTACTATCCATTCCTCAGGACAATGACACCAAAAACAAGAAGCTGGTGTCATGGCAGCGAGTCAATAAAGGGACCATTGCCATAAACGTTAATGTGAAATCGATGATAAACAATAGCACAGACAAATAAAAGTTTGTTTGTCAAAGCCATTGGACCAAACATTAATTTACCTAAATAATTATAATGTCACTTAAATCACTTCACCCAAATGAAGAATAAAACGCACATTGAAACCAAAACCAAACTTTGAATCCAATCTAACCCATAAAGAATTCAATTGACAATCATTGAAAGCAATATTGATATAAGGCATATTTGCATAATGGAACAAGGTGTAAGTTTAGCCCATTGTCTGTTTGCTTTGTAAATTAAATAGCCATATCTGAAACGAGTTAACATCAAGCCAATAAAATGTGGATAATGTTATAGTATGACAAAGCTGTACCACTATCACCCAAGACGGGGCACGTCGCCATGAATCCATCACAGGCTTCTGTCTCCTCCATGTCCTCACAATATTGGTACACCACCGTGCTGTCGGAATCGGTGACGTAACATGTACGCAGACGAGAGCGCGTGCCTGTCCCACACGTGACACTGCACGAACTCCAGGGTCCCCAATTACTGTACGTGATATTTGTCACTAAAAGAAAATAATTTATCAGTAATACATTAAAATGGAAAGTATAGCATTTGGGGCTTTGCAGGTCCATAGAGACATACACGACGTTAAAAAAGTGTGCTTTAAACCTTATGTTTTTCGTTTCACCCGACTAAAATCCCTCTTACTGCCCCTCTTATATACATGTAGCTATGAAAATTTCATAACCTTGAATGATGAAAACCTAATAGAAAAATGAATATTTCCTGTGTAACGTTTACTACCAGATAAAACATTCCTATTTTCAAAACACTCTAGGCCTGCTAATTTATTAAAACATTTTGCATGATCTTAGGAAATAACAGTAGCCAAACAAACAATAATTTAAATGGACAAGCAACCTACAGCTATAGTATGTGATGTTAAACCCTGAGTACGTGGTAGCATAGCTGGAATGGAATAATAGCTCAAACGCCGTCCCGTAAAAATCATGAGGATTCGAACTGCCACAAAATTTCTCTGGCGGGCTGGTAGAATCTCCCAAATCTTGTACCTAAAACAAATGAATGAATACAATATGTTCGTTCAAAGTTGCGTTAATGTTATTTTAAATTACGGTACATTCAAAACACCGTCCAACTACACCCTTGTACATACGAAGTGGTTATTTCCAGCGCCAGAGCCTTTACTGTTTTGCTACCGCATGTTCATGTATGTGGATAGTCAATAAATATAGAATACAAATAGAAAAAAACATGCAATGGATCAAAAGAGCATACCATAAATATCAGACAACTGCATTCAATTTCACATGTACGTACATGTAGGCTAATCTCACAGTTTGAAATCAGGATTAAATGTTTGAACATTCAAATAGAAATACGGGTACATGTATGGAAAGTGAAACATTCAGAGAGCTAACGACTTTACTTCCCTCTTTTTAAATTTAACTTACCGTGAGATAATCGTAATAACAAGTTGCTTCGTACTGGACCACAAATGCAGTAAAATTCAGTTTTAAGACGCTGCCGTTGGACGGAGGAATTATGGTGTAATTACAATCCATATTATTGTTGTAGTCAGCAGGGAAGTTAGGAGAAGTTACATAGCCATTCTTGGATGTATAGACTGCGTCGCAACCTGCAGAAAAGAATAATATTTAACACAACGTCTGGGGGATAATTTCCGGTTAATAAGTTAATGAAATAACATACAAAAATGGTTGCCTGCTCCAGTGATTTTCAAACATGCAACAATGTTGACAGCGCACGGAATTCAAATAAAAATTATCTTGTTCAAATTCCTATCGATATAAATTAAATAAATAAAACAGTCAGCGAATCAGTATTTCTTAATACCACATGCAAAACATGCATGCTTGCAGTTCTTCCTAATGAGAGATGCCAAATACATGAAAATAATTATCTTTTGAGTGTTGACGAACTGAATTACTTTGTTACAAATCCAAATATCGCCACAAAATTTAATTTTTGTACAATTTAACCCTTGTGCGGTTGACGACATACATTTCACACACATGTATTAAAACTGTATCTGAACGACTAGAAATTCCATTTTAAGGTTTTCAACAACGCTTTACCATTGCTCCCTGTTATGGGACATATATCCATGAAGGCCGTACACGGTCCTGTCTCAGTGTCACAGGCTTGGTGTACCACTGGCGGCGTTACGCTTGTGACGTTGCATGACCTCTCTCGAACGCTAGTCCCCTGTCCACATGAGACGTCACAGGGGCTCCACGTCATCCATTCGTTGTATTCGACAGATACTGTTTTAATTTAAAAACAAAAAGCTAGCAAACATTTAAATAAAAGCATGGGAACATTGCAAGTGGAACTTTTTTTTAATCATACATCTTCAGGATATCAATAGGGGCCTTTAAATATACCATTCTGCAAATTTTGAAAGTTTTTGAAACTACATGTAGGCCCCTACCACCATTAGTATCTGGTGCACCACAGACGTGGTTTCTAACCTCTACCCGGTTCTTACGTACAGAAATGATTCAAGATTTCTCTGTGAGTTCTGTTTTTTTACAAATATAATAGATTATTTATTTGTATCTGTCAATATACGTCTAAAGAAACAACCGCTGATATATGATATTTATAACACCAGGATAACTAGAATTATCAATGAAAAGGACACGTTGAATTCAGCAAAGGCGTAATTTGTCCCCATTGGTAGCAGGCAGCAATAAATAAAATTTTAAATGGATATAAGGTACTAACCATTACTGTATGTGGCTGTAAACCCCATATTACCATCGTCAACCGTGTCGCTGAGGAATTCCAAGCGAAAGGCTCGAGCGTAAAAAGGTCCCGGTATTCCAGTACAATATTCGCCCTTGAAGATTTCAACTCCATCTGAATAACCACTTTCCGGGATCACGTATATCTAAAAAACAATGCCTTTTTTAGAAAAAGTGGTGATTTATAGTTGTTGTTGCTACAACTACTCCTGTAAATAAGTTCAAATCTGCAAGGGGGTGCCAATACTAATTAAAACGTATTTTTCTACCGAGTTGAAGGAGCGCACAGTTATGAGATAGGCAAATGACAGAAAAGTAAATAAAGGTCATCATGTTTTAGTTTGAAAATTGCTCTCTTTTCGGTTCAGTGCAATATGACCGTGACATCCGCACATATATCTAGCAAAAAAATCATAAAAATGCACAATTTTGAAAAAAAAACTTACTAAAAGAAACACAAGAAAACAAATAGTTTCTCGGCGTACCTGGAGATAATCTCGACAAGCACCACCATGCTCCATATCCAGTGCACCGTTAAACTTCAGCTCGATGAGCCCGTCAGGTAGGGTTGAGTTGATAACATACGTGCACGTGATAGATGCGGGGTACGTGGTACCCGGGGTGCTGAGAGTGCCGCTTGCGGCGTCTATGTACTCATCACATCCTGAAATATTTGGTAAAAGGAATCGATCATCGGTAAAGTTACAAAATAATAATAATAATAATAATAATAATAATTAATAATAATAAAATAAAATACTTTATGAATAATTTATGAATGTTATTAATTGTGGCTTTTATTTTATTTTTTCTTTTTACAATATGGCATGTAAGGATTGTTAGGCGTTATTGTTTACCGAAACTTCTTTGCGGTATCTAGGGGAAAGTTGACATTAACACTTTTCACACGTGGGGTTGTAACATGTAGAAGCAGCCATGATTAATTATAATTGGATTTAAAATAAATGTTAACAAGGAATTTAAGCGTATATTGAGTTAAAATATTATTTAAGGAGCATGGTTCTGGACATGGTTCCATCCATGATAATAAAGTGATTTTACATATATTTCGCGACCAAAGCTATTGTGCTTAAATAAAAAAAAACAACAAAAAATGAAGAGTCCATTAAAGCCCATAGACCAAACGTTCTCAGAAGGTGTTTGACCAAAGGTGTTTGTAATCGTTCCCACTTTAATTTGTTCCCACATTAATCGGTAAAAAAATTGTGCCCAAAATGTAGTGTGTTCCATTACTATGAGAAATAGAGAACTTGCAAATTCACTAAAATATCATTATGGTAACTGTACGCTTCATTAAAAGACACCTAATTCAGAAAAAAAATAATAACCAAAGCAGGCCTACCCAACTACCAGACTCGGCACATAAGGATTCGGAGTATCATACCCCAGAACAAACGACCGCGGGCTTATCCTGTCGGTGTTCTGACTGATACTCCGAAATGCGATCTGACACACACCTTGAAAACGGGTAATGTGGTCCGATATACCGGTTAATTCAGGATCCTTATGTGCCGAGTCTGGTTGTTGGGTTGGCCTGCAAAGGCCAAAAACGATAACTACAATATCTAATCCCTTATTTTAGATAAATTGATTAACATCAAAATTAAGATGTGAATTAAGTGGCCAATATTTTCTTCTGTCACGAGGACTATACCGCGGATTGTTTCCTGTGTGGCTCGCGGTAAATGGATGACGTCAATGGTTAGAGGAAGCGACAAGTACATGGACAGTCCGTTCAATTTTCGCTTTTCCACACACCATGTACATTACGTAATAAATAAGTCTAACGTTAACAATCCAAGTGGACAATCGATTTAATTTTCCAATCTTCATATAACTGGCGAATAAATTGTACACAGTGTCCTCCCTGCAGGTTAGGTTACAGGTATTGGTTTTAAGAACCTGATATTATCTTTGCAATAATACCAACTAGCTTTACACTATATGCATATGTTATAATTCTTGCGGAGCAGGTTGCAATCTTGATTTTCCCTATGTATCTAGAGATGTAATTGTCATCATCTGTCATCTGATATGTCGGTTTATTATTTGGCTTTGTACATGTACCTCAAAAAATATTTTATTATGTAACATTATTTGACGTTAGTCCTTGCCATTTTCTTGTCAAGATGAATGTGTAAAAAAGAAACCTGAAATGTGGCCTTGATTATTGAAATACTGATTAAAAAAACTAAATAACGTTACCACAAGTACACTTAGTCAGAATAATGGTATTTCATTGGACTATAGGTTGTTTAATGTTTAAAACATAGCGTCCGTGAGTGTTTTGTTTATTTGTGACAAGCTAAACATGATATGTATCATAACTGCTTTTTTGGTAACAATGGATTTATATGAATGTTAGCACAGTATAGTAAACAATCTTTTGCAACATAAAATAAAATAAAATAAAATAAAATAAAAACGATACGTTAGTTAAAATGCGGTCTAATAGATTTAAAAACATCTTCCCCTTTGCGATCTGATGTTTTTGAAAATGAGAATTAAGACAAAAAGCAAAATCTTATAAAAACTCACCTGGAAATGGAGTCGTAGATGTCGTGGTTGTGGTTGTGGTTGTAGTGGGTACTGCGACAAGAAACATGAAAATAAAGGAAACAAAAACCCAGTGAAAAATCAAGATATACATTTCCAAACTGAGTCTAGTAAATACGCTAGTATGGAAGCTCGCACCGTCAGCAACTGCACTGGCCGTTGCGCCTCGCTTACATTCCTATCAATAACAATATCTATTGTTTGGCATAATTTGAGAGCATTATAACAACCTTTTGGTCATCTTCTCACACACAAAGTGCGCTAACACAGCGTGCAACAAGGTAATCAATTTATCAATTATAGTTGGGCTACTGCAAATAAAGTAACGAAAAGTGAAAGAGAATCCTAGATAGATTGGCATCAATAGCAACGACAGTATTAAAAGTTGAATTTGAGTGCTCGTCATTCTATCGCATTTGTTACATTTAATATGCAAAACAGAAGAGCAATTACCGAGCAAAGACAATAGTAAGCGCACCTGATTACAACTATGAATCGAATGTGTCAACGTATATAGACGGCTCTATCAATTTAAAGATGGTTACATCTTAGGCATACCATGAGTTAATGGGAGGAATGCAATGCAATTAAACTGTTGCTACATTTACTTACTGATAAGACGTTTTGTTCTAAGTAACATTTAAAGACCTATATATTCCCTAATCGGTTTTTTCTTTAGCTGTACGATTATGATTTTGTTTTCAAGTAACCAAAACTTAACACACTGAAACTCGAAATATCACCTTCAATGTTACATGTGTACCATAATTTGATAACATTGCTTACATTCCAAGAGTTCTCAGCGTAAGCTAGGAATCAATCAATCAATCAATAAAACCCATTATATGTTTGCCATTTTTGACCCTTGCCTAAAGTATATTGTAGCATTGCTAAACAAAATAACATACACCCGTCATTTTAAAATCGATAATTCTTTTTTCAACGTGTAGCGCACACTCGCATCATTGGGGAATTTGAAAAAAAAAGTGAAGCTGATATAAAATTGATAAACCAACACAGCATACCCAAACAATTGATGTTTCATTAAAGTGGCGGGGTCAAATGTGTAATTAACGATCAATATCTGCAGGATTTTGTGATATAATGCAAGATTTAATATTGGAACTCAATTCACCCCGACAATAAGTAGACAGACAAAGTGATAGTTAAATTGCACATGCAGAGATATAAAAAGTATAGACAAACTTTTCATTGGTTAATAAAGCAATGAAATTCTTATTCAGTTATTTATAACAACACTAAATCCCCTCAAAGCCAACTAAGGTGTAAACTCATAACATTTCATTTGCTATAATATTAGCGGCTACATTTGCTTCTGGAAGTAGAAATTGATTTAAGGCAGCCCTGGCTTTGAAGAGGAAAGCATGTTCACTTCGCATATTAAAACGTCATTAAACTGCAAAACTGAAGGGTTTTGCGCGTAACATGATACTCTACATTATACATTATAGGCATCATATCTATACTTCCTGACTGCAATGGAACGGTCACTCAGTGGTCAAAACGTCTGCAAAACCTGAGCAGTATTGACTTAAGTGAAGTAGAAATGGAAACTAAAATGATTTTGACTTATGTATAGAGTATGTTGTTGATGAAGACGCCCCCGTCGTAAAGGTAAAAATATAATTTTAGTATCCGGAAATACCAAAATAAGAAATCTCTTCGATCACTAACATCACCCAACTCGAAGAAGCTTATTCTTGGCATCATTACACAGTGAATATGACCTTATCCAAATCATTACAGTATTCGCCATATTCAACGCCTATCCACATTATTATCCCACAGTGTATTTGATCCACAACGCAAAATAAAATAAATAAATTAGTATCATTGCGCCATAATGAATGGATTTCAAAAGACTGCTGAAAACATTGTAAACACATTAACAACTGAAATATTCTAAATTATCTATATGTATATACATGCATATTAAGAATGAATATGTTGATTCACATGATTCTCTCCTATCTACATACCGACAAAATCCCCAGCATTCAATTCTATTCATTAAAATAAACCTCTTTTTTCAAAATTCTGATTCAAATAATTAGCGCCAAGGCTACATAAATAACAGTGTTACAATATGGTCCATTTCGAGGTTTATATCTCCGCCAATTTAATTATTTTAATTTTGATTAAATTTTTTTCAGGGTTGATAGAGAAATAGAACAGCATTTCAAAATTATCCATGGAAATGGTATGGCTAACCAAAGGAAAAACATTTTGTGTAATGCTCTATCTGGAACAAAAATTTGCCCGCTTGGTAAAAAAATTTAAGGACACTCGAACACTGATGAAGAAAGGGCAACCATCATCAAGTTGTCGAAAGTTGACTGCGAAGGTGAGAATGTGGACGCAGTCCGAGCTTTTGTCATTTGGAGTCCAATATGCCATTAGCGTGTCTTGTAAAGATTGATTTTTTAACGAGAGGTACAAAATGAAGACTCATCTCAATTGCCATCTTTTCAGCATTTAGGAAATCCAAAGTTTTATTGCTTTTCTTGTTTGGTTTATATTTATAATTGTGAATACGTGCCACACTTATACTCAGACACCCTGTCCATTTCAACTAAGGTCATACTTGTAATTGTCCCATACATTTTTACTTTAGTGCTAATGGCGGAATAGGTACACATAAAGTTATCACCTACTGTTATTACCTAATATACATGTTCCCCATTGATAATCTCGATCATAACTGGATGTAGTGGCACACCAAGGATAGCCGAAGTCAAGGGTGATACAGGTGCTGTAGCTATTGCCCTGGTAGATGAATGGGAAAACGCACGTTCCGCCGTTGGTTGTTTGCACCGCTTCAACTTAATCGAAAGGAGCCGCACGCATGAATAATTTGAGACAATTTCATTCCTTATCAAATTTTCTTAAAGCTCTCTGTATAAGTTTGTTCTAGGGTCGTAACATTGGAAGTGCAATAGGTTATAAGTTAATTCAAAATTACCGATTAAATTTAAATTTCTACTTCTGACCGTGAACATATTTCAATTTATTCAACTATTTGCAACTTTTACATGGTTGACATCAATATAAGAAATTTTGGCAAAAAGGATGTGCAACTGGAGCGGACAAGAAGATTTACAATGTAAGAGTTGTAAAACATTATCAACACGATTTTAAACAACATGTAACTTAAACTTTTAACTTTAACAGCTGGTATTCATATATAGTTATCGTAATCTCATCTTAGTTCCTACCTCCGAGAATACCATACAAGAGGCATACAAAACACGGCACAATCTGTATTATTAGCTGCATATCTGCTTTCCGGAAAGGCCTTAACACCACTCAGACAGATCCTCCAAAGCTGCGTACTATGTGAGGGAGAGTTCAAGTCCTTGGGAAAGAGCGTCTAAGACGTTTTGGTTTCAACTTGAGGAAACAGATACATGGTTTCACCCCAAATATGTATTCTGCTCTGTACGTTTTCAACAAGACGACCAACACGTTGGCGGCGGGTGGGGTTGCGGAAGGATTACAAGGCAGGGGCCACAATCGAGTTTCTTCCCCCTGCTTAAAACGGTCTAAACGTGTCAGCATCTATCAAGCCAAGACCGTCCTTTTCACGTTCATATGTAATGATTCTCATGTAGGACCAAATCTCCTGGAATGTGCCCAAACGCCATTTATGCTCTTCCAATCTCTAATGTCCCTGTCTAGTCACTGATCTTATAACATTTGTTTCCCCCAAAATATGTTATACAATTAACATGGTAACTAAAAGGGGCAATCAATCGTCGGATGCTATCAAGCTGGTCATACTGTGAATAAAACGAAAGTTATACATAAAGTTCCACAATTACAATGACCTTTTAAATGATTTTATATTAAGTGTACGAAAACATCACAACATGTGCTAGTCAATGTGCATTAAATAATCAATTCAAATTGAATGGCACAGGAAGTTTGAACTTTTAGTTGGGCATATTTAACAGGGTTTGAATTATCGACACACGAAAGAGAAGGATTAAAGCGAACAAAATATGGATTAATAACAATAAACATTTCCTAGTAATTGCACCAAACATTTGTTTTCTCCAAAGTTTAATTACTCAAGAAGCAAGGTTTGAACAGAGTTAGACATCTCCGAAATAATACCAGGTCTCTGCCCATTGTGCACCGGGCATCTTAAATAGTGCCTTACAAAGTTGGATAAAACAATATTTGGCATGAAAAAGAAATTGCTTCATTATTGATGGAGAATGGTGATTTTTGATCTCCTTATTTTCTGTCCATTTCTTTTAGAAAATAACTTCGTCTTTGGCAATTTTAGACGGATAATTATCATCAAATCGTCACCATACCGTGTAAGTTTTGGTACATCTCAGAACCTGAACATGATATATAATGCTGATTGCGTATAATACAAATTGGTCAGATGTGATTTTTATATATATATCAAATTGATGCTTGTAATGTTAATTTATTTCACTGCATTGATTTTATCAATTACCATTTAATAAATTATCCAAAAAAGAAGCCAGTCGCGTCGGTGACATCTGGTGATTTCTTTCCATATTGGAGGGTAGTGTTTATGTACTATTACGTGTGTGTACTATAAAAGCTGGAATGATGGCCACGCCGAAATTATGCACAAGATACGAGCGTTACTGCTGTGACCCAAAGGTTAAATGGATGAGGAAGTACCATTTTCGTAATGGTCTCAGCGTCAACATCCTGCACTCATCTAGTAGGGTCATCCGGTAGATCAATAATCACCATAATGGTTATAAGTTACATGCCTTCTCCACTCCTTTTAAGTTAATACTTTCTTCTGTTCACTTTGCAATCAATTTTTTATCCATATATGTTGGTGAGATAATATACTTGAAAAAAGTTATTTTTACAATCTATCCGCTTCATCTATACTAATGATAGTATACGCATTCAATTTATAGTGATCCTTATGACAATTACGGTGCTCGTGAAATTTCTGTAAATTGCGCAAGGCTTGATATGGTGAAATTACTTCCCATCGTCTCGCCGGAACTATAGTTTTAAAAACCCATATGATTCGAATCCGTATCCGATGGCTTGCATGCTCTATAGTCGTGTTGAGACGTTTTAAACACCAGGATATTTTGAGCTTCCCAGTTTCCAGCATTTCGAAAACAAAACGTATGTGTCAACCGTATAAAAACACGTGTTGTATATCCCATATTCATCTCGAAAAGAAATCCAAATATTAATCATATACTGCATAAGAAACCTTTTGAATTCTTCCACGGTAAAGTCGCGCGTTGTCAAATTGTAGAATGGCTGCATGACATATCTTACTGACTGAGTAATGGCATTTCCAGCTATATCAGGGTTTCATTCCTGTAGTAGAATCCAGTAAGATTGCCATAAATAATGTAAATGGGTATGTTTGTGAAATGAAAACCAACCCCAAACCATTTTACTGCCACCAACAAACCTGTTGCGCTCGCTTAAGGTTGCGTCTATCTGAACTCGCCCGTACACACAAGTTCTGCTATTCTGGGTTGTAAACTATGAAACCAGTAATAAAGGCAACTTGTCCGTGACTAGTTGCCAATGCCATACGAGTTTTTCTTTGTCTTGCCAGTAGGACTGTTCGCACTGCCTGGGATCTTAAACAAAGGTTTCACTCCCATAAACGGCTTTTGATAGTTTGGTCACTGGAGGATCTTGGTCGTAATCTGGCAGTGACAGTAAGGTTCCGCATGACTGATAAATATGGAAAATGAGCTGGGGTTGTGGTACAAGGTCGAAATGTCCTTGGTCTGTTGGCTAACCCCTTGTTAACCATTGGTTCAGCCTGTTTATTGCTGCAAGACATACATCTAGTCTTCTCTCAGTGTCTTGTTTACCAAAAACTGGATTTCATAAACTTATGTCTCTCCCCTTTTCCTCTATAACAAACCACGGCGTTGGAGTATGGCTAGAGATTGTGTCAGTGAACACTCTTGCGGTGTGATTCTCACGATGACAATTCACATGGATAATTGCAAGAATGCTATTTATTCAAAAAATAATTATTATTCATTTTGACGAGTGCAAAATTATTTTTTATTGCAACATTAAATTAAAAATGTCATCTTATACAGGATGATTACCTTGTCTTAGAATTCCCAAAATTTAATACATGGCCAGAAATGCGCAGCATTCACGCGATACGCGAGGGCGCTGCAGTAGGGCTTCACGTGACTCAACTAGCTAATCACATCACAACAAAGGCATCGCACACACACTCTGTGATAAGTGCTCAGCCCATTGTCAAGTAGTGTTAGTTCATGGTAACAAGCGTCTGACATGTGCAGAGAAGTTTATTGTAATATATATTGTTCTTATTGTTACATTATTAAATCTAACTCTGTATCCAAGTAGTAACTATACTGTACCAAGTCAGGTACTGATGATGTGCAGAGGTCATATATTCCCGAATAAGCCACTACCACTAATTTATAACTTTAATTTTGTTTAATATGTTATTTATGAAAGAGTTCATGAAAGATTATTTTAATTTGTTAAATCGTGATCTTATTCTTTTTATATTCAAATAATTGAATAATGTGGGTAAAATTGGTCTTCCACTTCTTATTTGTATTTTTTCTTTACTACAAGATTATTCTGGAACAGTTGCAGCATTAAAGTTTAAAATAAATAGCAATCTGAAAGAATAATTTTGCATTATTATTAAATGATGATAGGAATTTTGGATTAAGAGATTAGTTAAATACTGAGTAGTGATATTGTCAGTCAATTTATGTAGAAACTGATAATATGACTGAAAACACTGATTGAATTCTTGGCCTTGCACTGGGCAGTTTCACATTTGTGCCAAGTGCTTTTTTGGACCCCATTGTACAGTGGTAAAAGTTCTTTAATTGCCATGAAAATTTTTAATCAGACTCTGTATGGTGCTGCTATCTGCTAGTGCTATCGGCAACGAATTAGTTTGCCTTTGTTTCTGAGTGAATCTCCCGTCTAAAATCACCATTTCTGAAGATATGTGCGTTTTGCTGAGGGTAGGCTAGGCGATACACGGCAAACTTCTTAGTACGTGTGTACAACATAATTTTTTTAAAAACCCTAGCGATATTTGGTCAGTAGTTGCTTGAAGCATAGCATAACGTTGCTGTCTATCGGCATGAGGCCGTTAGTTTGTCAATTATCACGAATTACCCACGAATCGGGAACCCATCCATTTTCCTATGGCAATCTAGCAACTCATTAAAAGTGCACGCATGCGCAGTGGGCTAAACGTGACGTCATGCAGTGCATTTCTGGGGATGCATGGCCAGAAATGCGCAGCATTCACGCGATACGCGAGGGCGCTCCAGAAGGGCTTCACCTGACTCAACTAGCTAATCACAGCACAACAATGGCATCGCACACAGACTCTGTGATAAGTGCTCAGCCCATTGTCAAGTAGTGTTAGTTCATGGTAACAAGCGTCTGACATGTGCAGAGAAGTTTATTGTAATATATATTGTTCTTATTGTTACATTATTAAATCTAACTCTGTATCCAAGTAGCATCTATACTGTACCAAGACAGGTACTGATGATGTGCAGAGGTCATATATTCCAGAATAAGCCATTACCACTAATTTATAACTTTAATTTTGTTTAATATGTTATTCATGAAAGAGTTCATGAAATATTATTTTAATTTGTTAAATCGTGATCTTATTCTTTTTATATTCAAATAATTGAATAATGTGGGTAAAATTGGTCTTCCACTTCTTATTTGCATTTTCCTTTACTACAAGATTATTCTGGAACAGTTGCAGCATTAAAATTTAAAATAAATAGCAATCTGAAAGAAGAATTTTGCATTATTATTAAATGATGATAGCAATTTTGGATGAGGAGATTAGTTAAATACTGAGTAGTGACATTGTCAGTCAATTATGTAGAATCTGATAATATGATTGAAAATACTGATTGAATTCTTGGCCTTGCACTGGGCAGTTTCACATTTGTGCCAAGTGCTTTTTTTGGACCCCATTGTACAGTGGTAAAAGTTCTTCAATCGCCATGAAAGTTTTTAATCAGACTCTGTATGGTGCTGCTATCTGCTGGTGCTATCGGCAACGAATTAGTTTGCCTTTGTTTTTGAGTGAATCTACCGTCTAAAATCACTATTTCTGAAAATATGTGCGTTTTGCTGAGGGTAGGCTAGGCAATACACGGCAAACTTTTTAGTACGTGTGTACAACAGAATTTTTTTAAAAACCCTAGCGATATTTGGTCAGGAGTTGCTTGAAGCATAGCACAGCATTGCTGTCTATCGGCATCAGGCCGTTAGTTTGTCAATTATCACGAATTACCCACGAATCGCGAACCTAGTCATTTTCCTATGGCAATCTAGCTACTCATTAAAAGTGCACGCATGCGCAGTGGGCTAAGCGTGACGTCATGCAGTGCATTTCTGGGGATGAACAGTATATATGGGCATGGTTCAAACTTTTGCATCATAAATGGCTGGCGTTCCCTTACTTCTTCTGAGTAGTATATTTATAACTTATATGTACTCATGTACCCTTAAAATGTAAGCATAGCGTATATCAATCTCAATCAAACAGTCTATGTGTTTAATTATACCGATTGTCCACCAAGGTATGAAGGAACGACAACTTTCGATTTTGGTGACTCATTTTCATTTTATTCATCTTACATGTGATTGGTGATTTTTTTACAACTGGAATATTTGTTTAAAAATTAAAAACTTTATATCAGTCAAGAGTCAAAATAAATTCTAATTAGGATATATACATGTAACAGTTGACAACTTTCATACAAAAAATTTATTTGAATAAGTCTTTGTAACTGCCCAATCATAGGCCTAGAAATGAGGTCACGCAATAGCGAATAGATATGGTGAAACGCAGTAAAAAAGCAGGCATAAAAAGGACATTATNTAAAATGTTGCGGCTTTTTGACAAGTTCTTCAAAAATATTAACATCTGTCAGGATGGTCTTTGTTTTAATAATTGGTAATTCTTAAGCCGTTCTTATTCTAAGCTGAAAGCTTTTAACCATAAACTTTGTCTGAATTATTCATAAAAGTCAAACCGACTTTTTAAGACATCCACTTACTAAAACGTGATGCCCGTGTTTTCACATCACATTGCAGGCGTCTCATATAATGTTTACATGATACATTTCTTGATACCACAGTATAGAAGTACATCAGAGTACATCACTTATAAATTTCCCTCTAGAATCAGCCTATTTTGTTGGGTATGACCCTGTTTACTTGTGACTGGACTCGTTTTTTCAAAATGTATTGTGCTGTGTTGCGCTGAATTGCTGTAAATTATCAAAAACCAGGGCGGGGTTAAATAATTTCCATTTGCACTGATTACGAGTGATTGAATTTTATGCTAGAGGATATTCCCAATTTTTAATGCTGTGGTACTTTTGGAACCACAGTTATTTTAGAATTGGGCGTGTTAAGGATATTTCTCGTGTCTGTAATGGTCCTTTAAATATGAATACAATTACACCAATTTGCTCCAAATACATGTATCAATAACAGCAAACTCATATCCAACTAACAAAATTGTTAAGGAAATTATTCTCTCTCGTTAATAACTGCATTCATTCCTTAACAAGTATAACACAGCGTAGGTACACTCCATGTCTTTGAAAATTCCCCAAAAACGCTTAATTTTGCCATCCATAGTTTCTAACAAATCTTACACACAGTGATTTAATCTCTTTTGTTTTTCTCTTGACCCGTACCTGATGTTGACATTTCTCTTGGAAATGGGGAAGTGGGCGCTGCTTTAATGACTGGCCATTCCTTTAAAGGTGAAAACCAATCCTTATAAATTTGATCAAATCGAATCCAAGTGCAGAGAAGGAAAGATTAATAATTCGGGAGTACGAGCAAATTGTTTATTTTCCTGGAAATCCCCTTTGTCGGTTAAATGTCATGGAGTGTACCTTTTACATTTGAATCAATTTTTTTTCATTTGTCAAAACTTACAGTGTAGGAAAGTCACGAAAAGAAACTTACCTCGTCTGCTGACTCAACAGCTATGCATAGGATACAAAGAAATGTCAACAGTCCTAGAACTGCATTCATCTTGGCGTTTGTAATTCGTAGTACCAGCTTTCTCTTTCTCCGTCTATCGTTTCCTGCACTGTTACTCTTTCTGAAGACTGGCTCACGTCAGAAGAATTTTTGCTGCGTTGGTTATAAATCAAATCGCTATCAGATCATATATATGGTGTGGTCAGTGTTTAATTGGGTCCTACTGTGCATCTTAACTCCAGCCAGCAGACAGAGCGGGGGGGGGGGGGCTGGGGGGGGGGGAGGAGGAGCAGAAAACTGTTGGAGTTTTGCCACATAGTGTCCAGTCCATTTGCAAGTCGTGCAAATAATTACAGTTGACAGAGCTACTGCATTTATTTGTATGTCGATTTTGTTAAATCCAAACTGGTATAACGAGATTCGGTTTAGTTCTACTTTTACGTCAAGCCAATTTGCACCACAGATTTTTATAATAAAAACAATAAGTTTATTGAGCACTGAATGATATGCATACATTTGTACGCTCACTAGACTACATTATTTACACAATTATTTATTGTTGCATCACACATTCATTTATATTTTTGTACCCTTTTCAAAATAACCAGCTGACGCTCTGTGAACCAAAGATCAGGTATTCAGAATTTGTCCGTAAAATCAGACTTGTTTTCAAGGACAGCACTTTTTCAGGTTAAGAAGGGGAGGGGGGGTAGCAGATCTGTGGAGGCGTATGTTACCGGTATCTTCTTAACCGAACGTGATATTCTAAAAAAAAGCTTATTTTAACAGCTTTTTCATTTTAAAATCGTTATTTGAAAATTTTAGTTACATAAGAAGCTAACGCGTATAGGCTTCTTAGGCCTCGTCTCTATAACCTTAGAACTAAATTAAACTAAAAGTTTCCCACAAACACACAAGTTTAGAATCCATAATTTGTAAGCTATCTTTGGCAGCAACAGAAATGCGTCTAAAATTCTTAATCTGTATTAAATCTAACTAATTTTACTTAATTTCATTCATCAGTTCCCAACCTACGTTCAATAGGGTGACTCCCGTTTTCGCCCACGTCCTCACACATAATTATAAAACTTAGCAAATTATTTTATTCCATAAGTCTTGGTTATAAAATTATCAAAGGCATTCCAATTATAATCGACAAAATTGTATTCATATTGTCATTTTCATCCACACAAGTGGATGCATATGTTACAGTGAAATAAACTAAACTAAACTAAACATAAACCATAACCCCAACCAAAAATTAATCCCTGACAAAGCTTAGATGTAACGAATTAACACAATCTTCCAACAATCTGCTTAAAAGCTCTAATTAGTATTGGCGCTGCTCTAAATCTTTCCCTTGAAGTGGTAAATTGAAACGGGGATGTTAGCCTTTAATTTTGCCCGAGGGAGTACGGCGTTGTGTAACAGTAAATTGCATTGGTATGCATACTTATACTACGTAGTTATACTGGATCTGTCCTCTACCATTAGTCCCTCAAATCTCCACAATGTATTTGGTCAGATCACTGGGATTTCATGATATTCTCTTCACTGTACGCTCCTAAAGCAATACAATTGGGATGCTACATGTAAGTTGTCATCCAGTAGCAAAACATCACTTAAACATTATGCGAATGATATGGGGCATATAGCTTGTGAAAGCCTAGGTATAAATACCAACAAGGTATGCAGCTCATCTCTAAACCAGCCCCGTCAATCAAACACTCATTATGTTCACTTGCGTCTTAGTTTAAATGCAGTCAAACAGGCTATAATTACGAATATATTGCGCGTTTATTAATAAACATTGTTTATTTTAGATCCGCTGATTCGAAAATAATATAATCCATTTCTACTACTTACACAAAACGCCTACATTTTGGTATTTTTATAGTGACCATACCTAAACTCTAAATCCTGAAAATTGAAAAAAAATCTGAAACAAAATGCGTAAATGAATAAAGTAGCTAGACTATCCTTCATAAGGAGCTCTTTACATAAATTGCAGTATTAATAGATTTATAAAACGTATGCAGTAAAAATCCATTATACTGTGCCTATATAAGCTCTGAATCACTATAGTTCTTGACAGTCCAGTTGACATTTAGGAAATTCACGGGAATAAACGCGTCCATATGAAAATAAGAGCTTATAATAACTTGAAACGGAATAAAGTACGCACGATCATGACAGTGAGTGAGTAGCCCCCCCCCTCCCACATGCACACAATCACCCACGAATGTAGGCCTAACTGTCTTGAAAACAAGAAGCAGAGAACGCTGTGTTGTAGTAGTATTAGCATCCTAAAGGTAGTCACGCAGCAAAACTTTTGTGTTCTTTAAAAACTCTGAGAATATATTATAGCAAATATAATACAATTTAAATAATTGAAATGCATTTCTTTCCAACATTCAGTTTTCGTACGTTTTTTGGTAGCCTCTCAAAGTTTTAAACCTCAAATATTGGAGACCATAATAGAGTCAGCCAAAGACACGTTTGGGGAACACGTTAGAACACGTCATGATGGACATTAACAGGTGTAGGACCATAACAGAGCCTCTGGTAAACAGTTTAGAACCAAGGGACCGAACTTGATTTGAGGACCAGAAGAGAGGCTTTACATACGCGTCCCACTTTTGGTAGACGACCTTCGATTAACAGCTACTTCATCAAGACTGGTGATTACAATAAAAATATTTGCTGTGCTCCAAAGTATAATAACATAAAACTGTTATTGGGCATAAATTTTCGATTACTTATCAACAATGTAAAACAGGTATTTACAATGAAATAACTATACAAGGTGGGGGAAATTACCCAACCCACACATCAGGAAACATAAGACTTTGTAGTGGCAACTGTAATATGCATCAAATTGATTTATGAATATAACTGACAGTTTATATCCTCAATTACATGTACAAAACTGAATTGAACAATTGATAACAGTATTTAGGGTCGCGTTCACAATGAAACTATCGTGCTAGGTAGCTCGAACCAACTCAACAGGGATTTTTGCTAAATGCCTTCAGGTTTATAGATTAACACACATCCTCTCGTTTCCAGCGTGCTCGTTCAACTTCCCATGCCCTAGTCAAATTGACACATAAATTACTACAGGAGGACTTGAATCATCCCCCACAACAAAGTTTTATGCTGAGGTGTTATTCTTGAATTTTACTAAGGCTTTCAAAAGGATTGATCACAATATGTAAATGAAAAAAAATAGAAATTCAAGTGATACCAGACTTTCTAAGACGTTGGATTTATTCCTCAATTTCTTTGCGAGTAAAATGCAGTAGCTTTAAATCTGATAGGTCGGAGGAGTGCTTCAGGGTACTAAATTAGGCCTAACTCTTTTCCTTGCAATGATCAATGACCTGAAAAACTTGTTGTCCAGATGTTGATGATACTTCCATTTACGAAATTTGCAAATTCGGCGAAACACCACATCTGTTGTTTTTTAATTTAAAGTTTATTGTCGATTTTCTTTTAAACATACTTTGTACAACTTCAACCGTAGGTTTCCAATTTTACCTAATAAACTATTATTATTATGATTATTATTAGTATTATTATAATCACCATAATCACCAGCATTTTTGTATTACTCTCAAGGCCCGGAATCTTTTAAGCTAATTTTTGCACAGATAATAGTACATTTTCTCTTTTTTAAAAACGAGGACCCATTCACATCTTTATCATTTTTAGGTAAATAACTGAAAAACACAAAATACTTGGAAATACGAGGCGGTAGCAGCAATGGCAAACATAAGTGACATAACTCTAGACACCATCGAGTCTTTGAATGACTCCGTGGAGGCCTTTGATATTTGCGATCGTTTTGAGATATACTCTTACGACATTGAAGATCTACAGGATCTAAAAGAAAGGCTTCGCTTACATTTCGAGGCAGAACACTCTAAAGTTCCCAGATTGGAAAAGGTATAGTCTGTGTCTTTCTTTTATTCAAATATACTCACGTTTACTTTTGTTTTGTACACATAGAGGCCATTCAGAATAGAAGGCCCGAGGATCTTCTGATCCACGGATCAAATATGGCGGACTCTACATGAAATAAGACCCGACTAATCCGCTTATGGTTTCTCCGTCTCCACACGCTCTGCCATTGCAGGGGTCCAGCAATTAAACATTGTGCTCGCGATTTAATCAGTTTAAAGGCGCGTGTGGAGGCGGGGAGCCCATCTGCGGATTTGTCTGGTCTTCTTTCATGCAGGGTCCTCCATATTTGATACGTGGAACTGTTGATCCTCGTTTTCCTTATACCAGTTGGTTACATTGAATATATTGTTGGACGCCAGGGTGCAAAAGTCACTGTGTATGTTTATATAAATATATAATTTTAGGCTGCTGATGTTTTCGCTGAGCTACGAGAGAATGATACGCAAAGACGAAATGCACTTCAGTCGATCTTTAAAACCATTAAGGAGTCCCTACCATTACTTGACTTGAGCATCTTAAAGAGACTGGAAGCTGAGAATGTTGTATCTGAGAGCGCAGACACAAACGTGCGTAAAAGGATCACCATGCTCGAAACTGGTAACCGTCCAATACTTGTAGCAGGTAGGAGTTGTTAATCAAACAAATCATTGTTTATAATCAAATTATTGGGCAGTTAATACTCTTCCTCTGCTGATATGTCATTAAAATTATATATACAACTGAGCTCAGAATAAATTAGATGTTACCAAAAGTAACAGCCTTTTTATAACTTAACTGGTAGAAATACTTTTTTTACGTATAACACATGTTTGCTCACTGTGTTATCGTCAGCCAGTAGTTGAGTTACCCAGGGGTGTTATCCCCAGAGATGTCGGCTCTAATACCTTATAATTATTGCTGTTAACAAGTGAGTAACGGACACATAACAACCTGGAGCGTTTTTCTGAGCTCAACTGTATTATTACAGTGCAGTTGTAAAAGGGAACACAATCACAATATCCGATGATTATGCAAGCACGCATACGCATATTTCATAATAAATACATGTATTTTATCCATATGATGTTTCTAGATTGGGTCATTAATTTTTAATTTTTTTTTAATCAATTCTATTCGCATTATTTCGCATTATTTCGCATTATCGGTTCATTCATTTATGTATCAAACATTGCTTTTTACATATGTATTTGATTGTTTGTTTATCACTTTGGCCTTATTATATATATATATATATATATATATATATATATATATATATATATATATATTATGTAATGCTAAAAGTGCTTCGTCAAGGCATTGTTACCAATGTGTTATGAAGGCTTTTATCATGTTATTTTCACTTACAAGGCTTTTCGCATTCTAGGCGAAACTTCTTCGGGGAAGAGCACGCTTTTGAACCTTCTCCTTGGCAAAAAGATCCTACCGGAAGCCCATTTAAGCTGCACAGCAGCGATCACAAGAATAAAGTATGGAGAAGAACCTAGAGTATTTAAAGTGACACACCAACCTGACGGCAGCAGAAGTCGTCGGAAGTCCCCATAAAGAAGCCTGATGATTTGTGCTCGGCTTTGGAGCCTGTTCTATTTCCTAAAGGTGCAGCGAGGGAGGATGAACAGGAAAAGTGCACTGTTGATGTTTATTTGCCATTTGAACTGTTAAAGGTAGTGACGTATTTCATAAAGACAGGGCATATGGAAAATGATGTATAATTTTTGTTTCTTAAAGATCTATCTCTATGTACGTCTAAAATTGTGACATGAAACTAAATTGGGAACTGGTATATACATGTAATTTTACAGAAAATGGCTAAACTTTCTGTCAAAGGTATGATGCCTTCATATTAAGTATCTACAAAATACATAAACAAAATCGTATTATACCGTTAGAGTGGTGTGTATATCATCGACAGCCCTGGTATTGGCGAGAGTGGTGTCATGGATGACGTGGTTCTTCACTTCATCGCCAACAATGACGTCTTTGCCTTCATTTATGTCATTATGACTGATAAGTCAGGCGGAGTACAAGAAGATAGGGTAAGTAAACTGCACTGATATTGTAATCAAAGCTTTTCTCAATTCTCCAATAATATTGCTGGCAATAAACTTGTGCAGTTTCCCCCAGACAAAATTGCATTAAAAGCATTTGAGTGTGTATTGCTTAAAAATATTCATATCAACATACTTAAAGTTGCAAAGAATTCTGGCGGGGTGAACATGAACTTCTTTTAAGTGACCGCCAATCACCATATAAATATGTTCACCCTTTTACTCCCTCGTTAAAATAATGGAATATTTCGAGAACAGGATATGATTTAATTTCAAAGTTCACCGTAATTATTGTCAGAAACATGAACACAGCTTAACTATCGCCACAATGGTATAAGTGTAATAATTACCTTCTTAATACACAAGAGCTGATTAGATTTGATTACCTTATGATTATGTAACCTATCTGATCACACTGATGGGTCGTGTGCATTTTTAACTCGGAGTTGGAGTCGCATGTCAGTTTTGTCTAGTGCTGTTATAGGTACTACTACTATATACTTTCACGCAGTCAGGCGTCTAGGGCACCGACAAAGATCTCCCACTGCGCTCTGTCACGAGCCAGGTGTTGAATGATTCCCCGAGTTTCCCTCAGTTGTTTCAGCCTCCGCGTGGTCTTAGGTCTGCCTCTTTTTCTGTGTCCCTCTGGTGTCTAGTACATGGTTACTTTTGTGGTGAAACTTGGCCAATCCATTTCCATCTCCTTTTCCTGATGACTTTACTAACGCTTCTCCGGTTGTTTTGTTTTAACAGATCTTCATTGGATATAGTCCTTGATTTGTTTAAGGCTTGAGGTGTGAAAAGTAGATACTGTAGCTTCCTGAGATAAATCGTAATATCATCCAGCGGTAGGTCAAAGGAATATGTGTGATCAGGCATCGGCAGTGGTTTCCCACCTAAGACTACAACCTGGAAGGATCGTATGCTCTACCAGATGGGTAGTCAAAGAACAGTTGTCAGATTTTTCTCAGAGGACTCAGACAAAATTTTCTTCACCTAACAGAAGAACCCACATTATAATGGACCCATCAACTTCATTGCCTTCACGTGGTGCACGTTTGGTTTTCCGATAAAATGTAGTTGTTTTTTCATAGTACTGATATAAGACTCCTTGTTCCATGTCAATTTTGGGATACTAGTAGGTTTGCTTAATACTTTTTGGGTTAGAACTTGCCAACGGTGGTAGTCATAATGAAGGTCGAACCATCATGAGACCAAGCCCACTTTGGTCTTTTTTTCTTTTTCAACAAGCTTCATCGGGATCAAAGAACGCAACAATTTTCAATGGCCTCTCGGGCAAATAGACAAGCCTGCTTTTTCTCCTTGTTCGAATCCCATACAGCATTTTTGCGATGCTCTAGGCTGTGCAATAAGAAGGAAAGAGGACTGGCAGATTGAGATGAGTCAGGCTTGATCAGGCTTTTGGTCAAACTGTATATAAAATACTCATAAACTAGCCTCATACCACTATTCCAGCCCACGTGTGACTCGAAGTTTTTCTGATTTCATGTTTTACTGTTTAAAATCCAAAAAGGCCACCAACAGTCAGGAATGATATCTTCGCTAAATTGACTTAAACATTTTAATAATTTTAAAATCATATTGGTTTTCAGAAATTATTTTCAGCTTATTTCCAACACTTCCCATTTAATCTTATATGTGTGATAGCCTTTTCTTTCTTGTTTGAAGATGAGAGAATAAATGAAACGATTTCAAGTGTACAAAGACCATATGATAGCACCTGCTTTATCTGATGTTCTTTCTGTAGCTCCAAAAATTGCTGCGGCAACTTCAAGATATGAAAGATACTGCTGGAGAGCCAATATTTGACCCTGGCTGTGCCATTTTTGTCTGCAACCGCTGGGATCTGGTGCCAGAGGACGCAAGGGAAAAGGCTTTAGAGAATGTACGTTTGGCAGTGAGTGAGGGCTGGAAACGGCCCATGGATTCATCAAAGCAGATATTTACCCTTTCTGCTAAAATGGCGTGGCAGCACAGTCAGGCTGGGTACATGACTCACGACTACAGGCGGCTGGTCAGAGGCATCAAGGCCCTGATTCCAGTGAGTTTGCAAAGAAGGACAGAGCATGTGCAACGGTGTGTTTAAGTTTACATTATTTATTTATTTATTTATTTATTTATTTATTTAAGTAAAATTCAACGAACTCATTCCTTGATCCTGAATAATAATGCGACTCCCAATTTAACGTTGTGTTATTAAACCATATCTGTATGTAATCTGCGTTTACATTTATATGATTCTAGGCCAGTTCCATGAGACTGTTTAAAATATTTTCCATAATACAGGTTATTTATACTATTTTTATTTTAGATGGGGCAAACATATGGTAGAGCGCACCATAGATTATGCCCAGCAGTATCTTCATTCTGCCAATTTGACTAGGGATGAACTTGAGGCTCAGCACAACTCGCAAAAGGAACGGTTGGACAGACTTGAGAAAAAGTCGGAAGATATTTTGAAAAAACTAGAGGGCCACCTTTATAAAGAATGTGAAACCATTACTGATTCTTTATCTAAATATCTTAGCAGCGATCCTGTCTGTGCTCGAGTTACCTCTTGGACCAATGCCGAAGCTCCTTATGGGATTGGTTGGAACTATTTAGAAGGTAGAATAGAAGATGCAATTTGTAAAAGAATCATTGATGCCATCAGCTCTTGGGAAACGGAGCAAAAACATTTTGAAACCCTGAAAAAGGACTTGTTTAAGAAATTCACTGAAAAATTCCAGTTAATTGAATCTGAGCTGCGTATGATTGAAAACATGCTGGAGAGGTCCTCGGAAACAGATTCCAGGAAAAGTGAAGATTTGGCAGCCTATATGGAATTGCAAGACTTAATGGACAATGAGGTGAACAAAATGTCGATTGTAGACTTAAAACTAGGTGAAAAAATTGCACTCGGTTTATTTTCACCAATCATTTTACCCATTGGTGCGTTGGGTATGCTTCTCGCGTCACCGGCATTTCTTTTTGTTGACGTAAAAAAACATGTAAGGAAGAGGAAAGAGAAACAAATCTTAAAGCAATATGACCAGAAGAAATGTGAATTTCTTCGAGACAGATCATCCGAGGCTTTGAAAATAATGGCTAAGCGTGATGTTACAAAGGCCTATGTCGATGCTCAACTCCAAGAGGCCAGGGACCATCTACAGATGATGCGCGAGTCCATTCCACAGCTTATATCATCAACACGAGACTACATGCAGACCATTAAAGAAGACCAACGGTCTAAGGAGCAGCTGATCGCCACCTATGATCCTGTCGTCAAGAAGTTTACCAGAGTTAACCGTGCGCTGGAAGATTTTGCTATTACACATCTTTTCTCGTATGATTATAACGAGACAGATGTGGAAGCAGACATCAAATATGTGCAAGGGCAAACGTCATATAAAGGGAACTGGACTGAAGTTTTCCCTGCCATCTTAAAATCTCCAAAGGGTCAATCCCTCAAGATATCTGTAAAACGATATAAATGGGCTACATGTGAGAAGCAAGTTCGTGAGGAAATCATTGAAATGAGGTGTGTAGAAATAAGAAGTTGCCACTTGTTTGCCTTAAACATTTCCTATGCTTATTTCAATGCAGTTTTTCCTTTCTTAAACCTAGAGATTGGCTGGCACCATACATTGAATAGGACATAACACAAGGACAAATTATTCTTTTCCAGAAAAATGAAGCAACAAAAGAGGAGATTCATTCCCACCATACTGGGTACTTATTTGGATTCAACAAACGAACTGCCAGCTCTTATCATGACCCCGCGTCTGACCAGTTTGAGGGTCCTCAGCAGTGACAAGGGCGCAACTAAAGTCCTCCGGAGTCAGCTGGTCCATTATTTACTCAAGGAACCGGTAGATTGTCTAATCCAACTGGCGGACGCCTTGGCCTACCCGCACATGAATGGCTTCGTCAGTCTGGATTTGTCTATGGATACAGTTATGATTACCGTGAGTATTATACAGTTATGATTACAGTGAGTATTATATATATATATATGGTTACTACTTATTTATTTTATTTTTTTTTTTTTTTGGCTTGATTCATCAAAAAAGTGATGAGTGATATCCAGTTTTCTATTGTGAAATATTTTAGTCAATAATATCAAATATGACATAAGATGTCATTCAAAAGAAAAGAACACCCCCAGAAAGCCATTTCAACAGTTTGATGTCAGTATTAATTTTAAGCTAAGGTATTAAAGAAAATGATAGCCTTCGAACAGTGATATGTTACACAGTCAAAGAACTCATTACAGTAAATCATGAAAAGTCATCAATAGCGGGTATGACTTAATTCCAACGGCCGCTTGCAGCGCCCTCATCCTACATGGCATATCCTGTGACAAGATTTTTGTTTGGATGGGGATATCATTCCACGCATTGATATTTACCTGTCGTAGTTCATCACTATTTGCGGGCCGATGACCATAGCTATTAATTCTGTGAGTTACTTCCGCCCACATATTTTCAATTGGGTTCATATCTGGGGAGTTTGCAGGCCAGGGCAGTTGCTGAACCCATTGGTTTCGAAGAAAAACAGTGATTTTGCGAGCTCGATGTGGGGTTGCGCAGTCGTCTTTTTACACAAAGTTGTTAGTGAAGATGACTCTTACAAATCGAAGCATTGTTTGCTGAAGAATGTCTCTGTAGGAACCCTGGTTGAGGTTGCCTCCGAGAAAAACCAACTGGTTCTGGGCACCGGCATGAAATGCTCCCCAAACATAGACGTTGCCACCCCTCGCTTGCACCCTAGGCAGTACACAACCATCGTTTTATGCCTCTTGTACACGTCGTCGGACACGAATTCGACCGTCTACCCTAAAAACTCCATATCTGGCCTCATCACCGAAAACGACGTGATTCCAGTGTTTTGGCTGGAAACGCACGTGGTCCCCAGCCCATTGCAGACGTCGCTGTATATGACCTGCTGTTAGCACTGGTTTTACCTACTGGTCTTCGTGCAAAATAGTCGACTTGCAGAAATCTCTTGATTACGAGGGACCTTGAAACGGGCGATTGAATAGCATTCTGCCACTCTTTTCTGAGGACACTGGTTGTCTTTGTACGACCAGCACGGCGCACTCTAAGGATAAATGTTCCTGATAAATGTTGCATTGCCTGGCAATGGATGTCCGTTTCTGGACATTTTCTCTAACAGCACGAATCCCATCGTACGCTGCGTTGCTTAGCTGTCGAACCATATCTTCTCTTAGGTACCTCCCAAGTTTCAGAGTGATCCCTTTGTTGCTTCTCTAAATACAATCCAAAGATTGGCCAAACCCATGCGTTTTATACAAATTGCCGAAAAGTCCACCCCTCACATTACTGACCACAGAACATGCAACTGCATGCATCAATTGTTTAGACATTTGTGTGGTAATTAGGTAACACACATGGCTACACATGGAATGACACCTCAGTTTTGAATTTAAAGTACTTAGAGAGAAAAGTAATATTTTGTAGAAAATTAACTCGCCAAAAAATAATATTCCATGTTAAGTAGTAACCATATATATATATATATATATATATATATATATATATATATATATATATATATATATAACAGGACAATTCATCTCCCCCCACCCCCACCT
>NW_019776135.1:9733-31349 GCF_001039355.2 Lingula anatina | reverse complement strand
CCCCCCCCCCCCCCGGACGATTTCCACCCGGACGACCCCCCCCCCCAAAGAATATATATTTATATACAAATATAAAGTAAAGAATACAAAGTTCAAATCTTTTCATCCATTTTCTGAATATTTCTTAGTGTGATGATGCAACTCAAGGATAGATAATATTAATTTTATTAAAAAAATTATTTTCATGGAGTACAAGTACATAAATTTTTTTTAGATAGAAGTACAGAACATATGAAAAATATAATCAAAATATATGTCCAGGTAAAGGAGGGGTAAACAGATGATCTCACTCAAACAGGTAAGGGCTCTTTACACTGGACGGCGTCCTTTCTGCGTCCCTTCTGCGTCCAAAAATGTGGTCAGGACGCTTAACGGTCGCCAAAGCAATTGAATCGTGTCTCAGTGTAAAGGCGTGTCTGCGTCCCTTGTGCGTCTTTGGAACGACCGAATCTTGATTTTACCTGTAAAACTGCGAGCAACCTGCCTGCCTCCACTGTACGTCCCCTGTGCAACCCAAGGCGTCCATTGCGATGTTTGAGCGACCATTGAGCATTCTTGCTGTGTTCTCTGTACCTTCATCTGCGATCAATGGCGTCTATTCTACGATTTTTCTGCACCCTGCTTGACCGATGAGCGTTGTTTGGGCGTCCTTCTCTATATTCTAAATAATTTTTTCATCGTTTCTAACCAGGTCATCCAATAAGGAACATTTCCAGTATACAAAACAAATAAATGGGAATAAACGCTTTAAACTATAGTGATGCAAGGTCTGCATGGACTGATAATCAGCCAGATGCTCATTGTTATCCTTATATGAAGGGTGGACAGGCGCCGAAAACGAGAAAGCGTGACTGACACAACATAGAATATTTGAACCCGTTTTCAAAAGACGCATTCTGCAAAAAGTTCTGGCAATTAATGCATCTTGTAAAAAAAAAGGCAAAATATTTGTTTTATAATAAGCTAAAAAATGGATGGTTTCATGATTTTTAGGGATAAAAACAGTCGGAGGCTGATATGAGACCACTGTTGCCATTAGAATTCCTGTCTGGTGAAAAATACATCAGCACGGCGCCGTTTGCGAGTGAAAAAAAAAATGTTTTACGTGCCGAACACTGGACGATCTTTGAGTTTTCATTCTGCAACCAAAGCGATGCTTGTGCCTCCTTTCTGCGACCGCGGCGATGCTTGTGCGTCCTCTCTGCGACTACGTCGATGCTTGTCCGTCCTTTCTGCGTCCATTGAGCGACCATTCTCCATCGCGTTCTCTCTGCGATTGTTTTGAACATGCTCAAAACTTCGCGGCGTCCATGGCGTCCTCGGCGATGCTTGAACGTTCTTTGTGCGACCTTGGCGATCACTGTGTGTTCTTTGAGCGTCCGACGGCGTCCTGACCAGTTTCATGGTCGCACAAAGGACGCAGAAAGGACGCCGTCCAGTGTAAAGGGGGTTTTAACCCTTTGATGAATTAACTGTTGCTTTTAATTGCTTTATTACTCCCCCTTTGATTGAGTAAGTCTCAAGGTGTATCTCTAGGGGGAGGTGGGGTAAACAAATTTTCTCGCTTATCCAGGTATTCCTTTGACTATTTGTCACTTTTATTTGCTTGACCACTACCCAGGGGCACCACACTAAAATATTCATAAAATATCTGTATAGCTGTTTATCTGTTTACCCCCCTTTACCTGAAGGATAGGTGGTTATACTTCGATTAGATATTTAATAAATCTTCCTGTACTTAAGCTTGTACTCAATGAAAAGGGAATTTGTTATAAAATGATTTGTTTCATGATGAAGTTGTATTATCACACTAAAAATATTAAAACATTGGATGAAATATTTTAAACTTTACACTTTCTACTTAATATAAATATATATATTTCTTGGGGGGATTGTCGGGGGGGGGGATTGTCCTCGAATCATATCTACAGGGTTACTACTTAATATATTGGCGAGAAAATTTTACAACTACTTTAAATCCAAAACTGAGGTGTCACCCCATGAGTAGCAAGGTGTGTTACCTAATTACCACACAAATGTCTAAACAATTGATGCATGCAGTTGCATGTTCTGTGGTCATAAATGTGAGGGGTGGTCTTTTCAGCAATTTCTGCCCTTGTGTAAAAACGTATGGGTTTGGCCAATCTTTGAAATGTATTTAGAGAAGCAACAAAGAGATCGCTCTGAAACTTGACAGGTACCTTAGGGAAGATATGGTTCGACAGCTAAACAATGCAGCTTACTATGGGATTTTTGCTCTCAGAAAAATGGCCAGAAACGGACAGCCATTGCCAGGCAATGCAAAATTTATCAGGAACCGTTAGTAAAGTCATCCCAAGAAATGCTACAACAGGGGCACCTACTCTAATACCTCGACCAGGGTGTCCGCGTATCACACCAAGAAGACAGGATTGGCTTCTCCTTAGAGTGCGCCGTGCTGGTCGTACAAAGACAACCAGTGTCCTCAGAAAAGAGTGGCAGAATGCCATTCAATCGCCCGTTTCAAGGTCCCTCGTGAACAAGAGATTTCTGCAAGTCGACTATTTTGCACGAAGACCAGTAGGTAAACCACTGTTAACAGCAGGTCATATACAGCGACGTCTGCAATGGGCTGGGGACCACGTGCGTTTCCAGCCAAAACACTGGAATCGCGTCGTTTTCGGTGATGAGGCCAGATATGGAGTTTTTAGGGTTGGCGGTCGAATCCATATCTGATGACGTGTGCGAGAGGCATAAAACGATAAATGTGTACTGCCTAGGGTACAAGCAGGGGGTGTTAACGTCTATGTTTGGGGAGCATTTCATGCCGGTGCCCAGAACCAGTTGGTTTTTCTTGGAGGCAACCTCAACCAGGGTTCCTACAGAGGCATTCTACAGCAAACAATGCTTCGATTTGTAAAAGTCATCTTCAGGAACAACTTTGTGTACCATGACGACGGCGCAACCCCACATCGAGATCGCAAAATCACTGTTTTTCTTCGAAACCAATGGGTTCAGCAACTGCCCTGGCCTGCAAACTCTCCAGATATGAACCCAATTGAAATATATATATTGAAATATATATATATATGAGGATGGGACAACCGTCTTTNAATGTATTAATACCATGGGCTTGGAATGTTCTCCAAATGCGGATTGATCTAACAACTCAGGCGATATTACCCTACACACACCCTTCCAAGAGGCATTTTTTAACATGTCTATGGACCCTCTTTGACCATCGATGGGATACAAGAAATAATTTGATTCTGCATCAAAATCGACTTCCTTCCAGTGATGGATGGACAGTTTCAGGTGCCCGTGGGATCACTGAACGTAGCATTCTCAGCTGATATCTCATTCCATCTCCAAGAAATGACTTTGGGGTTAACTCCAAGCTTTATCATAACTGCACACTTGCTCACACCTCTCGCCTGGCAAATGTTTGTTGGAGAAACACAATGGTCTAAGGATGGAACCACCATCTTTGAGCCCTGATATTAAACTTATTAATCAACTGTGACATGAATTGGAGTGTGCAATGCAAAGGAGAACCAACCCCATAAAAACGTGGACCAACTCCCCCAACTTGTTTAAGAAGAATGGGACAATATCCCACAAAACAGAACTGTTACCCGTGTTGAAGGCTTGTCGCGCCGTCTACAGCAGATAATTGCAGTACGTGGTAGACGCACACGCTGTTGTGCACGTGATCTTTAACGAGCACACCCTAATGCTAATTGTGTGTGAATTTGGTGACATTTGATGGCGTCTTTTCAATTTTATAGATATTTCTTTACATCTGTAGAAGTCACAGTGAAACAGTCGATTTGAGGGGATACCTCTTATAAATTTTACTAAATGGTATAAAATATGTATATTTTCATCACTATTTTGTATTTTTTAAACCATCAATCATGTTTGACACGGTATCCGTAATAAAAAGCACTATTTCTAACAATTTACAGCTGTAAGGTGACCATTTGTAAATAAAAGTACATGGAAATGGGGGTGGGACAACCTTTTTGACCAAAGTTGTATTATGTAAGTGCATCTCCATTACCAAGTAAATGAAAGTAGACTGTGGAAAAGGTTAAAATTTTAAGTTTCAGAGCACCAGAGAGACTTTGTGATGCATCGTGGTGTGGAAATGTGACATGATAAGATAGGAAATCTTGTAATTCTAAATCTAGAATGCACGAATAAACATTTGGGCTACACAACAATATACGTTTTTCCTTCCTACTGCAACGTGGTAAATGTATAGTTTAGTTTAGTTTAGTTTATTTCACTGTAACATACATGTATGCATCCACCTGGGTGGATGAAAATGACAATATGAATATAATTTTTGTGAATATGCTGTTAAACACTCACAATGAATAAGACAATTAACTTATTAAAAAAGGTTCTAGTTTCTATTACTACTACTCAACTGTGGATGAGTGCAGCACTGTCTTGTAGATCTCTCCTAGCAAAAGCGGAGGAGAGGAACTGAGCTAGTGCAATAATGGTTTCTTATTCTTGACATTTCATAATTATATTAAATTTTTTCATCGGTTGTTTTGAAGCCAAAATGTGTATAGTGCTTTGTAAATACTCTATATAATATTGTTCGTTGTATAGGGGGCATGTTGTGAGAAAGTGTGTTTCATCTTCAATTTTGTCTGTAGAACAGTGATGGCATATTCTGTTGGTCCGAGGAGTGTTAGTGTATCTGCCTGTTTCAATGTGGAGTTTATGTCCACTGGTGCGAAAACGACTTATATGATATAAACGATTTATATGACTATACTTAGTTGCTAGAGTCATTTGGGTGTGTATGTGTGAGGGGGTGTCAGGAACAAACGCCGTGCTGGGAGGCCAAATCGGTGTCCACGGTGTCTGGGTATCACTGTCTCTTCCCGCTGCGCAGGAGGGCTCGTTGTCTGCGATTAAATATATAGTAGGTCGGTGGAGGAGGATTAACTGGCCTTGGGTGACTCGTTTTGCTGGGTGGGGGTGCTAAGTTTGATTAAAANGTGTATGTGTGAGGGGGTGTCAGGAACAAACGCCGTGCTGGGAGGCCAAATCGGTGTCCACGGTGTCTGGGTATCACTGTCTCTTCCCGCTGCGCAGGAGGGCTCGTTGTCTGCGATTAAATATATAGTAGGTCGGTGGGGGAGGATTAACTGGCATTTGGTGACTCGTTTTGCTGGGTGGGGGTGCTAAGTTTGATTAAATACAATCGAAAAAACGACTCTGTCACTGAGAAGCTAGTGTCGTTTTTGTCGAAGTGTTCTTTGTGTGTATGGGGGGGGGGAGGGGAGGTGAAGGGGTGACCTCCGATGCAAGACTTCTGTCTGGAGAAAAATTAGTTTAATTAAAATTTTCATACAACGATTCTTTAAAAAATCCTGTTTAACGGAAAAAAAAAACAATCCGCTCTACCATTAACCAATGTCGGTTTTCGATAAAGGAACCTGGCACCCAGAAATTCATTTAGTTTTTTCAAAACAATTTGTAACGGTTCTGATGCTCAGAAACCAGAATCGGGAGTGGACGGAGTGAGGTGCGACCGACGATAGGCGTTTATCTCCACAAAATAAAATAAAACCCAGTACCAACGGCGCATTTAACTTCTTTAGTGGTTCCTATAGCCAGTATTGCTCAAGGATAGCGAAATTTAAAAAAATCACATTTCCACGTAGTCTGTGACAGGGCAACAATTTTTCGTTTAAACACTGTGATTTGAGCGGTGCGTAAAAAAAAACCCTATGGCGCGTTACTATCTTCGATTAAAACAAAGTAAAATAAATAAATAAATAAATAAATAAAAGGGCATGCTATCTGTTAAACGTTGCCACTGTTGAAGAACGAAGTTGTCTAGACTACAATTCTGTGCCGACAGTATGGTTTACATGTTTTTGTTATCCGTAATTAGGGTTATGAGTCCCTAATTACAGATTTCATTAAAAAAGGCATTGTTTTTCTTTATCAACGATAAAATCTCAACTAAGACTTCTATGAAATATCGCTGGCAGGGTTTGCAGTACTAAATAGTTTCTTATATCAGAGTTAAAACGGTGATCGTGGGTGCTCAGGTAAAAGTTAATTTTGAGAAACCGATTTTTCAATTTTACCCCAAAATCGCGAATATTACGTCACCTGCAAGATGACATGTGTGTAAATGTCATTTTATTTTGTCACTGGACACCGAAAATTCATTCATTACCCAAAAGAATGTAAGTAAGGCAGTAAATAATGAGTTTTGGGCAAAGGGGGACGATATCTTTAAAATCACATATCCTTAAAATCGCTTTGCAATCGAGCTGCCTACTAAGTCTGACTTGAGAAATCGATTATTAGCGTGTTGTAAGTAACAAAGCAGGCCGATTTTAGTGACTGTTTCCTTATTTTTCGACAAATGTTCTTATAAAATATGTCACATTGACGTATAGATATCACTAAGTTTTCTAATGACCGACCATTCTTACTTTTGGGTTGCAGGTCGGCTACATGATTAATGGAGTCAAATACATGTTTCAGTAAATTATTCACTTGAGAGCCATTATCAATCTTAAACCTAACAGTGCTTCTACAAGGCAAAAGTGCTTGATGCAGGTCCTACATGTTGGATGTGTATATACTGTCTACAATAAATCGCGAATCTGAATCTGAATCGGGCTGACCTGGCAAAGCACTCTGTGGCATCTATTTCTGCAGCACGCATTTCTGAAACAACTTAAGAAGTTCTTCTTCAAAATGAAGTAAATACATAAGAAATTAATTAAAGGAATTGAAGATTAAAGAGGGAAGTTTACTCTGTATTATCGTTGAAAGATGAGGTAATTTGCCTGGAGACTGGCCTTACAAATAAGAATATATACTCTATTGTTGTAAAATTATGTAAGGCGGTTCTCCAATGATATCAGCTGTTATTATGGTCGAAAAAAATTCGTTGGCAAGTCAAATTTTTATAACACTATTGACATGTGTCCATGTACTCTGCACGATGCTATGTCATGCCTTCTTAAAACTGTGCCATCAAGGGAAAAGAACAGAACCTGTGTGCCTGAGTAGTTTTCATTATTTAGTCACTCTAAAATAATAATTTGCTGCACAGGTTTCTTAAAAAGTTGCTGCCCCTGGCTTGATGAATGAACAGAAGTTGCTTTATCAGTTTACCGAGGAATGAACTGATGATGATCTGCACTCTCCGGCTCATTGGCTTTCATTTCATTAAATCAACAGTGCAATGTCGGAATCGTTTTTAAAAAAAAAACACCTTGTTTCAGGTTGCCAGGCTCTTAAAAACGACACTATTTTTTGGTTGCCAGAATAGTTTTTTCAAAACACGGCACTGATTTCTAACCCTCAGAATCGCTTTTGATATATTCAATGGTGTTATGAAAATTACATTGTATACTCAAAACAGCAAAGGGAGATCCCAGGTTCCCGGCCCCTCCAGATACTTTCCCGCCCTAGTGTAGACGACCTTGGAATGCCCCTCTAACCCACCCATAAACGATTCTAGTACCTGTCATAGTACGATTTTTATAATCAATATTTTACCTCTCTGTTAGTATACAAAGACGGTAAATCCAACTGTAAGTGACAAGTCAGTAGAATAAGAAGCCTGTGCTGTGTTAACGCAGAAACGAATCCAGAGCTCGTAATGCGTAGTCAGTAGAATTTGATGGCAGCATAATCGATCACACTGGGCTGTACCTGTCTTCGATCAGACATTTCTCTTTTTCCTTTCGTTAAAACGTAAGGTAACTTCATTCATGCAAATGTCCGATAACATAATTGCTTTCGTATTTTCACTGATGCTGGTAGTGATTGCAGTAAGCAATGGAGAAGAAATGCCAAAGACAAAACCACGCTTGGTTTCTGTATGCCTACCATCCTAAACACTATTTATGTTAATGTTGTCATGGGACGAAGCTTGTTCCAAATGTAACCGATCATTTATAATGGGACATTGTCTGTATGAATTGCTTTAAACGTAGACTTAACCAGTTTACGTTAAACATGAACACCACCTGATCCAGCTGAGAAAGCGGAACTTCTCTCTGGCTACGTGCCTGCTTATCCATAACAAATTTGGTATTTTCTTCTTTTGTCAAGTTCTGGTAGCTGTGAGAACATCCAAACAATAGTTAAAGTAAAGGAAATATTTTATCTGATACTGGTGCTTACTTGAAACGAGTAACACTATGTTGCGAGCTTCTTAAAAGGTCCCCAGGTGATCCAGTATCAGCTTCAGTTTTTCTTCATTTTAGTTAAAACACAACTCAATGAATCGTAACATTTATTTTGATATCAAAACAATAGATCCGCATCTGCTTTTTATTGTAAGTTCTTAACTCTTAGAGTCTATGAGGGTAAGCCTCTGGGTGGTAAAAGTTGTGAAATAAGTTCTAAAAGTTCGAAAGGTAAAATTAAGTGTTTTAATCTCGCCATTGTGAATGATACGAGTCATCTCGTCTTTATAGTATCATGCTTGATCACAAGTGTCTCTTTTGTGGCAAATAGGATGGGTATCCAGAATCACCGTTCAGTCTAAGATGGTGTATCCTAGGTTAAGGAGTTCTCCTGGGGACCTTTAATATATTTTTATTAAAAAGTTGACATCAACACTGTTGTAAAACTGTATATATATATGCTCATTACAGGCTATTGTCTGCTCGAATATGGGGATGTAAATTAATATTTTTTTTACTCTCAATATCGGCTCTCGTTGGAAATTGGAACCACAGATGAATCGGCTGATACATTGCTTTTAAACGCGTACAGGCTAGGGTTAGACAAAAGTATTAATTTAGGGAAGTAATGTCACCTGTTTAAGTAATACCCCTATCACACTTACCCGAAATCAGGAGGCTGAAGGAAGCACAGAAAGCTAAAAATGCACGTTATTCAAAATTCGTGCCACATTCCGTATTTTAAATTGACACGAGTTGGAATGAGCTCGAGTGCTACAATGATGATATTTCCTGGATATTTAAAATTTATCTGAATTTAAATTAACCCAAATATTTCGGTAATCCTTCAATGCCTCTGAATGACTCGAATGCTAGTGGAATATAATAGGAATATTTAAGATGCGGTAACAATGTAGGAATACAATGTAGGAATACAATTCGAATGTCATTTGATATTTTTTCACTCAATATGCACCTGGAAAGTTTTGAGTATGAACAGGACATTTGCACTGACCACAAAAATGGGACAAATAACTTGGAATGCACTCAAAAACCTGAGGATTCCTGGGAAAATATACATGTTGAAAGAATACAATGCCTCTATTATTCCCTCACAATACTAATGGCCTCCGTCATAGGCAACCTAATATTCACACATTACATGATGTATAGAATGATGAAACACATTGTACTTTTTTACTACTTAAAGTCTTATTTTGAAATTTAGTCCAATCTGCATATTGCCAGTTTTCGTGCATTTGCTATGTTGCACCACTTTTGTCGGGTCTGTCCATCGGTTAATATTAACAGAATCATCATTGCATCACTGTAATTTAACATTTAACATTTTATGGTCGGTGTTGTTGTAAAACAAAGAGATGAGGCAAGATCACACAAAAACATTACATTTATTTTCAAAAAAGTTCACAGCGTGATTATTTCAGGATAAACAAAATTAAAAACGTAAAAAACAACACTTTACCAATGGTGCTAAAATCAGAAAGTGCCCAAACAGCCAGCTATTCATATTTAAGTCATAAATTAAACGACTGCTACTCCACTACTTTTGTCGATGATCATGGCAACTTGACACATTTTTCACATAACCACATACATATTCAAAAGCTGGCAATACTAGGCATCAAAGATAACATGTTATATATGCATTGATTAACCAAAAAAGTATTCAAAGGAACAGAAAAAAAAGACATCTAGGTTAGTTGAATAGTAAAAGAAAAATTAAAATTAAAAAAAAAATCAAATTAAGCAAATTTCTTATGAAACATGACACATTATTTTTGAAAAAAAATCATAGTGCCACAGTGAACGTCCTGCTGGTTATGAATTTCTATTCATTTAAAACTCGACATATGATTCAACATTTAATCATCACCTGCTCAAAAAATGCCGAATGCACCTGGTGATAAGAATGTACTGAGGGTGACATAAGTATTGCACTCCCTGTGTGAATAGTGCTCTGTGTGACATGAGGGACCTGTTAGTTTAACAAGTTTTCTTTTCGGTTTAATGCTTGCTTTACCAGTGATAAGTTTTCATCCATGTGTACTATGAAAGGTGCCTCCGAAGGTAAAATGGTTCTGCTAACTGTCAGGTTGCCATCATGGTGAAGGTACGGGAGATCACAAATGTGGAATATGAAACTGTTTCTCTGAGGGAGGAGGTTATCAATGTTACTCAGTTAGCTGCAAGATATGGTGTATCTCATCAGCCTGTGTATAGGGTTTACAGAAGCATGGAGGACACTGATGCCCATAAATTACATCAAAGTCGCAGCCCAAGGATGACTAATGCCAGAGACGACAGGCGCCTTTTTATGCTGTCAAGGCTTAGGAGGTTTAAGCCATGCAGGGAATTAATGCTGCAGTGGTTGCACAGTTTGCAGGTTGAGGTTAGCACAACGCTCCATGCTTTAGGTATTCACAGCAGAATTGTCAGGAGGAACCCACCCATCACTTGGTAAACAGATGCAGAGGAGTGACATGGGCTACAAGAACCATTGCCCGGACAGGGGCGTCTCGATAGTCTGAAGGTTCATACATGTAGGTCTGAAAAATCTTATTGGACAGGAACCCCCTTACATATTTCAAGATGATAACGCTACACCACACAGGGCCAGGGCAGTGCAAGAGTGGTATCAACAGGGTGGACTGGCCTGCCCAATCATCAGATGCAAACCCTATTGAAAACCTGTGGCAAGATATTGGAAATCAAGTGGCAAAGGATCTCCCCTCTTCCAGAAATGCTCTAGCTGATCCAAAGTGTCTTCAGAGCCTGGGCTAACATAGCCCCCAGAAAATTAATTAAAATTTATCAGTCTATGTCTAAAGGATGGTGGTCATATTGAGATCATGTTGCTATCCTACAAAATGTTAATTCTGACATAATATCATGTGTTATGTAAGGGCAATGCACTGTTCTGTAAACCTAAAATAACGATACTCACTTGAAACAATCAGTTTTCAAAAAATAACAATTGAAAAAACTAACAAATCCAGCTGCTGTTCCCCTTAAAGAAAAATGGTGCAATACCTTTGTCACCCCCATATTTCTAAAACATAGAGGCTTCTAGGAACCTTTAAGAAGATGGAAAATGATTTTAAGAAAGTTTCAAAAACACCTTACAATTTACATAGCTCAATGTATCAGATTCAAACAAAAAACAGTGTATGGGATGTTATTATGTTTGGTGTGTTAGACAGAGCATCTATCACTCCTGCCATCTATTACATAATATAAGTAATAAAATAAATTCTAAGAAGGACATTGTATCACGCACGAAAGAGTAGAAACTATCATACACAGATTGATATACTGTAGCTTTTTCAATGAATTTTAAGTAAACGCGCTTTTAAATAAATAACTTCTTATTTTAAATTCTAGCATGAAAAGAATGAACCTCTATATTGCAGTATATCAATCTAAACTATCACTGTTGCCTGTGTGCATGTGTATGCGCGCGCCCACTACACCTAATATCTTCATGTCGACGATACATTCACCTTCCTCTTCCCCTACCAAAACAATAGCCTCCGTCCTTTCATCCTTCAGATCCCTAAACCAATGTGTATTTTCCTGTAGCGATACAATAACGACAAAGCAGTGACTACTTGTTCACATTAAAACGGAGGCAAAAACCAACTAAATCCAGGAGAAAAATAGTAAATAATATACTATTTCGGTCACAATACTTTGGAAATTACTTATGACGGAATCCCATTTGGGTTTCTTCTGCAAGGAATCTCTCTATTTGGCTTGCTGTTGGTCTTTCAGATGGTGTGGGGGAAAGTAGCTTTTCTAACTTCTCGCACCACATGGACGGCGGCGGTGTAAAACCCTCAAGGATAATAAGTGACGTCCAGTCAAGCTGGAAATAGAAGTTAAACGTTAAAGCCCCTTTCTCACAATAATAAGTACGTGTTCACAACAGGGAAATGTGTTAAATCATGATGGTTTACAACCATGGCTTTCTTACTTCCGTTTAGTTGTTTTTGGTTTGAGTTTAGTCAAAGTTTTTCAGAGTAGATCAATATTCGATTACAACTGGTGTTATGGGGTGATTGGGGAGGGTAAATCCTTGTTTTTGAAACCCAGATATTTAAATGCATGTGTGAAAGTTGTAGAAACTGAAAACGTAACTTGCAATTTCTTAGAGCTCACTTCTCATTTCTTTTTTAGACCATATGACATAATCTATCAAATGAAGACAAAAAATCCCGAAATCAGGTATATTCCTAAAAACTTTCACTTATGTAATATAAATGGCTACATTTACATTAATCACCGTGGGCTTCAGAATACGGACAGTTTACCATCTCTGCCAATGCCAACCATGTAACTGTGTAAAAGTTATTTGCAGTATATCCCGATTCTTAAACTCGAGTGAGACCAATTTCCAATTTTGTAAATTGAATTTTATGATGAAATATGTTTGAGATGATATAATTCTCTGAAGCATATTCAGTGCGCACCAATTTAACAGTAACTCATTCAGTGAAGTATAACTCACCTTCAAAAAATCTGATATATCGAAGTTCTCAAAGCAAGGCAGATTGTAGACACGTTTCCCATACCACATTTCCCAAAGCATGATCCCAACCGTGTACATATCTGCAGGTGCTCCGTACATTTCCTTCTTTAGAATTTCTGGTGCCATGTAAACCAGTGTTCCACATAGTGTACCAGTAATGTCATACTGCGGTTTTGTCAGTCCCACATCAGCAAGTCGAACTTCATCTCTATCAGTTACCTGATGGCATCAAAGGATTATTTGAAAAAGCGCATAGCATCTTAAATTGGTCATGTACACAAACGTTTCATATTGGGATAATCACATTTGTTCTGAACGGCAGCAAAGCATTACATACACAAAGTATTGAGTCAATACAGAAATTAAACAATACCATGAAGAAGTATATGTAGTATATAAAATGCTATTCATTTATAGCTGATAAGGTCTGAGTCACTAAAACTTGCATCTTAGGAATATCTTACCCATCCAACTTCAGACTTACCAATATGTTTTCCAGTTTCAAGTCTCTGTGAATGTATCCTTGAGCATGCATGCCTCGTAATCCAGTGCATATTTGCTTACCAAAGTAAGCGACAGAACGCATGAGGCCAGGATCTAACGGCTGCTTCAAACCAGGGTTTATGGTCTCTCGTTGTCCTTTGGGACTTGTCGCATCTGCATTCAACATACGATTCGCAAGGGTTTTGGGGCAATATTCCATTAGAATGACAAGGCGCCTGTTGCCATCTGGCTTTATGATGGCGCTGGTTCCTATGAACTTGATGATGTTTGGGGTTCTGTTAAGTCTCCTGTATCAACAAAAAATGGTCAAACTGATCATACCAATCTTCGGATCAAATGAAGAAAAATTATTTCCCCTTTCCCACATGATAAGGCATACATTAATACTAATACACTCACCCTTTCCTAAACTAGTGCCGTATTAAAATAACATTTTTCGCCACTGGTAAAATAATCAAATAAGACAGCAAAATCTTAGCATCTATCCTAATCCGTACATCTCACCTCAAACTTTCCTCCTCCAGTATAGCCTCACCCACGTTTTCTGCTGTTGCACACTGCTTCATCACCTTAGCCGCTGCTTTCATGTTGTTTCTTGATAGAAGGGTCACGACATAAACTTCGCCAAATGCACCAGAGGCAATAGCAGGCAAGTCCCAATTTATTTCTGTGTTTGCGTTGATGTCTCCTCGGATTTTTGTCACGTACAGCAACCCAAGGCATCCCTCTAAGTCATCATTTTGTTGGAGCTTTGTCTGATACAGTTGCAACTCTGATTCTGCTTTCTTACTCTCACTTAGCAACCCTTTTATGAGCTGAAGGTCATCATCTAGGAGTTTTGGAATAGCACTGAGTAGGTTATTCAGTGTGGCAACCGCAGAGTTCAGGTACCGTATCACCTCTTTCGAAAGGTTTTCTTCCGACATAAAATGTTCGAGTACTTTTTCTGCAATATTTCCCATGACTGCCGCTTTGTGTTTTGTATACTCTTTGATTTGTTTCTTCTCGTTCAGGCGCTCTTTTAGTGCCACCCCAAGGGCAACAGGGACAGCGAAAAGTACAGCTACGAGGCCTATTGGAATCCAAATTGGAGAAGTGACGCCAATGATGACTTTCTCAGTGGTGGTGAAAGTAGAAGTATCCTCCACGTCTCTTAAGCCTGTGGGATTTGCATCCTCGACTACAAGCATGTTGTTGCTGGTAAACTGACCTTCCAAAAGAGCAACTTGGTTCTCCATGATGTTGAACTCTGTGTGGAACATTCCTATAAGCTCCTTCTGTGCTTTTGTGAAGAACTCAGTGTTTGTGTTCCATTCTTCAAGAAGTTCACGGATTCGCCCGAGGATGAGGGTTCTAGCTTGTGTGTAAAGATCATCCCAATGGTCAGTTGGCTTTGGACAATCACCATCTTTCCATTTAAGGACACGCTCCTTATTCTTATTCAGGTATTCTTTGATTTGTCGTGCAGCTTGTTGAGCCTTTGTCTTTAAAAGCCCTAGCAATTTAGAACGTTTCTTTTCAAAACTGTTCTTTATTCCTCTAATCTGTCGCATGATTTCAGCAGCTTTCTTCTTACGTTCTTCTTCAGATCTTTCAAAGATGTTCAAAGCTGACTTTAGATGAAACGCAGATCTTCGCAGAATGTGAACCACTAATCTGAAATGGGTTTCAAAAAAAAAAAAAAAAAAAAAAAAAAAAAAATCCTGGTAAAAAGGTTATTGGTATAATGAAATAAAATAAAATGTTCAAATTTCATACATGCTCATCCTGTATAAACCGTTCACTAAATGACATACTTTATGGTGACCATTATAAAGGAAACAGCCGAATGACAATTTGTTACCTGTATTTAGTCTCCTGACTTGATTTTAGGGTCTGAGGAAAAAGTTTCTTCAGCCCAACAAGGAAGTTGGAGAACTCGGGTGTCGCACAGCCCTGTTTTAGTGCTCTTTGTGCCTGATGTATGCATAATGAATTATGAAAAGATAAGAAAATAGAAACGCTATTACCAAAAAAACACCTTTCGCGAATATTTTTAATCATTTCAAGAGACGTTTCGTGGTACCAGATATATTAAATAGCATTTTGATCAAACATTTCGTAGAAAGGCTTTCAATTAATCGGAAATACTGTATTATCAAAATTGTTTTGTTTCGGAAATAACTTAGAAAAAAGATAAATCACTACAATTACAAAATATAGGTATGAAGTCTGCAACGGTCGATTTTCGAACTTGACCTGAATTTCACAGCTATAAACATGCTCAGGGCGGTGTAGATCCTGCAGTTAAAACTTAAGTTATCGCGCCTCGAGGAAGGTTAGAATTTCCCTATGCTTCCAAGATAATGGTTCGATTATTTTATTTGAAGGAGACGAAAGGGGATGCAGAATTGTAAAACCATATGTTATAACGTCCCGAAAACCAAAGTGCACGGATTTCTTGCTTAAAAATATGGAATATACCAACAGGATATTGCATCTGCGACTTCAAAAAGTTCAAACTAAATTCAAATATGAAGTATAATTCAACCAGTTTTAGTTTAGTATTATTTAATGTTCTGCTTGGGGTTTGTTTTTGTTTGTGTTTATCCTGGCGAACAATTATAAAAGTGTTAAATTACCGGCAATTTATAGTGAGGGCATATTCCATGGATTGGGGAAGAATACAAAAGACAGTGCTGTAGAATTAACAATCTAATGACACAGACTTTCCGCGTTTTCAACAGAACCCAGATGGTGTCATCTATTTTGAATCAAACAGTGTCTACTGTTGAGCTCTGTACGAATCAGAAGCCTGTTGTTAACTGACCCTCTGATCCATAAATGGATTTACATGTACTAAGTATAGAACGTCCAATAAAGTGAAAAAGCTCACCTTTGTCACCGACATAGGGAAAAGCTGATCTGCAGTAAAACCATCACAGATGTTTTGCAGCTTGCGAAGAGTGTCTTTGAAAACATCATCCTTCTCTTTTTCTGACACCTGGTCCCATTTGTTGAGAACAAAGATGGCCGTTGAAGGATTGAACAGACGAACTTCAGAAGCAAGTTTTTCTGTGCCACTATTTTTGTCTTCTGTCTCGAATCTACCCCTCACTACATCACTAAGGAGATCCAGAAGCTACAAAGAAGAGACAACGCATCTATACTTATCTACTTACTAACCACAGAAATTAACAGAATATTTGCATTGGCGTCTTGTCCTGCCAGATTAAAAGAACCACTACTTACTCTCGCCTAAAAGCTACTGTATTAGAACTGTTCGTATGACATTCATATTTCACAATTAGTACATTGTAAACAACTCAGAAAAATAAAATCAATTCAATTTTACCACCAAAAAAGGTTAACACAATTATTCTTGAATTTGTGTCTGCCATCAGACCACGTGGATCTTCATAGATGGTTATACCCCCGCAATAATCTCTTAAGAGATTAGTAAAAAAAAAAAATAGACTTAAGTTGAATGTCTGAATGGATTCATTAACCATTGGTACAGTAGTAATAATAATTATGTTTCCGTTGTACGACGTTTTAAAAACGTCAGAAATGTTTTAATCCATATCCTGTGAATAGAAGGGGGCGGACAAACAATGGAAAGCCGTCTAATCCCTTCAAAATTCGAACGCAAAAACACAATAGTTTAGACGTAATAACGCACAATACCTTAGGCGAGTGAACCCCATGACGCCTGTTTCTGTGGTCCAGCGCGAGCGCGACAATCCGCTGTGACTAGGTGTAATTAACAGCAGGATACATCAGCCAGAAGGTGCCCATTGTTTGTTGCGGCGATAAGATTATAGCTTTAAGATGCTAGAACCCGTGCTAACGCGTGCCACTCCCGTGGCCACCTATCCTTTTGTTCATTAGCTTGGCACGCGCAGCTGATCATGTTTTAAGTGTTGCAAGAAAACTGCTAGTTTTATTTAGTATCAGTTATTTAATTCAATATGAAGTGTTCTGTGGTCAAAAATTGAATTCGATAGACATGCATCAGCATCGTACATCAGTATGATCAACAAATCACCCCGTCTCAAAAAGTTGAAAGATGCTCCGCACACAAATTTCCATCATCGCTCCCTGTGTAAAAATATATTACTGTTTAGAAATAACAAAGAAAGAAACATTATTACAACAATTTATTCACATTACAAGCTGACGTGTTGCCTCAATTACTACATTAAGTTACATTTTATATAAAATAATAGAGCGAATCCGTAAAAGGATAATAATAGAAAGTCTTAATAAATAAATAAATAAATAAACAGGCCCGCAGCCAGGGGGAGTTCGGGAGGTTCGAAAGACCCCCCCCTTTTGCTGAAAAAAGGTCCACTCTGGGTAAAATTTGACATAAGTACATGGGGATTTTTCGGTTTAAAAGGTCCACTTTTTCAGAAAAAGACCCCCCCCCCTTTGAAATTGCTGGCTACGTGCTTGATAAATAAATAAATAAATAAATAATTTAAAGAATAAAGTAAATAATTAGATGACATCAAGAATCAAATAAAAATAGATAAAAATTAGATGGTATAAATCATTGAATAAAAGATAAATTATTTCAAATAATTTCATAAATAAATTATAGTTTAATAATTAAATGAATAAATCGCTGTGAAGAAATAATCAACGCGGTGAGTGTATACCCATTATCAGGGCCACAGATAGACTTTCACTAGTTACCAGTATAGACAGATATGTATCTGTTTATTTGACTTTTTTGCACGCGCGTTAGGGGAACGGGCATATAAACTAACTTCTTTTAAGATTAAAGTGAGTGTCCTATCATTTGAAAGCCAACAAAATATTTCATTCCACATTAGATAAATTAGCCTCATAATTACATTTGTAATTTTATAACCGGGTGTATGTAACTCTTCGCTGTTCAGTAACAGTTATAAAGGAAAGTTAGATTTTGCTTGTATAAAACACACTTTTTATTTTGATAAAAATCGACTGCGCACGAAGCATAATGATACTAGGCTTTCGATGATGATTGTGCATGAAGCGTCAAGTCATTTTTCCTTTTCATAATAGTGCTGGGGACCCAGGTGTTGAATCTTTTACTCGACGTGCATCTCCTAATATTGTATAGGCATGATTTCAGGTTGTTCGGGAGCGACGACGATTGCGTTCAAAATGGGTTGTTTGCAGCACAAGGCCCTTATGCTTTATGATATATGTGAACAAACCTAGCTTACTAAATAACTATTACCAAAGTAAAGCAGGGCTTTAGGTTTAACAGTCTAAGATTTATTCAATATGGGCAGTTAACTTGGACCAGTCTTGTTTCATTAACTTTGCGAATGAAAGTCTCCGTCGTCAACGTAAATTTCCAATATGATTTTACATCACTTATCTGATTTAACAATCTTATTGTTTAGTTTTTGTTTAAGGTTGTATGAGAAAAGATAATGATCGCGTTTAACAATAGATTGAGGGCTACAGTAAGTCCCTCCTCTTTGGGCGATGACGAAGACTGTTAATTCAACGTACTTTCATAAACATGTAGTGTGACCACACTGTCAGCCATCCCCCTTGTTGCACGTTGCAAGCGATTTGTCTCATAACTATGACAAGGCGTTCTTTTTTCTCGTTGTTGTTTAAAAACGGACCACTTTGTCAAGGCTAATTGCTTAGCTCTTTGCGCGTCATATTTACCTAGCTCTTTGCGAGTCATATGTAAACGTTAAGATATGAATGTTATACCCGGTAGTTGATTGTTTTGCCCGGGCGCCGCACTTATGCTTTCTTACTAGAGCGATCTAGAACAATTAAGTCGCTAGTTTTCATTGTTTGTAACTGTAGCAAAATATGTTCGACATGCCGTTTCTGCACGACAGCCGGAGACACAGTAATTGTATAAGGCATGGTTTAAACTTGTTCGAGAGATAATAACAGTCGCGTTTAACAAAAGATAGTAAGACCCCCTCCTATTTAACTGATGTCTTACACTGTTAATATTGACCGCACTTTCATATATTATGTAATACACTGTCAGACTTTCCCCTGTTGCACGTTGGCGTTGGGTTGTACTTGTGCCTCTGTCAATGCACCTCATTTAGTTTAAATATTTTTACCGTATAAACCTTTGTGGTTTAGAGTTATTAGTTTAGTAGAAGGAATAGGATGCTTGGACAAAAAGCTTCTAGTCAACTCGCTTAGACCTAGGGTGTGATGCTGTTATCATCCGAGGAAACACCTACACTGAATCCTCTACCTGAAGTCCCCCTAGCTGAAACAAAAAATGCCCCTTGAACCGGCCCATTTTTAAAGCGTCGAAGCATTTTTGATATCATTGAGCGTCTTTAAACGAAAGCTTTTAAGTGACAAAAACAGAACCGTGTGGTGATTATTTATTAAAGCGTAGGTTTATTCATCATGATCTATTTTGTAAACAATACTTGCATAGATTTTACTTGGATTGATCATCGTCACTGTTTGGCTACTCGCCCATAATGCGTGCTGAACGACAGACAACTTATAAATATTATCTGTGTTACTGTGTATATGACCACGTTTAGTTAAAATAGAACGGTGTCGGTGATTTAATCCATCCAACATATTTATATTTCTTCTTTTAAAACCAGTGTTAAGTTAACATCAAGTCAAAGCATTGATTTTGTTTAAATTTTCGAAAATTAAGTAAAGCTACTGTAAGTAAAGCCTGTTTCTAGTTCATCCACGCTATAAAACTGCATGAAGGATAACAAGTCTCTGCAGCCAATTAACTTTCACAATGCCCTGTGCTTTAGAGTCCCATGTTATACAATAAAATGAGTATGGCCTGAGAGAAATATAAATATGAGGTCGTGTATGAAGATGTTTCAAATAATAAAAATCAAGAATTTAAACAAGTTCGGTACATGCACATCACTTAATAAGTCATTTCACAAAAATGGCATATAATTTTTCAGATGAACCTCCACTTTTATCGATCTCAACGCCTTGTCTGATGTTTACATGTAGGCGGTATACTCCAATATTAATTGCGAACATCGGAACAATATCAACAGCGACTCGAGATCGTTGCCTGTGTTTCACACTTTTACACAAACTCATGAAGGGTTAATAAATAAAAAGGATTCGCGTTGCGACATCTATCTCTTTCTTTCGGACAAGCAAATTAAGGGCTGACCCGAAGTAAGCTTTCATAACTAATTTCTCTTTGACTGTACAGGGGTATATTGTAATTACTCCACTTGGTCGCCTCCATTGTCTTGTAACAGTGACAAAGAATGTGTTTTCACACGCTAGTTTACATAACTTCTTTGCCTTGTGTCTTTATCAAGGTTATAATCAGTTTGAATAGGTTGTCTTGCCTCACTTAAAAAGGGAGTTGTTCTTCACACTGGTTGTTGCCTAACTTATGCTAACCTACTTTGTACAAATATGGTTTTAATAAATCGCCAAAATAATGACACTAGTGAACATTGTGTATCATACGTTTACGTGTATTGTGTATGATACGATTAAACATGGACCTAATGAGAGAAGGACGAGTAACGCGGCATCTTCCTTTGAAGCTATGTGCGTTCGGGTAAACATTCGCCCATTGTCTCAGATAAGCTGTTTTGATAGCTCCACGGGAGCCTGAACAACTTATTATCAAGGTAGCGCGCGCTGTGCCTCACTGAAATCCTTTTGTTCTATTGCATGGATAACGCAATTTCTCGCGGTCCCTCGTGGTTGCTATGACACAGCATTGCCTCCATCTTGTAATTGCTAGCACATAGACTTGCGTCAACAAGTGGAAATTTGTTTCGGGTTTTCAGTTTCTTTTTCCTGTTACCTAATTGAAACGGGCTCTGGCCTTTGTCTATACTTGTTATCGTTTCCAAGATTGTATTGATACATGTATATGTCGAACTGATATATAACTGGTTTAAAACATGTTGACTAATAAAGCCAGGTAGGTGCTATCCAAACGTATCTGATAACAAGATAATGCAATGTAGCAAGCCAATTACAGAGGTGAGTTGTGATCAAGATCCACTTTTATGACCATTACCCAAGTAAATATATTCACGAAGTTTGCATGTGTACATGTCCACATTTATACTTGAATTAAAAGACCAGTGAGGGTGTTTGTCAATCGTCTCTATGCTGTATAGGGACTCCAATTTAAAGATGAAAAACTATTAATTTTCATTCTCAAAGTGGAGCAGACCGTAGCCGGTAATGTGTAAATATATATATATACTTCAGAGCAGTGTTAATATCAACTTTGATAAAAGAATATTAAAAGGCCCACAAGTGCGTTTTTGTGCGTAACGAATGCGTGTGTGGTGCCATATTGCAACGAGAGCCCATATTGAAAGTTAAAAAAATAATAATTATCATTCTCAGACTGGAGCAGACCGTAGCCGGTAATGTGTAAATATATATATACTTCAGA
>NW_019776134.1:23835-104955 GCF_001039355.2 Lingula anatina | reverse complement strand
GTAGTAGACGCTAGGGTAGACGTTGTTGTCTCTGGTGATGCGCTGTTCTTTGCATCTGTAGCAGTTGCTGCTGAAGAAGACACCCTTTGCGCTGTGCCAGTTGTCTCTAATGTTTTGTTATTTGACGTTGGTTTTGCTGTGTTCATAAAATTTGTTTGTGCTGACGTTACAGATGGCGCTGGCTTTGTTTGGGTACTTGTTGCAACAGACGGTGCGATAGTTGATGAAAATGATGATTGTGTTGATACTATGGTACTCGTTGATGTTATACAAATGAAAACAGCGGTAATTAAGGCTGTGTGACTCATTTTAACCTGAAAAGACACATAAAAATGGAAGTGTAATAAGATCAGCATAGAAATTTGGATGAAAAAAATTTTAACTTATCAATTTGTTTTTTTTTTTCATAGATTTTTTCATAGAATGGCTGTATGATAATATTTACTTTATGTCACGTATGAAAAAAGAATTCCACACGTACGATCGAATATATATTTCGAAAATGACATGATTATAAACAAAGAGCACAAATCCAAGCCGAGGTATCTACAAAGATATCACAGGGTATTAACTGGGTTTAGTTATCTTCCTAACGAAACATGATCTGAATACAGCTGGGGTTGCATTCACAGCCCCTGACAACTGCTGCCAACCAATCATACTGCATAATTCAAACGACGCATATATTCCATTCTTTTTCCTTACAAAGTTACTACAAATATGGCACTGTAAAATATTCGTTGTCCTTTTTCTTTTTTTTAAGTAAAAGGGTAGTTTTAAATTATAGTCTCAGAAAACACAAAAAAGATGTATATAAGGGTCCCATTATGATTATCTTAGATATCAATCTACGTAGTTTACAGGTAACAAGGGGACCACAGATGTTGTTGTAAAGGGCGGTCTGTGTGTAATGCGACCATTGTACATATATGCCTATTTTATCTAACCTACATGATAATGCCAATCAATGGATATATCGATAAATAAAGGTAATGCCTTTAGCTTTTTTTAGCCAGATATCATCGATAAACGATATCAGTCGACTTTTCAGTTCATGTCTGTTTTTTTTTTTCTGTCCAATACTGCAACGACCTCGCCTCTCAGGGGAGCAGACAACCAAGCAGTGACACACATGTACGTGGCACTCCCGAGTTATTATTAAAAATAACCATGGGAATAAATTGGATTATTAAAAATTACTTTTAGCACTACCGTACGACTAGGTGTTTACCCCCTGTCTCTTCCTCTATATACCGCCTTCTATGCCAGGAGACAGCAGGACCCAGTTTCACAGTCTTATACATGATCGTGGAAAAACAAATCCACGACTTCCTGGTCTTCTACACTAGTAGAGCTACACGCCTAGTATATGTATTGGGCATTGATATTCAGTTTTAAACCTCATGATATGAGGATATATAAAATGAAGGTTTTTTTTCAGAAAATAGTATTATGTTAAAAAATCTTTAAAATTAAACTAAAAGTTATATACGTGGCACTCCCGAGTTATTATAAAAAATAACCATGGGAATAAATTGGATTACTAAAAATTATCTTAAGCACTACCGTACGACCAGGTGTTTACCCCCTGTCTCTTCCTCTATATACCGCATTCTATGCCAGAAGACAGCAGGACCCAGTTTCACAGTTTTAAACATGGACGTGGAAGACAAATCCACGACTTCCTGGTCTTCTACACTAGTAGAGCTACCCGCCTAGTATATGTATTGGGCATTGATATTCAGTCTTACACCTCATGATATGAGGATATATAAAATGAATTTATGTTTTTTTTTTCAGAAAATATTTCTGTTTAAAATCTTTGGAAACAAATTAAACATACAGACACCAAACTGAAAAAAACATTGCAACAATAACTATTAGAAAGTTAAAAAACAACTTTTGTACAAATAATCCGTTTGCGATGACTTTCAAAATGGAACTGCCCTTTTTCCCTAAACATAGTCACTTAGCATTACAAATTTATTATGCTGATTTTAAGAAAGGAAACTTTTTTTAACCAAATAAAGTCACTCAAAACTTTTAAGTAAAATACGTTCAGGCAATAATGGGGTGAACAGATGTTTCGGACAGCATCTGCGACTAGCCGGACAGACACACTGATCAAAATAAATTAATTCGGACACCTGTGGTGTCTGCATATACATATAAAAAACACACCCTTAGCAAAATAAAAAGTTTGCAGCAATATTACAACAATACTGCAACAATATTGCTGCAAACTAAAAGTTTAAAATACGCATGCAAGGAGGTTACTATCTTGATGTAATGAAAGTCCGTTTTTTTTCTGAGGAAATGTCCGCAGTTTTCAGGCAAATACGTTTTTCCCAGAACTTAGACCTAAGTGTATCTCATATATATTCCATGTAAGGACTTGACCCGCCTTTCAACCCTACATAGTTTCCCAGAAATGTTCATCTTTATGAAACACACGACCAGAAAATTATGAGATGAATGATATGAAATTACAAGCAAAATTTTCACCAGAAGTGTTCTACCTTTGTAAGAATATTCCTATTACGCTGTTTTTCTTTTCCTAACTTATAGACTAAGATTTTACAATAAAATCTTCCCATCCTATTCTTAGTGAGACATAAATGTGGTAATAGTTTATATTTTTCTCGTGAATGTTCAGTTTTGACTACACACAATTCGCGCAAAATTGTTTATCATTGCGAAAGATCGTTTTAGATTGTTGACTGTTTTGATCCATAGTACTGAAGTTTGTTTTTGATTAAATGTTCCATTTTATGGTAATAACACACATAAGTCATAAAGGTGGCGTAAACTTTTAAAGCTGACTTCTTTAACTCTAAAGTTTGAGGGACAAACAAGACAAAAGAGCCCAGTTATTGATAACCATTCTATAGCTATAAATTGTTTTAAACGTAATTTCAAAAAATCAATCGCTACCAAAGAAATGTGAAAATTCAAGCTCACTCATTGTGGCTTATAGAAACGCAAGATCTTTATGAAATTCAGTGGATATATTTTTAGAATGAGGCATTAAAGTGAAGTTAATATTGAATATACATGTATATAGTTACGTTGATGCGTTATGTGTAGTATTTGGCGTCAATATGTTGCCTTTCCACCTTTAATTAATTGTTGTGCTTTAACACGAAAATCATTTTGAGCAAGCAAAGGAGTTAAGTTTAGACGTCGGTCAGTTATATATTGTATGTAATCCCTTAATGAAGCAAGCAACAGCAGTTACACAAGATGTGAACGAATGTTAATAATAATAATATAATGATAATAACAATAAGGGAATTGTGAAATAAAATAATTTTCATAATTGATTGAAAGAATGAAATGGAACAACTTCAACTTACGTTTCGAGTTTAGCCTTCGTTAATCCTTTTTTGAGTATAGGACCACTGATGGCCTATTCCAGATTCCTTTTTTCTTTTTAACAATTTTTGTTAGAGTCACCCTTAAATGCTGTAGCCGGAGGGCTCGGTGCACAAAAATGAACCTGATTCAAACGCTGTGATATTTCCTCTGTCAACTGATTCACTCCCCTGTCACCTAGGTACTGTATGTGTCATACCGATATCATGTGTGGTCCATTCTGATAAACTAATCCGTTAAACCAGAGCTTACTTTCAGTATTACACCTGCAGATATATTGGTGAACTGATAACCCACGTAATTTATCTGAAATGGGCTGGGGCGTGTTTATTGGCGTAATTCTTGATTTCAAAGAAAACCACGCTCTTGTCTCGGTCTTGTCTCATTTCCCTTTGGAGAAGAATTGACATAAAGATATGCAGTATCAACACGGATATTTGTCGTTCAATACCGCGCCATGCTCTGACAACAGACATGTCATAAACCACGTATTACCTCACAGGCGGATACATCTTATGTGTATCAACCTCCCTGCTTTTTGGGGTGTTTTGTAAAACTGAATTCATATTTGTTAGCTCCAACGTGTCTTATCTGTCTTTTCAAAGAGGAATCTGCAGTTTTGAATTCACCAATTCGATATTGAAAAGAGCGGGTCGTGGGACACCCCCCCCCCCCCCCCCCCGTACAGAAATGTGACCAAACGATATGATACATATCTCATGAATTATGTGAAACATTCGAATGTAGTCATAAAAGGGGAGTGGTTTGAGCTTTATGAGATTCCCACAGTAGAAATAATTCCTTGACCCTAGTTGGTAAAGAAGTTGCGTTCCTTTATTCCAGCTGCTGACCTTAGCCGGTTCACGGGGGCGATGTTATTGCGCGTGGAGTAAGACAAATTGCTTTGTTTGCCCCAGTATGCTTTCACTGCTTATCTTAGAAAAAACATCGTGTTGTTCAACTCGGTTTTATTCCATCACCTTGGTTTTCTTTAGAAGTTAAGTTCGTTATCAGTTTGTGTTGATACATTTCCCAAATCGCCTGCTTCACCTTAGAACCAAAGGTATTTATTTTTAGGCTAATTCCTTAACAAACCGTTGGGACAGTCTTGTACCATTTATTATAACTACAGTTGTATCAATAAAAAATATATTTAAAGTCAAATTGTCTTAGCGAATTAAAAAGTTAAAGCTTTAACATGCACCTTTCAGGGTCGGATCCAGGATTATTTGAAAGGGGGGGGGGGTTGCGAACCGACATCCCCCCCCCACCACCACTTGGCGTGGGGTTAAGGGCCTGCTGAACGACCCCGAAAAATTTTGATATGTTAGAGGGCGAACGGAGCCATTTGGTACGGCTTAGAACTATGATTCAGTTAGTCAAAATTCTAATGTCAATAAGGGACCAGAAATCGAAAGGGGGGGGGGGGGGGGGGGGGGTCAGGACCAGATGACGGCCCCTCTCTAAATCCGCCATTGGCCTTAACTTATCCTTTAACCTTACAGACTTTCCATTACAGCCATGTCCTGGTATTCAAATGATAATAAATAAATAAATAAATAAATAAATAAATAAATAAATAAATAAACTAGAAGAGCACTCCGAGAGCGCAGACCTCCGCCAAGGCAGCGATTTTTATTATTATTGATAATTGATTGTTTATTGATCCGGATCACCACCAAAAACTAATCACTTCTAAGTAAACCCACTTCCTACCTACCCTGAAAATTTCATCAAAATCGGTCCATAACTGTTTGAGTTATGTTCATGACAAACAAACCGACAGACAAACAGACAGACAGACAGGGGTGAAAACATGACCTCCTTGGCGGAGGTAATAAATAAATGATTGAAAAGACAATGAAAAACGAAATGAATAACAATAACACAATGAAAATACTTATTGAAAATTATTTCACAAATTTATAATAATATATATTTGTAAGTTCAGGAATAAAGGCACATAGTGAGGGTTAATTATTAGGCCTATAAAGAGAAAAAGTCAAATTACTTTATTAAATTGATTATTGTAACTAAAATTTTCTTGGGAATTTCAGCTATCACATTACAAACTTTCATTTTCTATCCAAATAAGTAAAGAAAATTACGAACTCTAAGCCTGTTTCCAGTTACTAATGTCTAATTTTAGCTTTAAAAATGACTTTTACCAGATTTTACACTGGTGAAAAAAGCAGGGCTGTGTTGACTTCAGCAGCAATTTTGATTTCACAACTATCACAATCTCTCTTGGCGCGAAAGTGGGGCACCGGCTTTCAAAAACCGAAGCACGACAGCAGTTCAGAAGCATCACAGCATGTTTAAAGATATACTTTGTGTCATACTTATGCTATTTTTTCTTTCTATGCCATATGACACTTTTCTTCCAGTGTCCTAATCGAAAACTCCTGTCATTCAAGAAAGGTTCAGCAATTTGCAAAATCTAGTTCACAGCAAAATAAAAGCGAATTTATCAATGGCCGGATTTTCACCGCTCAGCCAATCAACGTTTAGCTTTTTTAGGGCTAAGGCTAGAAGTCATACCATATTCATTCGCGACCTCCACATGTTGGGCCGTGGGCAGAGGAAAAGTTGATGAAAATAATTTCTTTGTATTGATTTAGCCAGTCCATAAATCCTTGGGGGTCGCGAACCGCTTTAGAGGAGAGAAGATGGACCTGATCACTATACTTGAGAAGACCGTCTCTCCAGGTAAAATATCTCTGATGTCTTGTATGTTGAGTAATGTGTTATCCCTAAGAGCTCACTTCCAAATGAAAATTCTTCGTCCACTCTTCTCGTGGCAGATGGATTAAATGGCTTTGCACGACACTGCTTGGGTTGTATATAAAGTTAGCTTGTATTTATTTTATAGATCAGAATGAACTGCAGGAGGCTCAAAAGTACCTAGAACAAGCAGCAGGACAAAATCTAGTAAGTATTTTCTAGACTAAATGGACCAGTCTTTAAACCTACCAAATGAGGGATACATGAAATATACTTTCATTTTAATGAAATCACAGCTATTTTCCAAATATTGTCACTTACACTTGTATTTTCATAAACTTAATATATTTGTTTAAATCACAATGCCAAAGTTGACATACAGCTTTTAGTTCTTTTTTGTGTCTTGAGAGTATTTGAGAGAACCTACTGGGAAAGTCCCTCCTTCCTGCAGCATTTTGTTGTTGACTTAATTGAGGGCAAAAACTTTTCATGTCAATTGGAATACTCAAGGGATACTGTATCATTCACTTTTAGAGATTGACAATATCCTGACGATTATATATGCTTGACATGCCCAATTATTGCTAACTTAACTGCAAGTGAACTTATAGAATGGAATAAAATTTGTTGATGTGTAATAATCAGGGATGATATTTTGCTGACTGTCAGCTTATTGCCGACGTTTTGGGAGCCAAAAATATCATTGGCCTAGAAGAGGCCCTGGACCCCACGCAATATTTTCTTTTTCAGTAAAGGGCAGTCTCTTCCTTGGTTATTATATTTTAGGATCAGGCGAAGTAAACAGTTTAGATTTTATTGTTTAAGTATCCTTCTCAGTGTGAAAAATGCCTTGCATTTGCAAAATTTGAAAAATCTACTAGTTCTTAATATAAAGAATTAATGCTTTTCACCCCCCCCCCTAAAAATACATATCATCTAATTTATTCGGCCAAGCATGTTAATTTTTGCTTAATTGTAATTTTATGGTTAAGACTAAATTTATTATCATTTCAGCCTGAGCTTTTACGGCAGCTGTCGGATATTTTAAAACATGGCGGGAACAGCCCCGTGGCCAGAATGCAAGCTGGGTTGCAGTTGAAAAATGCCCTCTACTCCAAGGATGCAGCTGTGAAATTAGAGTACCAAACAAGATGGCTGGCTTTTCCAGAGGAAGTCAGGACTTATGTCAAGAAAAATGTTAGTGTATTCATTTGGTGTGTTGCTATTCCAGTTGTACATTAACCCGGGCGTTGTGAAATTGAGGAACCCAGCCTTTGCTGCCTTATCATAATGGAGTTCAATTCTGATATTAACACTTTCTTGCAAAGAAATCTTGTGTAGAACTTTGGTCATTTTTTTTTTTGCAGATAAAAGCACATCACGTTTTTGTGTAATCTATTAAATATTGTAATGGCATTCATGTTTTTCTCAACTATAGAAGTGACACAATATGATTGCATCTTTAAAAAGATATTCATTAAATACTGTAAGATTATCAATCAAAGCCCTCTTGATGTTCTTTCTCCCTCAGATATTAGAGACTTTAGGCACTGAGCAGACTCGGCCCAGCTCCGCGGCTCAATGTGTGGCCTATGTGGCCTGTACTGAGCTGCCCAATGGTCAGTGGCCAGACCTGATGGCTGTACTGGTCCAGAATGTGACCAATGCTACCAGCACAGAGATGATGAAGGAGTCCACTTTGGAGGCTATTGGTTATATATGTCAAGACATTGTGAGTGCTGTTATCTTAAGTTAGAGATTAGATGAAAGTGTTTAGGTAGAGAATACATACTGGTAATTCTTTATTTATTGCTGTATTTATTTATTTATTTATTTATTTATTTATTTATTTATTTATTTATTTATTTATTTATTTTTACAAGGAAGTAAATGCTGTTCTTTGCCACCATCATGCTGAATTGCTTACTCATTTTTTTATATTGAGCCACTTTTGAATTATGTTCTTGCATTTTCCTTTTATTAGGACCCAGAAATACTTCAATCACAGTCTAATGAAATCCTCACAGCTATAGTTCACGGCATGAAGAAGGACGAACCAAGGTAAAATATTTGGCAGCATAATTTAAAAAGATTTTTCATATCTTTTTAAAAATTGTGGGACATTGTGCTATTGTAAAAGATGATTTTGTAATTGAACAATTGTTTTAGACATCAGTTGAATTGTGACTCTTTAAATGTCTTGCATTTTTTTTATTTCGTGAAATTAAGTCAAATACTTCAAAACTTTATTATTGTAGCAACCATGTCAGGCTAGCAGCAACAAATGCATTACTTAATTCGTTAGAATTCACAAAAGCAAACTTTGACAAGGAGGTAAGACAATCAGCAAATTTTTTTTATTCTAAAGATGCAACAGCTAAGTTGTAGTTGTATAGTTGTATTTCTAATAATCTCGACAAGTTATATTTGTAGGTTAAAGTAGTGATATTAGAGATTAACTTACTGATATTAGAGATTAACTTACTGGCTTCTTGAAGGCTCTGGTTTGACAGTACTTTAAAGAAATAATGTTTCATTCAATATATCACAGTACTGTTTTTTGGAAAATGTATATAAATTTACTTTAATACCATTTCATATTAGCAAGAGCGTCACTTCATCATGCAAGTAGTCTGCGAGGCCACCCAGTCGGTGGACACACAGGTCAAGGTCGCCGCCCTGCAGTGCCTGGTCAAGATAATGTCCCTCTACTATCAATATATGGAGCACTATATGGGGCCAGCCTTATTTGCTGTAAGTATATTGTAATCTACTACCAGTGTATGGAGCACTATATGGGGCCAGCCTTATTTGCTGTAAGTATATTGTAAATCTACCAGCAATTGGAGAGGGGGGAGGCTAATGAGAATTTTTAGAAGCTGTCTAGTTGAACGATTTTGATCAGGCTGTCCAAATGAGAGCTGGGTGGCTAGCTGGCCAAATCCTTGCCTGCAACTAAATTATCTTTACTACCACATGCTCATTTAGAGCAGAATGCCTATAATTGATGACTTCTTATGTTATATTATTTTTATTATCGGATTAAAGATCTTTCTGATGTGAGTATGAGTGGGAAATAATCTATAAAATCTACTCCACAGTTTTTCTGCTTTCTCTCAGATCACCATGGAAGCCATGAAGAGTGATGTGGATGAGGTATCTCTGCAGGGTATAGAGTTCTGGTCCAGTGTTTGTGATGAAGAGGTAGATTTGGCCATAGAGGCTTCAGAAGTAAGGGCGTTAGAATTACAAATACAATCTTATCAAACTTAATTTGATAATATTGTTAACTTCATATTTTCTGATAATATACTTAACTATTTGGTATGCTGTAATAGAATAGACACTTGAATATGCCTCTAATGTAATAATAATAATAATAATAATGGGGCTAAAATTTTATCAGAAAGTAACATTCTCGTATTTCATACAGTATTCATTATTTTCATCTTATTATATCTGAGCTGGTGATATTAAAGAGACATTGCCTCTAAGATGTCCAATATTTTCAGGCTGCTGAGCAGGGCAGACCCCCAGAAAGGACCAGTAGGTTTTATGCAAAAGGCGCCCTTCAGTATTTAATTCCCATCCTAACCCAGGTCCTCACAAAACAGGTAATTTGATGCTGGTCATTCAGGCAGATTGATTCAGAGCTGGTTTGTGATAATACCAGATTATATTGCCAGTAAAAGATGTATATAAGAAATTATCCTTAGTCAATTATTAGGGAAAAATAGGTTTCAAGTGGTAGTGACACAAATATGAATATTTTCACAAGTAGATATCCTTCTTATCATCCACTTTGAAACATTAACTATAAGTCCTTTCACGTTCTCTAGGTGAAACGTGTGCATAGTATTTCAATCTAAAAGAATATGAGCTAGTATAGAAGATGGCAGATTTTAAGAATGGACTTTTTTTTGTCTTCCAGGAAGAGTTTGATGACGATGACGACTGGAACCCATGTAAAGCAGCAGGAGTGTGTCTGATGTTGATGGCGACGTGTTGTGAGGACGACGTGGTCCCTCTGGTCCTCCCCTTTGTAAAAGACAATATCCAGAGTCCAGACTGGAGGTTTAGAGACGCTGCAGTTATGGCCTTTGGTAAGTCTCACACAGGCTGTTATAAGGTTATTTTTACAGTCTGTACCAAAAGCATTTAAGGCCACAAAACCTGTAGATTCACCATCTTAAAGTGGGCTTGGGTTATAGGAAATATGAAATTTAAACTCTAGCCCAGTACCTGTAGGTGGGCAATTGCCTCGGACTAGTGCCTATTGGTGTTAACTGTTTTCAGTGGCATACTCTTTACAAGGCCACAAAGCTACTGCAACAAGATTACTTGCATTTCGTCAATTTTTTTTTTTTAAGGCTTCATTGAAATGTTTTAGCATATATTAGCAAATTAAATGTTGTAGATTGTGCTTCATTTTATTCATATTTTATATTATGGATATATATTTTATTTTTTACTCAGAAAAGGATGATGTATTTAAATATTTTTTTCTGTTTAGGCTCAATTTTGGAAGGCCCAGATCCTCAGAACCTGAAACCTATTGTAGAACAAGCCATGCCAATGTTGATCAACCTTCTAAAGGATCCCAGCGTAGTGGTACGGGATACTGCAGCCTGGACGGTGGGGCGTGTGTGTGAACTGCTACCTGACGCCGTGGTCAATGAGGTGGTGCTGAAACCACTGCTGCAAGCTCTCGTGGAAGGTCTCCAGTCTGAGCCCAGGGTGGCCTCTAATGTCTGTTGGGTAAGCATCAAGATGTGATGGAATAGCGTCTGCTGGCTGTTTGTGGCATGTTTTAAAAAATTTGAGAAAAAGGAAGTGGTTTTACTGGTTTGCTTAAGATGGGTACTTTGTGTACAATTTTCTTTTGCCTGCTTGACTGAGTTATCCAATATGCTTTCCTGTCACTTTTCAGGAAAAAATTATGTATTTGTTTGAAATTTTTTTCTTTGTTTCTTTATTTAATAACACGCCATATTATTTCTTTTCCCCAGGCATTCTCCAGTCTTGCTGAAGCCGCCTATGAGTCTGTAGAAATACCAGATGATGCTGAGGAGCCAGATACCTACCCACTGTCCGAGTACTTTGAGGCCATCATACAGAGGCTTCTAGAAACCACAGACAGGTAGGGCAGAGCATAGAGTCAGTTAATGCAGAGATGCCCCACAGCAAGATTTTTGTTGAAGTTGAGTCTGTAAAACTTTGTAATTTGTTCACTTACAGTTTCTGTTTTGGGCCGGAAGATTCCAAGGCCTACCTATCCAAAATGATGTTGATATAAAATTTTTTCTTACACACTAAGCCAGTTAATAGAAATGAACTTTTTAAGTATCATCAGGTGAATAACGAAGTTTTTCTTGGTATTCTGAGCTAGCTTTAGTCCACTAGACAGAGACAAGTGTAAAGATGTTTTACTGTATGTCAAGTCAATCTGTTATGAAGGTCAGAGTTTTGATCAGGCTATATTTGTTCAGCTATTTGGCTAATTTCTTTTTATCCAACCATGGTAGAGATAGAAGAAAGTTATCTTTGTATGGTTATTTAGAACAGTGTTTATTTTTGTCTTATTTTAAACATGTATTTAAATGTCTTCAACAGAAATGATGGCAGTCAGCACAATCTGAGAAGTGCAGCATATGAAGCTCTGATGGAAATGGTGAAAAATAGTCCAAAGGTATAGAATTAAATTAAATTACTGTTCTTTTGTTCTGAAATGAATATTGATTAATTAATTCATCTAGTGCATTTAATTTTCAATAGGACTTCTTCATAATATTCTTATGTACAGCTGATTGCTCCTTGATGGTTATTCTTGATCCTGATTTATTTATTAACGAGCTTAAATGTCTTTTCATCTGACTATGAAAAGTTTTTTAAATGCACTGTTTAAAAAAATGTTTCTTTTTATCTTTAGGATTGTTACGTCACAGTTCAGAAGACGACACTAGTGATATTGGAAAGGTTGCAGAGAGTCTTACAAATGGAAGTGAGTAGAAATCATCGAGCTGAAGCCGTAAATGTTCCACAGTAAAATTAGAATACAGGAATAATTTTCAGGCTTTCTTAATCAGTTTAAAATAGAAATCTGGTTTTTAGGCCACCAAGCCATTTTCTTCCCACTTTTTTCTTACGACCCAAAGTTGATCTATAAGTCTATTTGCACACATTGTCTGTGTGATTGCAAGAGTGTTGTCCATATTCCAGGGCCACATCACGTCCAGTAATGACCGTGTCCAGTATAATGATCTGCAGTCCCTGCTGTGTGCCACACTTCAGGTAATTGTAATACTCCAGCATATTAGTAAGGTTAAGTGTTTTCTGTTAATTCAGAAACCAAATGTCAAGTACACGTCAAAGATGGGGCTTTTCTGTTCGTTTATCTGGGAAAAAAAGTGAAAAGTAGCTGGATTTTAACATAATTTTTGAAGGAGGCCTATTATGGCATTTTTTGAGGGACAGGTTTCCTTTTTTCCCAAGATCATGCCGAAGTTTCAAACAGATTCTTCTTTCGCAGACAACAGCATCTTCACATTGCGCTGACCTTTTGTTCTGCATCTCTGAATGCCTCCAGAGACTTAAGAATTTTGGTTTTTCATTATGACTGAATTGTGTAAGATGGCGAAATGTGTAACCAAACTCGACCACAAAAAGTCTTAACTGTACAGAATACCTTATCATATCTTTCTCCTCCCCAGAGTGTCCTGAGGAAGGTGACACCAGAGGACGCCCCCCACATCTCAGACCCCATCATGACAGCCCTGCTACAGATGTTACAGAACTCTTCAGGCAGGGCAGGCGGTGTACAGGAGGACGTGCTTCTGGCCATGTCCACTCTGGTGGAAGGTGAGGGGATCAGGGGCACATTGGGTGTGGACTTGGATGGACTGAAACTAATGTGCTTTCTCCAAGGGTGTCTCTTCATGTTTTGACATGATTACTTAGTGATCATTGTGATATGATGTTAACATGAGTCTTAAGTTAATCTAGTACTTTTATCTTGTTAATCTAGTACTTTCATCTTGCTCTTGTGACTTGGAAGAAAGCCAGTTATTGATATAAAATGTTTTCTTGTGTAACAGCTTCTTGAAGTAAAGGTGATTTGGTCAAACATATCCTTTCAATCCCAATTTGTAATGGTTGTTGATACAGCTAATACTACTGAGATGCTTTTTCGTTGTTTTGACAGTCATGTCCCTGTTTTTTCAAGTCCTTCATCTCTTATTTATGGTATTGATTAATTCATCAATTTATGTATTTATTTCAGTCTTAGGAGAACAGTTCATCAAATATATGGATGCATTTAAGCCGTACTTACTGGTAGCTCTGAAGAACCATGCAGAATATCAGGTAAGAGTTATTTCTATTCAAGTATCTATTTAAGTTTCAAATATATAATTTTGGGTGTAGTGTTGGGTAGTCTTTCTTTCCATGAATAATGTACATGAGCATGGCAATATGTCTTTAAAAGATTTTTTTTTCAAAAGGAAAGGATAACTGACTAGAAAAAACTGGATGACCATTTTATATTGGGAATATGGTATGAGAATGAAAAATTATTCAACTTACAGGGTGTACAGAAACTTCCCGCATGTATTTGATGGTGTTTGACAGTTCTCTTTCTCTGTTCCTTGTAGGTGTGTCTGGCAGCAGTTGGCCTGACAGGAGATATATGCAGAGCTTTAGGAAACAACGTCTTAGCTTATTGTGATGAGCTGATGACTGTACTGTTGGAGAACTTAGGGGTAAGAGGAACTGGGTCTTTCATTAACTAGTCTTTGTTATCTGCAACATTAACTCTGACCCCATGTCTAATGTAAACTATCTAAATAATCCATGTTTCAAGTAAGTTATCTGAAAAGAAATTGCCTCTGTAAATAACAAGATATTATGATAATAAAGGTAACTTTGTTCTCTGGTTTCCCCACGGGACACAAGTGTTCATAGATACATGTTAACTTTGTTCTCTGGTTTTTCCTACAGGATACAAGTGTTCATAGGTCCGTGAAGCCTCAGATATTGTCCGTGTTTGGGGACATAGCTCTCGCTATTGGGCCAGAGTTCAAGAAGTACCTGGATGTGGCTCTGGGCACACTGAAACAGGCCTCGGAAGCACAAGTAGACAAGGTAAGAAAGCACAGACCATGTCTTCTCCTGGTTTTGTGACCTGATTTAAGTATTCACCGAAAGGCTCACCTAAGCTCATTTTAAGTGCAGTCTGTGTAAAGGGGAAAAATGCCAGAATAATCATTCTTCTCAAGACAATGTACTTTAAGCTTGGGAGTCCAGTCTTCTTGTACTCAGTAAGAAATACCTAGTGCTGTCTCTGCACTGTGTGTGTATATTTTCCAGACTGACTATGACATGATAGACTATCTGAATGAGCTGAGGGAGGGATGTCTTGAGGCCTACACTGGAATAGTGCAGGGGTTGAAGGGAGATGGAGAACAGCCTAATCGTAAGTACCTCACAGAACCTTCAATCTAGGCTAGGTTATAGTTCCTCTTAAACCTATTTTTGTGTGTAATATTGAGTTTCATTAAGACAAATTTGAGTATTTAAGATAACATTTTTCAGTGTGAGAAAATCTTTTAAGTTATTATCTGTAAATTTATTATTAAAAATTGTGTTCCAGCTGACGTGAATTTAGTTCAGCCACACGTGCCTCACATGATCTCCTTCATAGAACACATATTCCAAGATGAAGACCACACTGACGGCAACATTGCAGCCAGCAGTGGATTGGTTGGGTAAATACACAGAATTACAAATATTTAGAACATGCATGATGATGGACAAATACACCATTTATTGATATTCTTGGGTTATGTTATTGTGTTTTATTTGTATATTCAGTGTTATGGCATTACTAAACTTGAATAGCAAGAGCTGTCAGTGGTAACTTCAGGTGATTGTTACTTTTGGCATGTGCTTGGTCTTCTTGGGCGTCCTGTTGTTCATACATCCATTTGATAAATGCTGAGGGCCAGTGAACAGCTTTAAGATTATATTTGGAGGAATGTTGGTAACTTGATATGAAAAATGCCCATTTGAGCCATTTCATAGATGGGAGTTCCTAATTGCTGTGTTCTATTCCAGTGATCTGGTTTGTGCCTATGGTGAGGCCATCCTACCTCTGGTGGACAAGGGTGCCATCACCAACCTGCTGACCAAGGGGCGCAGGTCCAAGACCAACAAAACCAAGGCCCTGTCCACCTGGGCCACAAAGGAAATACGAAAACTCAAAAATACATCGTCTTGGTAAGTCCTTTACTTCATGTGGAGCACTTTATGGTGACTTATGAAATATTGAGGTTAAGAAATAGTGGTTAATCTCTAGGTGATGAGTTTGAAGAAATAAGATTTTTTTGATTAGTCAGGTTAATCATTAGCTTATAGGCATGTCATTTGTGTGTTTGATGGCATGAATGATCTAGCTGTGAGTCATGTAATTTGAAATTTTCTAGTTGCCTAGTTTACGGTCTGTTTCTGAAAACTTGACAAAAAGTGTTTTCTGTTTTACAATAAATGCCGATAGGTTATTGCATACAGTACTGGTTTAAAAGAAAAATGTTTGATTTTCAGAGAACAACATTTGATGCATTGGACAAACTGAAGATGAGCCCAAGGAGAGAGGAGTTGCGTGGCTCAACGAATGCGAGGTGTGTGCGTGAGTGTATGCATGGTGCCTCATACATCATTCTGATCATGATGAGAGATGACAAGACAAGCCAAGCAGTCATCTACTGCTGCTTCATTTGTCCTGGAAATAAAAGAGGGCACATATGGTTATATAACATTAAAACCCACCCTTACCTCCAGCACCAGAGCCGAGGTGATGGAACATACTGGATGCTGATTGTTATCATGCCAGACTCTAATACACATGGACCTGGGTATGACGTCATCGTAATAACAGTTTTTAAAAAACTTGTTATGAGTTTTCAACCAGAAGCATCATCTGTGAGTGAATGAATGAGAGTGATCGATCACGCTGTATGCAGAGAGAGTGGTGGTAGTCTCTCTGTCCGAGAATTCTGTTAAACATATAATATTGAGAATCTCACTGTGGAGAAGTGGAGGTGAATGATATCATTGAACTTTGTAATCAGTGGAGTGTGCTGCTTAGTAGACCCTGGGTAGTTTTTGGGACAGTTTAACCAAACAAATAATGATAATATTGAATTGAGATCTTTGGTTTGGGAGGATTAAGGGGATACTCTGATCATGAGCACCAAATATTTTATTCTGACCAATGGACCTGAAAGTGCACCTAGAGTTAGCATATAAAATTCCACCCATGGCTGGAAGTATTTGGGCAACATTTGCCTCTATATAATTAAACAACACATGACTTTTTGCCATCTTAAATCCAAAACGGTGTGTCATATTCAGATATATGACTAGTGTCAAAAGAAATTTATCTCAGAAAAACTTATGGCAAGATAAGCTCATTCTGCTTCACAGATACTGCTACCTCTTCGTAATAATGGTTAATGGCCACCTCGTCCACTGGTCACAGAATCGTAGGAATCGTCCGAGATAGCCCAGTGGTTCTTATAACACAGCATGAAATTGGGCAAGATTTCATTGGATTTAGAGAAGTAGGATCAGAGATGACTCGGACAAGCAACTGCAGCGTGGGAAAAATGTATTCAAGGATTTTTTTTCCGGTTGAGTTACATTGCTTACCAAGGTGACATTCCAGCGCATAGTGTTTCCAAGTTATCGCTGAGAAGGTCTGCTCCACTACATGCAGTATCTTGCAGGTTTTGTACTCTTATGTTGACAGCCTCCCTTTAGGTCATCTTGCAGGATTTCCATTGGTTGTCTCAGTAGAGAGGTGACTAGTTCCATGGTATTATTTCCTCCTGCATCCCCCCCACAGTGGTCACAGGGCTATAGAGATCATACGGATCTGTACCCATTGATGAGTGAATGCATGAATGTCCCCCATTCTTCATAGAACATGTGAGAATGTTGTTAGTGTAACTTGGTACGATCATCTGTTCTGTCAAATGTATAAGTTTACTTTATGTTTATGTTATGTGTATGTTATGTATAGGTTTCCTAATGGATGGGACTGTAGTATATTAAATGAACCTATCTTGAACTTGATACACTTACATCTCTTTATTCTCTTTTTGTGTAAAATACTGTAAATCGCTTGTTATGCAGGTGAGGCTACCAAAAATCTTGCTTGATCTTCAGTAAAACTTGTCACAAACTTGGAGAATATTTAAGTTGGCATAAAGATTGTCATTTCCTCTCTCCATGACTGGCATGAATTAAAGCAGTTTGATTCTCTTGAATGCTTTGGCAGTTTATGCATTTCCCCCCCCGAGACCGTAGCCACCATAAATAGCAATTTTCTTGTTATTAGTTTGAAAGTGCATCATATTTATTGATATTTTACAATTGACAGACATACTGCACTTATTTTCATATTAAGGTAATATGTTCACAACATTGTCAAATAACACTGGCTTCAAATTGCAGTGTAACATGAAAAACAATGCTATCCTTAAAGTGTTACAGTGTAGTTTTACTACCAATTCTGAGTCTGATTTTGCCATTGAATCAGAACATTTGATGATACTGTTGTGATTCTAAAATTTCAAGTTCTCAGGTCCTGATACGTTGTGTAAGCTAGTTAAAAGGACCATTAAGATGGTTTCCATAGAAAACAATTCTAGAGGTTGAATTAATAGCAGTGAATACTTTCCCTGTCTGCAGGCCAGATAATTTGCTACTTGGAAGTTTTTCTTGGTTCATTTCAGAACATTGCATATTGTTTCTCCAGTTACTCAGTTTACACAATGCAGTAGAGTAATTTGCCAAATGCATTAAAACTGTAAATTGCCTCAGTTTGTTTTCCTGCAGATTCCAATTTGTCAAAATATTTGAATAAACTATGTTATGCAGATGCTTTAATCGGATTGGAGTTATTTTTTAAGCGTATGCACTGCTTTGAAAGTGTGTTTGACTTTGTTAAGACTATTTACTTGCAATGCAAGACTCCAATCAACAGCTGGGAAAATTTTCTTACGTCTTGCCTGACAAGTTTAAAATAAAACCAAAATGAAATTGAACTAACTTAGTGAAAAAATGTATCTTCTGATAAACGAGCACATCCACTGCAAATGATTTTTCAAATTTTCAAATTCTAAAAATGACTGAAAAAGGAAAATGTACACTTTTGGAAAATCTTGTCTGAGAACTGCAAAGAAACTGGTACATTTTAGTTTTCTTTAAACTCTAGGTCCATAATAAGGACATCTTGTTCCAACAAGCCTATAGTCGCCAAGTGCTATTACAGATTGTAAGAAAATGTCAGTTTTAAAAACTTGATGAATGTAGTTCAATATCCAGTAGTTTGTCACGCTGCTTTCATGTTATCTTTGAAATTGATCCTTTTTGTCTTGAAGATTGCTGACATACTTCAAAATTCCTTCTTGATATCTAAAAAATTAAATACCACATAATTATAATGAAATTTCAAAAAATTATCAAAAAATAATATATGTACAGGAATTCAAAAATGCTAATCTTTATAATTGTCTGAAACCTCCACCTGAGAAGACTAATTTCACTCCATTTTACATGTTTTCATATCACTTTCATCTTAAAAAAGCATAAAACTTGGAACTAATAGTACCTGAGACAGAAACTGCTCATTTACAAAAAGTCCGAAAAAATAAGAAGCTTAAATCTGCAAATTCTTGACTTGCTTGGCCGCTCCAAAAACTTACCACTTTGTTCTATAAGCTTGCCTTTCCAAGACCCCGCCAGCTTGTGAACAAATTTGTCAAATATTTCTGCATATTCTTTCAGGCTGGTTCTTTTATAGTCTAAAAGAAAACATCAATATTTCATTATAAAAGAGAGAGAGAAATAAAGTAAAAAATCCAAGCTGGTGTTTTACATCAAAAAGTTGCTAAAACTGTTCATCTTAAAAAAACTCTTTGCAGGATTTTCCTAAGGACAAAATAATTTTCTTCTTTTCATGGATCTTTTGCTCAACTCTCATTCGCACCATTTCAAATTTAATAACTATTTTAACAAGCAATTATTCATTTAGACCACCATGTCTACTGACATTTCAGAGGGAAATATCTCAATTAAAGTGCTTTATCACTTTTAAGATATGAATTGGGAAAGATGAGTAGCCTTGCACGATAGTTAGACACAAATGTGCCTTTGGAAGAAACTTTTTTTTATGAAAAACTTATGTATTTTTTCTNTTTGCACCATTTTAAATTTAAGAACTAAGATTTTAACAAGCAATTATTCATTTAGACCACCATATCTACTGACATTTCAGAGGGAAATATCTCAATTAAAGTGCTTTATCACTTTTAAGATATGAATTGGGAAAGATAAGTAGCCTTGCACGATAGTTAGACACAAATGTGCCTTTGGAAGAAACTTTTATGAAAAACTTCTGTATTATTTCTATCACCTTTCACTCTTTTCTTAGGATCATCTTCACTCTTGTTTTCCAGTTGGTTCAATTCATCACAAAGCTGACTAAAAATGGGAGAACACTTGGTAGAGAATGTGAGAAAAAAATCCATGCAAAATTTAGAATTTGTCTCCAAAAGACATATACATTGTGTAATACATTGTGTAAGATTCATTAATTCTTTTAAGAATTTTAAAAAACATGAGAAAAAAAACTAAGATAATGACCTAAGCGCAAAAAGTGTTTAAAAATTGGTATTTTATACCACATCATATGACATTTAACAATTCTCAAAATAAGGGGTGTCAAATATAGAAGAAGAAAGAACTACAGAGGATGGCCATTTTACCTCAGGGTTGGAACTTTGAACGGATTAAAACTGTCAATCTTCTTAGGGTCCATACTGACACACACCCTTCCTAACAAAACATCCAAAATATCAATGTGCAGATAATACATTTTGGTTAAAAGTATGAAAGAGATATTCAAAATGTGTTGTATGTATTAAGATAACCCATCCTTGTCTGGCATCGGTAAGTTATCATTTACTGGGGTAGCGCTAACACTCGCCAATTTAGCCAAATGCTAAAACTTACTTAAATTGGCTAAAGAAAAAGGGCTTGATTTGACTTGTTTTAGTCAAATTATAACCATTTTGATAACAAATTAACAAAAAAGTGGTGATTTGTCTAAACAAAAAAAATTGCTAGCGCTACTCCAGCATTTACTATTAGAAAAGTCAGAAAAATCTCCAGCAAATTGATCAAGATAGAGTAATGTCAGTTAATGTTCTACCAACTGGTGGCTGACAACTTGGCCGTCTTCACCTGACGTTAAAACTAGCAGGCTGTCCACAATTACCTGTCTTAGGGTGAACACAAAATGGGCTCTTCAGTAAATGGTTGATTCCTTTACTGACATTAACATCCAGTCTGGGGGTAGCAGTACTGGAGCATGATCTCTTCCGTGACGCACCACGACTTCTTGCACTCATTCTGAAATTAAAACGAAGACTGATACCTTTTCTCCAATTGGCACTCAATAATAATAATACAGTAGGCTTCACCCAATGAAAAAGCTACATTCGAATTATTTACTTCAAGCCAAAATGTATTTTTTTTTTCACTTACAATTCTGTATTCTAGATAAGTAAAATAAAAGAAAAAAAAAGTATCCTGTCTTACGTATACTATTTATATTAATCTACACAAGAGATCAGTACAGTACACTTATTCTGACTTATCTCCAATAACCAAATTTGAAAATGAAATGAGGCATACTTTGTCTTTAAAATCCTGCTGTCTTTTCTTCAAGATGGCCCATCTTGCCCTCGAGGACTCGGCTTTAACTTCCTTACAGTCCTCTAGAACTTGGGATCTGACAGGTGACTGGAGTCAAGGAAACATGAGACATGGCCCGTGGGGACATCAGGCTGTTATTGATTTAATATCAAACCTTACACTGAAAACTAGACAGTAAAGCTGACAAATATACAGACACCAGACAGAAAACAAGTACTCAGTACCCCCTCCTACCTTCACCATTTACAGAAGTGACCTAATTTTATAGAGATTATCAATATAAATCTAAATGATGTAAACCAACTACATATTACCCCCTTCCCTCTCCTACTACCACCATTTACTAAAGTGACTTTATTTAACATGGATTATTATATAAACTTTTAACAAATTGTTTTTTTAACTAATACATAACCAATCACAAACTTAACTATTAGCCCATCATCATAAAAGGATATCATCATCTGGGACCAGTGCCAGCACCTTCCCCCACTTCTCCTCTGATCCAGCAAAATCTTGCTTACGGATGGCATAATCATCAAAATGATCCTCCACGATATCTATCGCCCTCCTGAAATATTTAATTCAAGTAATGTTCACTTGGCCAAGAATATTCAGAAATGTGCTTTGTCATTCAGCCTGATTCACATTTATTGCCTTTTAATCTTACTTAATTCTTTTACTTAAAAATTACAATTCAGATTTTCATAAGACTGGCATCAAGACAGCAGCAACTTAATAGTGGAGAATTATAACTGTTCTAATTAATGCTAACTTCTATAAGAAAATGGCAAAAAACATCACCGAGCTCACCTTACAGATGGATGAATACTATCATCATACAGGGTGCACTTCTTTGTTTGATTCTCACCACCCTTGAGGGATAAAATGGATTATTTAGTGCAAACTGCGAAATTGGAAATCACTTCTTTAATCAAAATAATAAGAAGAAAAAGAAATGAAATTTTACCAAATATCTTCTCACAGTACATAATTTCCAATTTCATTCAATATCAAATCAATATCAATATTACACAATAATTGAGTAATCAGTATGTTTTATGTTAAAGGAGTTTCAAGAATATTGTTTAAGTTCAATGTTCAAAATTCACATTTATGGTTACAAATTGTCATAAGTTACAGTACGGCTCAAGCTACACATTTACCTTGACAACACTTAGATATTCAGCAATAGCTGTACGTGCATTCTGAGACAATTTCCTGGCTTGTTCATCACACACCCAGCAATGAATACCTCTCCTTCCTGAATACACCCACAACAGGTGCTCAAAACCAAAGTCCTCTAAATAAGATACATCCAAATTAAGTTGTTTTTTTTTTTTTACATTTAGATTAAATAATTCGACTTTATTAAAAGTATTGATCTCCCATTTTAGATAAAACGTAACAATAATGTGATCTAATACAACTTGTAATTTTAAACAATTGCATTGCCCACTGTTTATAAAATACTTACTTGAAAACATTTCACTTGATTAAAAAGATAATATATAAAGACTTAAAGATCATGATATTTGATTTTTTAATATATTCACAACAACATACCTCTTAAAGCTGTATCTATAATCTTCACAGCAATAATCATAAGTGGCCAACACTTGGGGCATATGTCTGCACCCCTATTATGATAAAAACACACCATTAGCTAAGGAGTTAAATAGCTTACCATCAAAGGTTTAATAATTATCTAATATAAATGTTACTTTACAAATCATGTTCACAATTAAACTTTGTTCATCAAAATTAAAGTACTTACGAACAACAGCTTCTAACTTCATCATAATCTGTCATGTCAATGTCAAAGACCAGTTCCTTCTCTTGAGCTTGAAAAGCTGCTGCTTTAACAGTTTTGTGGTCTTTGGGCTGCAAGAAAAAAAAACAAAACAATAATAATAATAATAAAAAGATAGAACCTGACTGTGTCTGAATATTTTTTGTCAAACAGGTAAGAAATGGCAGGGAAAATTTAATACTTCAGAAATTTGTAAACATACCCAATTAATATCAGTTGAGACTGAATACATAAAAGCATCAATGAAAATGTAACAGTTACCTCTGATTAAAAGTAAATGAAATACAAACTACCAGTGCTAGTATATGAATACAGTTGCAAATTATATAACAGGCAGCAATGCAAAAACAACATGTACCTCTGTAACAAATTCACCATGAATCTTTAACTACACCTCATTATGTGGAAACATAGTAAAAACTGTACTCTACATACTCTGTGTGTGAACACTGCCCCAATGTCTATTTTATACGGACATCTTTTCTGGATCTCTTTCTCCATATCCTGCTGGTCTGCAAACGACTGGTAACGTACGTACACGTCATCCTTCAACGTGAATGAAAACTCTCGGTTGGTAAAATACGTCTTTGGTACTGTAATGAAAAGGGCAACGACAATTTATCAATCACGCTTTTTATTTTGCTTAACCGTTTCATGGGCCTGTCTCTAAGGCTCATTCTTTTTTCTTTTAATTTCATAATAAAATCAAATCCCACCCTAATTTACTATCACAGTTTGTACAAGTGCCAAATAACTAAAATATCCACAAAGACCCGACATGCACAGCTTTCAACACAACACCCACAAACAATATAGCTCAAGTTGTACAGTCTTGCCGCGAACAAGTGAGTCTTAATACATGATAGATGTCTTAACCGATACCTTCGTAGATACTTACCACCTCCATAATTCAGCCATTGGTAGTACAGGCCATACGGGAAAAGGCGTTTATAATATATTGGAAGAAAATCTGGCAAACAAGCCGGATCGTAGTGTGTTTGTTCGTTTGTCATTTTGCTGGACCGTAAATTTGGCGCGCGGCTTGGCCTCGTTCTTAAACGATATTTCCGGTTCCTTGTCTCAGCTAATGCAATTTGCAAGCGTCCCCCCAAGTTCAGCTTCTGTAAATATCTCATCTCTCGAATTAAATAAAAATCCCCAACATTACTTACCGCTTTCTCTATGTATATTACAGTAGAATATCTGTGGCTGTCAACTTTAACATTTTATTGTCTTAATTTGTAACTGTTGTTGTCAACTTTGTAAAGTATTATTATTGTATTTATTTCATTGATTTGTGCCTTGGGTGTGGTTTGATCAATAGATTTTTCTATTAATCAATAATAAAAAAACTTGGCACTTGGTTGTAAAACCACAAAATTACTCAAAAGGTCATTACCTGACATGAGCAATTGAGGTAGCTGACCAAGTTTGAAGCACGAAATTGATTTTCAATTTTTACATAGCATCACAACCCAAAGCTTATTCTCAACAACTTGGCAAGTTTAGCAGAATAAACAAGTTTGAAAATTCTTTGGTTCAAAAGCTATTTCAGAGATGCAACATTCCACTGAATGCCTCAGTATGCAGCATAAAAAATAAGTTGTACTGAAAGATAACCGTCACTCTTACAAAATATTTATTGTCCACAGAAAAGCATTTACAACAGTGATATTAATTGACACTATGAAGTCTGGTGCATAATGTGTTAGTCAATTTAGAGATATGAATATATTGTTTGGAATAATTCCATGGCACGAGCAAAATATTGCACTTGCTCAGGCCAGGCAGGTGTTAGGCAGTTTGTCGTGATTGTAAACTTAAGCATCCAGTTACACAAAAAAATAAACCAAAACCAATGTCACAGGCAAATATCTACCTAACTTAACACCTAAATCTAAGTTATTAAACATTTTAGCCATTTATTACAAGTCCTCTTCATGAGCATTTTCCAATATGCATGCCTTATTATAAGCAGTCGTCAGTAGATTAAACCAGTTTTATTTCCTTTCCCTAAAAGATCACTTCTTCTAGATATATATTTGCAAAATAATTAAATGATCTAAAGGCATTACATGTAGAATATCGACAAGCAAAAATTCTGGAGTTTCTTAACAAGTTTTAAATATTAACCATCACCTTATCAATTTACAAACTTAGAAATACCCACTTCACATTTTTGAGGGCACTTTTTTCTCACCCTGAATGAAATTACCACCAAAATACTGCATTTCTTGTATTTCAAAATTGAGCAAGGATATAAATTTCAATGTCTTACGAGGATGATTTGAGGACAGTCTGGCAACAAAAGGGGAAATCAAAAACAACAGATTCCATGTAGTTACAACAATATTCGTAAAGCTGATAATTCCTTTATGTAAATTATTCAGTCACATTGGGTGATTTTTCACACCAAAATCTTTAATATCAAATTGAGTCTTGAAGCCTTTTTTCTGCTTACAACAACAGCAAACACTAGTCCTATAAAGCTCTTGAATTCACATTTTTGGTGTATCTAATTCTTATTCTTCTTTCTGTCCTCCTGCAACATAAAGAAAATAATGTAGTAAAAGTCTGGTGATCAATATCATGAGTAAACCAGGTATCACAATTACTGCCTCAAAACTTGGTGACTTAAACTTTACAAAACTGTATGTACCTCAATTGTTTGAAACAATTTGGCTTAAATCAAATGAAAATCTTTCTGAAAAATACCTTGCTTGCCAAAATAATCAGGAGTCTGCGGAAAATGTTGATGAAGTCTAAGAAAAGGTCAACTGAGTGCCTGAAAATAAACCACAAAAAATTTATTATAAGCCTGAATGCCATCTCTCTCTCTCATGTATATATATATATATATATATATATATATATATATATATATATATATATATATATATATATATATAAAGACAAAAATTCTTAAAAATTTTTCAAAATTTTTTAGCACGATTGGCTAGCTTTTGTTAAACACTACAATGCAACAATACCAATATGTAAGCTGAAGGCTTCAAAGCATTATAAGAACTAAAACAACACATGTAAAGTATCAGCACAAACCAATCCATGTTTTAAAGAAGACAACTCACCAGATGAAGTCTGTATCTCCGCGCCTGCGTTTTTCCACAATCAGCTGGGTGTCGTACAGGACAAAGCCACACATGATTATCAAACCCAGGTACAGATTCAGCTGAAACCAACCACAGCATGGATCAAACCACAAACCTCATCCCTTCCAATAGTACAATAATTAATATATATCTATAACAGAGTTCAAATTTTAATATTGGGTTAGACCATAACTCTTCTCTACTTCCAGCAGCACATAAATGAACATGTATACATAGAATTCAATTTTTAAGCTGGGGTAAGACCTATTTTTTACCTCAAAGATCAGACGGATCCCAAGTAACAGGTTGACGAGACTCATCAGCATCATAATGGACAGACCAGAAAACAACATTCCTAGAAATCAATTAGAAAAACACAACTGCAATATCATGTGATCATGAAACAGAAGTTCATTTCAATGTAAAACGGTTATAAGTATATCATTGTGGTAGCCCTTGTATCTCAATTTATGAAGTATTCATTATAAATAATAGTGCCTTTAACACCAAGTTTGTTAAGTGGCAATTTTCCACCATCCTTTGTGACATGGTGACGACAAAAAGAAAGATACCTTCTGATTTGTTTAAAAAAAAAAAAAAAAAAACTAGCAACAATGACCGACACCCCAATAGGATATTGTCTGTGACCAAAACCTCTGCATATGCTCCAAATAAGTTAGAACTCACCTCCCAGATAGAGGTATTTTCTCTGATCTCCAGCCAAGAGTGCGCTGAGACTGAAGCAAGCAAATATCACACAAGTGCCCAGGAAAGCTGTGGGGATGATGCTGAAGACAGATAGTACACATTATTATATTATTTGGTACTCTCAATGTCCTTACTGTACCTCTTCCTTAATATCACTGCTATTACTGTATGGCAACAAAAACAGAGGCATCAAGAGTGTCAGTTGTAAATTTTCCTACTAAAACTGGGACACAGGCCTACTGTTTATGCTAAAAGTCAAGATCAAGTCAAAAGATGATCCAAATAGTGAGAGTTTATACAGTTGAGAACTGATGCTACATGGAATAATTACTAGTAAACACCTGTGTACCATACCTGGGGTTGATTTCAATGACAACATCCAACAGTGGGCCAAGAGACATACCTGGAAAATATCAATTCAACATTAAAACATCAACCATAACTGGGCACCACTCATTGTGGCATGAATGAAACAAAAATATTTATTTGTTACTAATGATCTGTTTCAATAAAAGAGAGACAGACTTCATGTATAATTCATAATTCAATGCTATATGAGAGAGAGAGAGAGAGAGAGGGAGAGAGAGAGAGAGAGAGAGAGAGAGAGAAGAAAGGACTTAAACCCATTAAAACTTAAGAAGCCAAAAAAACACAATACAGTAGGTCCAATACGACATATTTTCCAAGCAACTTTGACTCACCACTGAAAAAGGCAAAGCCTCCCAGCATAGCCAATCTTTTAGGCTGGTTTTCTGGGGTGTTGGCTGTCATGGACAGGGCAATCATTAGCCCTATCACTCCAATTAGGGTCAATAACCCAGCCTGTAAATATCAAACACAACCATTTAGGTACTAGTATGTAGCTTTGCTCCTTTTTAGTTCTTTTTGCAATTAGTATTCCATTACTTAACTTAGAAAATAGAAGGGATGAGAGAAACTCGTAACCTTGGTATCACAAATCCAACTTAGTGGCTTATATGAAAAGTAAAAATATGTGTAAATATTGCTGGTATGCGCATGGGTCAGAAGTAATCATTACTGATTTCACAATATTATATACTGACCTGCATAAGGCCTGTGAATACATGGACATATCCCCCAACAGCTGCTGCTAACATGCATATGGCCAGGCAACTGTACACATTCTTCAGGTGAAGCTGGACAGGTTTTTCTCTGGAAATGAGAAAATGAATGAAAAAAAAAAAGATACATAATAATAATTATAAGAAGAAACGAAGAAGAAGGAGAATAATTAGTAAAAATGAAAAAAAAAAAAAAAAAAACCTGGACATAGAGTAAAAAATATTTAAAATGAACAAAAAGAATATGAGCAACATGAGAAAAAGGTTTTGTTGGTATATGCCATATTTATAATGCCATCAGATTTTTCACCGCTATCAGTTTCTGAACCAGATGTGAATCAAGCTATATTCAACATGCTGCCTGTATGGATGTGAATAGTCAGGTGGTTCTCTACTGTCATTTTCCCACTGCTGTTTCTTACATAAGTTTGCATGCCTTTCCACTGCTATTCAACCTCAACTGAATTCATTAATTACAGGCATTTGAATTAATAATGCTCATTCAATGTTTAGAAATTTACTACAAGTAGGATTTAAAAAATGAAAAAAAAAAGAAGCCTAGTGACACAAGCCTACCGAAGATTCTAGAAGTAAAAGGGTTTTTCCCAGACAAAATATTTGCGGAAGTGAGACACTAAAACGAAAGTTCCACATAGAAAATATCATTTCGTGTAGAAAACGTAAAAACTATCTGTACAGGCCAGTTGAACAGTTGAGAAAAGTCTCTGTGGTATAATTAAAAAGCTATTGCACACCCTAAAACGAACTGATAGTAAGATTCTCCCTGTAATTCTCCCTTCTTATCTTTCGATTACGTCCGACGGCCATTTCTACTACTTCCATTTCTGATAGGTTTGCAAACGTCAGGGTGTCACCAATTCGCAACAAACAACGTTATATCTACTTCTTATTACATCCAGCATCACTCTAATTTGAAGTTTATACTTACAAACGGCTGAAATCGAATAAAGTGCGCACTTGCGCGTTGAAATCTGCGTCTGCCATTTTCTCGACTCAAGTTGTTGTACCGTCAGCAAACGCTTAAAACATTTTAAAATATCAATATCTGATAAGAAAAATTATTGGCTTAAATGCTTTTAAATTCAGCTGTTTTAATTTTACAAAAACTAAGTTTTAATTACAGATGTTGAAGTATAAAAAAAAACGTTTAAAATCTTAAACTTTGTAAATGTTTTAATGATGTAGGCGACTGACACACGTCAGCCCTAGCAATGTGTTAGATGAGCAAACAAGAAAGCGATAAGGTGGGATTTCGAATCATGGCTCAACAAACACACTGGCAGCATGCAGTGATTTAGTATGATTAGAAACCACGTTTTATACTGTATTGTTAATAATAAAAAAAAATGATCGATAACAGCTGAAACGAGAGTTATTTTTACAACAGCTGCGGAAATAGCGTAAAAATGTGAGCCCATCGTTAAATCCACGAAAGTGCCAGTTTTGATTAATCGTTTGCACTTCAGACTTCGTGTCAAGTGACGCGCAAGCCTGGGTGATTTAACAGACATTTACAAAATGACAATCGTTTGGAAATGTGCTAAACAAGCAAAAGGGGAGAATAACCGCAACCCCTATTATTCTACTTACTATAGTCTGCTATGCATACCACACAAACCTCAATAAATCTCCAACCAAGTGAAGTTGCTTAAAAACATTGATTTGTTTCAATTTGCTAGGTTGTTTTATTCTAAACAGGTGATCAATACCCGTTTTCTCTCATCACACCTTTACGTATTGACCCTGTCATTCTATCAATTCTAAGTAAAATCCTCCATAGTTTATCTTATTTCTCTGCATTATTAATATAACAAAGCCAGCACTATAAAGTTTATATCACTTGAACCAAAACAATTTTCATGTAATTACATAAAATATGAATACTTTAAACCTGATCAATAAAGACCTAAAAAAATGTGCGTCATTTCTGCAAAATGGCTATTGATTGTGTTAAAAGGTGTATTCCCACAAAATTAATAAATTAAAATAAATAAATNCTTATTTTCTTAATTTCTTCAAGAACCTCAACCTTTAATGTTTTAAAGGCATCTTGTATTCTTTTCAAGCAATGAAATTACTATATGCCCACTCAAATCTTTCTTTTTCGTGCAAAATGATAATTAAAGCTTTCTTTTTTGTGCAAAATAAAAATGAACGTTAGATTAAGAAAAAAGAAAGTGGTTTTTAAATCTGATACTACATTTTTGAAAAAAAGATTCATTAAAAAAATTAATTTACTTATTTGTTATTATTATTATTATTAATATTACAAAGACTGACATTTTTTAAAAAGTTATTGAACAATATGGTAGATTTTAAACAGCTGTGGTTAAACAAACCCAACAACCTGTATCCCTTTCTGCTTCACTTCATTCGATATTATGGTGAAAAAAATGATCTAACATGAATATAAATAGCAAGTACTGCTCTCACTTTGATCAGTCTCGCTGGAAATTAGTCCATAAAGCTTTCCCTTTGCAATTATTAACAGTACATTACACAAACATCAATTTAAAAGCTTGGAGTGCAAAGTTACTACACTCCCTCCTCATATCTTGCATGGACTTCCTTATAACCTGACTTGATGTTAAATGAATTTTTACATTAACAAAGCTAGTTAAACAAATGTGTTGGTTATTTGTCTTTAGATAAAACACACTGGCACCTACATCCATTACACTAAAAGGTATATCAAATTGCGCAAGCTTGGCAAATATTTGATTTTAGTGCACTTCAGATTAAATTATCCGCCAGGTTAATCTTTTGCTTGCTTCCACCCGCAGAATGTTTCTGAATCTTTTCAAGGAATTATGGAAGTAACAACAACCAGCTGATACTGCAGGTACTCCAACCTGTTTTTCATAAAGAAACGCCAAAGTCGGCGCCAACACCAGTCACTTTATAGACGTTATTATATCACCAGGATCTACCTTGTTCTTACTCTAATGCTTTGCAGGAATTCAGGCAAGTATTTTAATCATCGGTTTCTAGGGATTTTCTTCACCGAGTAAATAACAGATACATGTATGAGGCATATTGGTTATAATGCAACCTGAAAATTTCTAGTACATGCAGTTCCAGTGGTTGTATTGGGTGGGTACATAATAAGCTGATAGTAGATGTGGGGGAGGTGGGTGTGGTGTTTTTTTTTTTTTTTTACAAATATAGAAGGCATCTTTTTTCTATGAAATACTTCAATTTAAATCATGTTTTTGGTTTAATGCCAACAGTTGTAATTATCCATTCAAATTTCTAAGTACAGTTAGGTTTTCTAGACTGAAAATCTTTGCAGTTTTTCCCATTTATAGGCTCTATTCCCATAGATTTTAGATCGATCTATCCCCGCGGGGAGTCTCACTAGATTACTTTCAGATAATCCAACTTAAATGTCCGTCCCGCCTACTACAAGCTGTAAGGGGGTAATTAACTTTCGTGTCCGCCCGGCTGACAGCTATTTAGCGTGAACCCCCAGGGAGTTAGGTCGATCTAAAGTAGGTTGATCTAATCTATGGAAATGGGGTGTTAGTCTCTGCATGTGCAGGCTGATATTTTCATATTTTTGAAAATAAATCCAGTTCATGTGAATGTAACTCATGACGTACTGAAGCATGTTGTATATTTATTATTCTAATGAAAGCAAACAGCTTTATATCATGATACAACTTATTCACCTGTAGTTATAAAATGAGAGCGGAATCTATGTTACCCAGTCTGTTCTCATCACTACTATAAAAACTGTATACATAAGGGTAAAATTTGTGGTCACTGAAATTAGTGTCTACAGTCTTCTTTCTATTTATATTTTTAAAAAGTGATTATGAAAAATGACACTATTTGCTTTTGCTGGTTGCAAGAATCATTCTTAAAAACAACAGTAATTTCAATTTGACAGAATTGTTTTTGCATAAAAAAATAAGGTTCTGTAGGCACAAACTTCAAAGTGCCCCCAAATTGTCATATTTCATGTCTAAATCTCTATTGTCATCCATGGTTGCTGTAAGTCTGAAGGCTGCATTCTACGGGTACACAGTAACCCTAGTGCATGCATTTTGTATTTAAAATACAGAAAAGATTCCTTTATTGTGAATGCTATTTCACAAGTATGTTTTAATAATATGAAATTAAATTTTAATTGGTTTCATGAATAATTAATGAATATTTTTCAGTTGTTGTTGAAGCTATTCTTTATTTAAGGCATATAAAAGTGAGGAAAATAAAATATTCATTTGTTCCAAAAGCTGAAAATAATTTTTGTTGTCCTACTTCATTACGTTTTCCTTTTGGACAGCCCATACTTAAACATATCAAAATATCTCAGCAGCACCCATTATATTATATTATATTATATTATATTATATTATATTATATTATTGAAGCCTCTTTTCTTTCTATCAAAGAAAACTATTTTCAATGAAGCATACACCGTGGTATATAGTAAATTAAATAGTTTTCAACACACCATATAAAATGTCTGCCTCATTTAAAAGTGTATAATGTATAACATATGATGTGTCTTCCTCATACTCCAATGTAATGATCATTTGTTGGTAATTCACAGCAAATACTGACCGCCGAGTTTCTTCCTGTTCTTTCACCAGTTCACCTGTTGACGTATGACGTATGAAGCAGGTCCTTAGCGCCCAAAGAAAGTGTTAATTAAGTATATACACCCTCCCCACAGCAGTAATAAGCCTCAACAGCTTGGGAAATGATCAATAAAAAACGATGCCCCTCAGATTACTTATCAGAGTGGTAATCACTCTTGTCTGCAGCAAAGAAGCAGAACAAATGATGTAACGTTTTCAGGCATGTTTTGATATGCCCCAAAGTTAATGTGTACCAGTTTAAGTATGTCTGCATTATCAGATAGGTGAAATTAAAAGTAAGTGAAGGAATGATTGAATTCATTTTTATTTACACTCAGTCTGAGCAGCAACTTATTTGTATCATTCACATTCCAGGGTAGTAGTGGGAAAGAGAGCAGCTTAGTGGAGAAGTACAAGGATAATCCGCGAGTTCTGGTACTGGTATTAATTGCATTGATCGCATTAGACTTTGTTAACAGAAAGCAATAACACAATCGCATATCCATCTTATAGATTCAATAGTTCAGACCATTCGGATGTTGTTCCTTGCTTATCACAACTTTGCCAACTTCAACTTCTCATCTGTGTATAACTTAACGAGGCCAACCAAGGACAGCCAAGGATAAAAAAAACTGTGAAATCATATTCTTGGAAACCGACTCATCACAAACATTCACGACGCTACATACCAGTACTTATTCTGCAGTGCATATGAAAGTGGATGACAGAAGAGAATCTAATATTTCCAGTGAGGCTTTGTTTTATCATCCATTACCATTACCACCAAAAAACCTGCTTGCATGGATACAACCACAAAGGCATTAAGATAATTGCACTGGTTTATCACATTTGTGGTAACGGGCAGCGCAGGGGAAACAAGGGAGGCATTTCATTTGATTTAACCACCAAGTCAGTACAAAACTTTGCAATTCAGTGATACAGTATCATTTTTTTTTCATCAGAACTGAGACAATATGTGTCTCCTTCTCAGGAACAATTACATAATAATGCATAATGAGAATGGTAGACAGATGTGTGACAGCATGTAGAATTAATTTTGAATTAACCAGGAAAAATCATGAAAATACTGCTACCATATATATACAGCCACACTGACATTAAATAAGTGAGTGTATCAAATTCAAATTTTTCCTGACTACATGCTGTGACAGTTGTTTTGGGAGTACAGACGGTGTACTGTAGTATGACCCTATGAACTACTCCGGTGGAGCTAGGCATGAATACAGCAGTGGCAAGAGAGCCTGGAGAGCACCCTCAGACAATGTCATCCAGATCGTGCACCTGCGAGGGGGGAAGAAACAGCGCGCCCTGGATCCCTTGGTAAGTGTAGAGAAATTGGTGGTTGTAACTGCTCCCCATAGGTACTGATGATAAAGAGAGGCCTGGATTTTTGGATTGTTCAATCACACGGTGCACTTTTGTGGGAAAAAAATCTCTGTTTTTATTCCTATACAGATACTTATAACGATAATATTGACAAATAGTCTCAAAAAGCACCTTTTATGTGATCACTATAGGTCTGCAGTCCCTTATTTCTAATAATATTCTGTGATTATCAATACAGATCCATTCAAAGCCTTCAGGTACAAAGTTGAATCTTTTCATTTCCTTATAAGTTTGGTCTTCTACACAAAATGGAAAAACATTTCCAGAGTGAACAGTGCAGAACAAAACAAATGAAAAGTAGTATGGACGAGGTATTAAGTCGTAGGCTTGTATACAGATCATTAAAGAAAAGTGCATCTAAGAGATCAGCCGGAATACTTATCTCACACTGCCCATCTTACAGCAAATAAACCAGCAAGCTTACCTATCAAATGAAAATGGCATATTCTGAACATCACATTTCAACCTTGAAAGTGTGTTAGGTCTAGATTGTATTTGTAAGTAAATCTAATTATTTTCAAGGAGCAGAGGGCCGGGGGAGGGGGGATTCTTTGGATTGTCATGTCCTATATCCTTAACAGTAACTATAAATGAATTGAACCACTAAAGGACACTTTCAATTTCACCCCCTCTGGTGTCTAAATAATGTTTGTAGACCTAAATGTGGTTTATTGCGTTTTCTAACAAAAGCTTTTTGGTTTCACTTAACACCTCTAAATGTATTCCTGTTGTAAAAACAGACAAAATACCAGTACTTATGTAAATAGTTCATTGGTTGATTTAATCCACTTTTTTTAAAGAAAGATCGTAAATGTGCCCCATGCTCCACCCTCCTTTTTTGTAACTCTTTTCTCCTCTAAGGTTGTCTGTCAGACCTTCCAAAGACTATATTTTACGCCCCTGTAATGTTAGGTACATTGCTCATATGAAAAAAAAAAAAAAAAACACTCAGCAACAATTACCAGCTCGTGTGCGTGTGTGTATGTGTGCATGTTTTTTTATCTTTATTATTTTTTTTGCTATCAAATATCATGCAATATACATCAGCCACAGGTGTTCAGAGTTGTACATGTGCATGTATCTCTAATTGACAAAATGACAGAGGCAGAAAAATATAATAAATGCAACGCAAGTTACCTTGGGGTATGAAATGTACACCAATGAGAAGTGTGCATGGATGTCAAGAACATAAGACTTAGTGTAACAATGAGATGTTTTGTTCTGTGAGTTAACATTCACTGCAGTGTAAGATGACAATATTAAACACATCGCATAAAATGAACTGTTATATTAGGAATTTCATGTAGGAGAGGCAGGGGAAATCTTGGATCTTATCAAGTGGTGTAGGATCAATTCTAAATTATTCCTGTCACTGCCACAGATCCATTTTCATCTCATGTACATGTAGTCTAGGTTACATCATCATTAGGCATCTTCAGCAATGAATTCCAATGACTGAATACTGGTAACACAACATAAACACAGAAGTGAACAATCTTTATATAATTATAACTAGCAACTTTGTGTATTCATCACACAACACCAGATCAACAATTATTTTTAAAATTCTGATATAAAAACCTATAAATTTTGTGATAATGTGAACCATTCCTTCTCAATCAATATATTGTCAATTTAATCGCTGCAGGATAACATGCTGTAATGTGACTCCTAGCTGAAGTAGAGACTGAGTGCATCGCTAGAAATGCAATCATTTTTTTTTTTCATTTTTATTGTAATTTTATATGTTTGATGTCAGATTTTGTGATAATGTGAACTATTCCTTCTGAACCATTAATATTCTGTCAATTTAATAACATGCTGAAATGCTACCCCTACCTGAAGTAGAGACTTAAATTTGAGTGCATTGCTAGAAATGCAATCTTTTTTTTTTTCATTTTAATTGTAATTTTATATGTTTGAAGTCAGATATAATTACTGTATATAGTTTATCATCAGTAATGTTGTTTTTGTGATGAGAGATTCTATGTTGTGGAACTGAGAGGAGGGATGTCTGATCAACCTTGGTGTCAGCCGGGGCCATAGCAATAGTCCAAATTAAGGTTCAATAGTCCGAAGATTCACTGGTTCGAATGTTCACTACAGAACCTTTGGAACAATGAACCCTTGATTACAAAACTGATGAAAATGCGACGATTTCTCGGACCACTGAACCTTCGGACCAATAATGAACCTCAGGACTATCAAGACACCCCCTGTCATCCATACTGCCCACCAATACTAGCAAGCTTACACAGACAATGAGCACATTCAGAACATAGGATCAAATATGGTGACCGACTAAAAAGCTTGCCGCTTAATTCCTGATAAGACACTGAATAGATTCCCTGCAGGGATTACGCAAAAAGCATTCAGGTAAGTCAGCCATATTTGATCCACAGATCTGTTAGTCCGCAGTGTTGAATGCGCTCAATCTGAGCACTCTGATGTATTTCGCCTTGCCTTGGTGTTTTGTAAGACACACTGTTTGTCTCTAGTACTTTTCCCTCCTGGCTACGATCCAATCAAGGTAAGCTCAAAGATCCAGCAGATTATGTTCGGTGACACTGCTGGTGTACATACTGACAATAATGGGCTACAACAGTTGCACCTGCGACCAACTGATATACACTGTAGATATCTTGAGATTGATTGTTATCTTGAAGCTACAAAGGTTTCCCATTCAGTTTTACATATGATCACTGAACAATTTAATTTTTGTCTGATCAAATTGATAAAAACTTTCATGAGTCAAATTAATAACAGAGCTCCTAAAGTGTGAACAATACTTTTAATTAGAAATAACTGTTATATTTCATCCAACAATGCACAGACAAAACCCACCTCTTAGAAAAATGAGGTTCATTCACAAGAGTATACATTTAATGTTAGAGAAATACGAGTACATTTTATGTTTGAGAAATGAGCCATGGGTGTTCACCCCCATTCCCTGAGCCCCATGAATAAGGCCCTGTTAATATCTATCCTTGTATTTACTGTTTAATTTAGATATTATACACTGAACTACAGACATCTATTACATCACACATAAAAGCTGATATTTGAAGAGTTTGAATATGTCTGGGATCAAAACCTATTAATTTTCAAATAAGAAATATGAATACAAAGTACACTTTCATTTTGTATAGTGAAATGACAAATGACTAACTAGAAATTCCAAATTTGGCTTATTGAACTTGCTCTACATCATTTTAACCAAGGTGTAATATTCCAATATTCACACATGCACACGTACAATACAATATAAAGTTTTGTTTAATTTTTAGAAAATAATGAAACTGAACATAACTCTTGGTGTAAATGGTTTCAGCAATAANATTTTGATCAGTCTCGCTGGAAATTAGTCCATAAAGCTTTCCCTTTGCAATTATTAACAGTACATTACACAAACATCAATTTAAAAGCTTGGAGTGCAAAGTTACTACACTCCCTCCTCATATCTTGCATGGACTTCCTTATAACCTGACTTGATGTTAAATGAATTTTTACATTAACAAAGCTAGTTAAACAAATGTGTTGGTTATTTGTCTTTAGATAAAACACACTGGCACCTACATCCATTACACTAAAAGGTATATCAAATTGCGCAAGCTTGGCAAATATTTGATTTTAGTGCACTTCAGATTAAATTATCCGCCAGGTTAATCTTTTGCTTGCTTCCACCAGCAGAATGTTTCTGAATCTTTTCAAGGAATTATGGAAGTAACAACAACCAGCTGATACTGCAGGTACTCCAACCTGTTTTTCATAAAGAAACGCCAAAGTCGGCGCCAACACCAGTCACTTTATAGACGTTATTATATCACCAGGATCTACCTTGTTCTTACTCTAATGCTTTGCAGGAATTCAGGCAAGTATTTTAATCATCGGTTTCTAGGGATTTTCTTCACCGAGTAAATAACAGATACATGTATGAGGCATATTGGTTATAATGCAACCTGAAAATTCCTATAGTACATGCAGTTCCAGTGGTTGTATTGGGTGGGTTCATAATAAGCTGATAGTAGATGTGGGGGAGGTGGGTGTGGTGTTTTTTTTTTACAGATATAGAAGGCACATTTTTTTTCTATGAAATACTTCAATTTAAATCAAGTTATTGGTTTAATGCCAACAGTTGTAATTATCCAATCAAATTTCTAAGTACAGTTAGGTTATCTAGACTGAAAATCTTTGCAGTTTTTCCCAGATAAAGTCTCTTTCATATTTTAAAAAATTAATCCAGTTCATATGTATATTTACATGTTGTATATTTATTACTCTAATGAAAGCAAACAGCTTTATATCATGATACAACTCATTCACCTGTAGCTATAAAATGAGGGCAGAATCTATGTTACCCAGTCTGTTATCATCACTGCTATAAAAACTGTATACGTAAGGGTAAAATTTGGGGGCACTGAAGTTAGTGTCTACAGTATTCTTTCTAGTCATATTTTTCAAAAGTGATTATGAAAAATGACACTATTTGCTTTTGCTGGTTGCAAGGATCATTCTGAAACATGACAATAATTTCTATTTGACAGAATTGTTTTTGCATCAGAAAACTAGGCTCTGTAGGAACAAACTTCCAAGTGCCCCCAAATTTTCATGTCTAAATAGTTGCTGCATGTCTGAAGGTTGCATTCTACTGGTTCGCAGTAACCCTATTTTATATATTTTAAATACAGAAAAGATTCCATTATTGTGATGTTATTTGGTCACAAGTATGTTTTAATAATATGAAATTAAAAATTAATTGGTTTCATGAATATCTAATGTATATATTTCAGTTGTTGTTGAAGCTATTCATTATTTAAGGCATATAAAAGTGATAAAAATAAAATATTTATTTGTTGCAAAAGCTGAAAACAAATTTTTGTTGTCCTACTACTTATATTTTCCTTTTGGACAGCCCATATTTCAACATATCAAAATATCTCAGCAGCATCCCTTATAACATATTATCAAAGCCTCTTTTCTTTACACAAAAGAAAACTATGAAGTATATACAAAGTAAATTTTATAAAACGTCTGCCTCATTAAAATGTGTAGAATATATAACATATGATGTGTCTTCCTCATGCTCTAATGTAATGAACATTTGTTGGTAATTCACAGCAAATACTGACCGCCGAGTTTCTTCCTGTTCTTTCACCAGTTCACCTGTTGACGTATGACGTATGAAGCAGGTCCTTAGCGCCCAAAGAAAGTGTTAATTAAGTATATACACCCTCCCCACAGCAGTAATAAGCCTCAACAGCTTGGGAAATGATCAATAAAAAACGATGCCCCTCAGATTACTTATCAGAGTGGTAATCACTCTTGTCTGCAGCAAAGAAGCAGAACAAATGATGTAACGTTTTCAGGCAGGTTTTGATATGCCCCAAAGTTAATGTGTATCACTTTAAGTATGTCTGCATTATCAGATAGGTGAAATTAAAAGTAAGTGAAGGAATGATTGAATGCACTTTTATTTACACTCAGTCTGAGCAGCAACTTATTTGTATCATTCACATTCCAGGGTAGTAGTGGGAAAGAGAGCAGCTTAGTGGAGAAGTACAAGGATAATCCTCGAGTTCTGGTACTGGTATTAATTGCATTGATCGCATTAGACTTTGTTAACAGAAAGCAATAACACAATCGCATATCCATCTTATAGATTCAATAGTTCAGACCATTCGGATGTTGTTTCTCGCTTATCACAACTTTGCCAACTTCAGCTTCTCATCTGTGTATAGCTTAACGAGGCCAACCAAGGACAGCCAAGGATAAAAAAAACTGTGAAATCATATTCTTGGAAACCGACTCATCACAAAGATTCACGACGCTACATACCAGTACTTATTCTGCAGTGCATATGAAAGTGGATGACAGAAGAGAATCTAATATTTCCAGTGAGGCTTTGTTTTATCATCCATTACCATTACCACCAAAAAACCTGCTTGCATGGATACAACCACAAAGGCATTAAGATAATTGCACTGGTTTATCACATTTGTGGTAACGGGCAGCGCAGGGGAAACAAGGGAGGCATTTCATTTGATTTAACCACCAAGTCATAACAAAACTTTGCAATTCAGTGATACAGTATCATTTTTTTTTCATCAGAACTGAGACAATATGTGTCTCCTTCTCAGGAACAATTACATAATAATGCATAATGAGAATGGTAGACAGATGTGTGACAGCATGTAGAATTAATTTTGAATTAACCAGGAAAAATCATGAAAAAACTGCTACCATATATATACAGCCACACTGACATTAAATAAGTGAGTGTATCAAATTCAAATTTTTCCTGACTACATGCTGTGACAGTTGTTTTGGGAGTACAGACGGTGTACTGTAGTATGACCCTATGAACTACTCCGGTGGAGCTAGGCATGAATACAGCAGTGGCAAGAGAGCCTGGAGAGCACCCTCTGACAATGTCATCCAGATCGTGCACCTGCGAGGGGGGAAGAAACAGCGCGCCCTGGATCCCTTGGTAAGTGTAGAGAAATTGGTGGTTGTAACTGCTCCCCATAGGTTCATACTGCTGATAAAGAGAGGGCGAGGCATGGATTTGTTGGATTGTTCAACCACACGGTGTACTTTTGTGGGAAAAAAATCTGTTTTTATTTCTATACAGATACAAATAATGATAATATTGACTAATAGTCTCATAAACTACCTTTATTGTGATCACTATAGGTCTGCAGTCCCTTATTTCTAATACTGTTCTGTGATTACCAATATAGTTCCATTCAAAGAATTCAGGTACAAAGTTGAATCTTTTCATTTCCTTATAAGTTTGGTCTTCTACACAAAATGGAAAAACATTTCCAGAGTGAACAGTGCAAAACAAAACAATTGAAAAGAAGTATGGACGAGGTATTAAGTTGTAGGCTTGTATACAGATCATAAAAGGAAAGTGATTCGAAGAGATCAGCCTGAATACTTATCTCACGCTGCCCATCTTACAGCAAATAAACCAGCAAGCTATCGTATCAAATGAAAATGGCATATTCTGAACATCACATTCCAACCTTGAAAGTGTGTTAGGTCTAGATTGTATTTGTAAGTAAATCTAATTATTTTCAAGGAGGGCCAGGGCAGGGGGGGGGGGGGGCATTCTTTGGATTGTCAGACCCTACTGGTACATCCTTAACAGTGACTCTAAATTAATTTAACCACTAAAGGCCACTTTCAATTTCACCCCCCTCTGGTGTCTAAATAATGTTTGTAGAACTAAATGTATTTTATTCCATTCTCTAACAAAAGCTTTTTGGTTTCACTTAACACCTCTAAATGCATTCCTGTTGTAAAAACAGACGAAATACCAGTACTTATGTAAATAGTTCATTGGTTGATTTAATCCCCTTTTTTTAAAGAAAGATCGTAAATGTGACCCATGCTTCACCCTCCTTTTTTGTAACTCTTTTCTCCTCTAAGGTTGTCTGTCAGACCTTCCAAAGACTACATTGTACACCCCTGTAATGTTAGATACATTGCTCATATGAAAAAAAAAAAACTTTTATGACAATTAATCAGGGGCGGATCCAGGATTATTTGAAGAGGTGGTCCAGATCTACAGGCCTCAAATGCAAAGTTGACCATTGCTCCCATGGAGTGGGGTTCAGGGCCTGCTCAAGGGCTTGGAAAATTTTTTTGTGCTTTGGAGGGCAAATGGTGCCTTTTGGTACGGTTTAGAACTATGATTCAGCTAGTCAAAATTCTAATTTCAAGAGGGAAATATTGGTGTGATATATTTTTCAGAAACCGAAGGGGGTGATCAGGACCCCCCTGACCCCCCCCCCCCTCTAAATCCGCCACTCGTGACAATCACCAACTCCTGTGTGTGTGTGTGTGTGTGTGTGTTTGTGTGTGTGTGTGTTTTGCTATAAAACATGTGGTGCAATATACATCAGCCACAGGTGTTCAGATTTGTACATGTATCTCTAATTCACAAAATGACAGAGGTAAAATAATATATTAAATGCGACACAAGTTACCTTGGGGTATGAAATGTACACTAATGTGAAGCATGCAAGGATGTCAAGAATATCAGTTAACATTCACTGCAGTGTAAGACGACAATATTTAACACATCGCATAAAATGAACTGTTATATTAGGAATTTCATGTAGGAGAGGCAGGGGAAATCTTGGATCTTATCAAGTGGTGTAGGATCAATTCTAAATTATTCCTGTCACTGCCACAGATCCATTTTCATCTCATGTACATGTAGTCTAGGTTACATCATCATTAGGCATCTTCAGCAATGAATTCCAATGACTGAATACTGGTAACACAACATAAACACAGAAGTGAACAGTCTTTATATAATTATTACTAGCAACTTTGTGTATTCCTGTCACACAATACAAGATCAACAATTATTTTTAAAATTCTGATATAAAAACCTATAAATTTTGTGATAATGTGAACCATTCCTTCTCAATCAATATTCTGTCAATTTAATTGCTGCAGGATAACATGCTGTAATGTGACTCCTAGTTAAAGTAGAGACTTTGAGTGCATCGCTAGAAATGCAATCATTTTCTTTTTGTCATTTTTATTGTAATTTTATATGTTTGAAGTCAGATATAATTGCTGTATATAGTTTATCATCATAAATGTTGTTTAGGTGATGAGAGATTTAGAATATGTTGTTGAACTGAGAGGAGGGATGACTGATCTTCTTTGATGTCAGCTGGGGCCATAGCAATAGTTCAAAGATTCATTGGTCTGGATTTTCACTAAAGAACCTTTAGGACCAACAATCCTTTGATTAAAAAAACTGATGAAAATGCTACGATTTTTGGACCAATGAACCTTCGGACCAATAATGAACCTTAGGACTATCAAGACGCCCCCTGTCAGCCATACTGCCCACCAGTACTAGCAAGCTTACTCAGACAATGAGCTCATTCAGAACAGCGGATCAAATATGGTGACCAACTAAAAAGCTTGCCGCTTAATTCCCGATAAGACACTGAATAGATTCCCTGCAGGGATTATGCAAAAAGCATTCAGGTAAGTCAGCCATATTTGATCCACAGATCTGTTAGTCCGCAGTTCTGAATGCGCTCAATCTGAGCACTCTGATGTATTTCGCCTTGCCTTGGTGTTTTGTAAGACACACTGTTTGTCTCTAGTACTTTTCCCTCCTGGCTAAGATCCAATCAAGGTAAGCTCAAAGATCCAACAGATTATGTTTAGTGACACTGCTGGTGTACATACTGACAATAATGGGCTACAACAGTTGCACCTGCGACCAACTGATATACACTGTAGATATCTTGAGATTGATTGTTATCTTGAAGCTACAAAGGTTTCCCATTCAGTTTTACATATGATCACTGAACAATTTAATTTTTGTCTGATCAAACTGATAAAAACTTTCATCAGTCAAATTAATAACAGAGCTCCTAAAGTGCGAACAATACTTTTAATTATAAATAACTGTTATATTTTATCCAACAATGCACAGACAAAACCCACCTCTTAGAAAAATGAGGTTCATTCACAAGAGTATACATTTAATGTTAGAGAAATACGAGTACATTTTATGTTTGAGAAATGAGCCATGGGTGTTCACCCCCATTCCCTGAGCCCCATGAATAAGGCCCTGTTAATATATATCCTTGTAATTTACTGTTTAATTTAGATATTATACACCGAACTACAGACATCTATTACATCACACATAAAAGCTGATATTTGAAGAGTTTGAATATGTCTGGGATCAAAACCTATTAATTTTCAAATAAGAAATATGAATACAAAGTACACTTTCATTTTGTATAGTGAAATGACAAATGACTAACTAGAAATTCCAAATTTGGCTTATTGAACTTGCTCTACATCATTTTAACCAAGGTGTAATATTCCAATATTCACACATGCACACGTACAATACAATACAAAGTTTTGTTTCATTTTTAGAAAATAATGAAACTGAACATAACTCTTGGTGTAAGTGGTTTCAGCAATGACAACAATACTTAAGGCTACATATATTGGAACAAGCCAGCAATTTCTAAAGGGGTGCTTTTTCTGCAAAAGTGGAGCTTTTTTAAAATGTTAAAGCATGTTAAAACTTGAAACCTTTGTGCACCTTGAACAAATTTTACCTGGAGGGAATATTTTCTCTGCAAAAAGGGTGGTTCGTTGGAATGCCATGAAACCACCCTGGCCTGTAAGTTGACCAATTATGAAAAATGATGTAGGACTCTAATTTTGATGTATTAGTTCAGACCTTTTCTGTCCAAAAGGCAGTTCTCAAACCCCTGTCTTGGGGCTTGATCAGAAGATCCCACACACCTAACAAGATTTTAATGGTTTAAAGAATCAAGCACAGTCAAAGCAGCAATGTAAACTCACAGTGCACTGTCCTAACACCGATTACAATGAAGTATCCAATCAATGATTCAACAATAGAACGATTGTGCAAAAAGGGTTTTCCTAGGTCTAAACATTTGAGCTTCATTTGTGATGGTACTCTTCATTCATCATTATCTGGAACTCAATATCAAGGGACAGAGTTAGAATAGTAAGATGGATCAAACCTGTGGCACTTTGATGGGTTTGTGCCTTGTGTAAACCTTCATCATTATTAATTTTAGTGATCCCATACATTTGATGCTTTAGAAAAGAAATCCATGAGAGGCACTGAAAAACCAATGTAAACATTATGCTTAAAATTTACTCCAGAATGAAAGAACACAAACTCGCAGCCTTATACAGAATAGAATTAAGGCTTTTTGCGCTAGTATTGGAAAGTACAGTTCATATGATGAGTCCATTTTACTTTTCATCTCAACAAACATAGTTTCATCAAGGAAATGGATTTTCCACTTTCATGCACATCAACATCAAGGTATATTTCTCAACAATGCAGCACTTATTAATAATAAAAGATGATGGAAGCCATTTCATTTTTTAGAGAAAATGACACCTGCTCAAAGAAGTGGCCATAATCAATATTTAGTGCAGAAATAAATGTAATGCTAAAATAAGGCATTTTCAAATACAGCTTGAACAGATGTTTATAGACTAAAAAGCCAGGCTGTTTTAAATTTTTCCATGTCTTGTAACAAAAGGGAAAGGAATAGGTTATAAGCAAAGGGAGGGACTTTTAGTATCAAAATGCTGTTTGGAAAATTATTTGTGCATATAACTTTAATATGCCACATAAAAAACAGCATAGATTAATGCCAAGGTTATAATAAAAGAATTTGTTACAAAAATGAAATAAAAACTGAACTAGATAATGAATCTGGGTATAATATATTAATTGGTTGAAAATTGGGTATTAATAAAATAGAGAATAAGACATCAACAAAATCTATTTTAATGGAGTGACCTCGCATAAATTCTCATAGACTGGACCCATCAATTCCCCCCCCCCCCCTCCTTACCATAGAGCTTCACTGTCTCTATTGTGCATCATCATTAATAACACTGTGTGAAGAAAGTCCACTTAACACCTTTGTATCATCAGGCCTAAAGGAATTACATTTCTCCAATGAATTTAGTACAAATGTATAAATAAGATTGATTTTGAATACTTTTACAACCATGCTCAAAATAACAGTGTATAGGATTTTTGTTTTTTAGTTCATTTTATCATTTGTTGAAGTAATTTTGAATGCAAAGGCCTAGTATTGCAGGCGCAGATGAAAGCCGTATTCTGGGTCTTCAGGAAAACTGTCATAATTTTTTAAGTTTTCATTGATAAGCATCTTATTTTTTCTGTTGGAAGACAGTCAAAAATGGAGGATAGATAAACAAAGATAATTTGGAAGACTGTCAGAAAATGTCCCTGAATCTGCCCCCGTATTGTATAATTTACAAAAGATGTTAACAATACCAGTCCAAAAATGTACTTGCATGATGAGTTACACTTTTGTGCAACCCAAACTACACAATACATGAGTATATACATGTTACACAAAACAATGAATGATAAGGTATTTTTCAAATAATATGCAGAAGCTTCATGAAATTCATGTGGCAATTCAGTCTGGAGCCTCTTCCATTTGTGATCACATTACAGTAGCTACGTAAGTTAAATTTGTATAAGTGTTTTTTTTCTCTGATTTCAATAAATTATAACTAATTCAATTACCCAACAGACAAAAAAGTCACCATCAGATTTACGCAAATTGTTTGACTCATCTTAAAGGCAAATGACAATTTTTTTTCAGGAAGTAATTTTGTTAAGTGAGATAAGCAAGGATACCAACAGTGCTGCACTAACAACAACAGTATATTCTTTTACAAGTTTAGCCCCATGGGAATATGAAGCCATTTTAAGCACACTGATAATGCTTTGCCATTTGTAAACCAGTTACTAGTGCATCAGCACCACTTCCAGGCTCAGAAACAATTCTGTATGTGTCACAAACCTATACAATCCCCTCAAAGAAGCAGGGGCATAAGCATGGCCTTGGATAATGTACAATTTCATTTATTATATTAGCCTTTATTGCTATATGTAATAACATACCAAAAAGCTTTTCACTCTTAGTTTTATGTTCGACATCTTGAAGGTTATCAACAGTCCATTTTCCCATTTACTTGAAATGTAATTTTTCCAAATGTTACATCTACTGTGGCCATTGAAAAGAGAGTCATTGATCAACAGGTCTGTACGTCAGAGTTCGAGGAGAAGGCCTGGGGCAGATCCATGATTATTTGAAGGGGGGGGGGCGGTAAAGAGCTCTATAAAATTTTGATATTTTAGAGGGCAAACAGTGCCATTTGGTACTGTTTAGAACTACGATTCAGATAGTCAAAATTCTAATTTCAAGAGGGGACCGTCGGTGTGACCGTTTTCAGAAATTGAAGAGGGGAGGTCAGGACCCACATGGTACCCCCTAAATCCACCACTGAAGGCGGATGCAAACGTATGATCAGTCAGTCTGTTTCTAAGCCACATTTTTCAAAGACCTACTTTCCAGGATTTTAACAGCAAGGCAGAATTCTCTCAAGAAAAAAAAATTTTTTTTTTTCCTTCCCATGAATCATTGCTTGCTCTGAGTCTGCACTTCAACTATTATGTTTTGTAACCTTTCTATTAAATTGATAAATAATTAAGTTGGAAATGACTCACAACATCGCCTTTTCATTCTGTATACGTATTTCACCAGAAAATTTCCCACAAGATACTTTCACCTTGGGTTTTTTATTATTTTTACAATCTAAATTGGAGGGGGGGGGGGGTTAGTAACTTTGCAGACATAGAAAATATAACTTTGGGAGATGTTCAAAAGTAAAAAGTTCATACCTTATCTTTTGACATTGATCCATGCACTAGTTTGTTCACTTCACATAATATTAAATAAAATTTTTCTTTAAATAAATTGTCATTTTGTTGGACAATCAAGGCATTATGTTATTCAGTTAAATAAGTGTTATTACAGTTTTTATTTCATGTGCCTTTGTATTTTATAATATTATATATATATATATATATATAGCCACTTTGCATATGCAGTGACTGTGTAAATTCATGCAATGTGCCATTTAGAGCTTAATGAACTATTATTAATATCTTAATTTAATTATTATTGATTTGATTATGGAAGATAGTGAGTTGTCTGTGATGGTTGGTATGAAGTTATAATTAAATATATTAGCTGCCAGGGTTTGAGAGAGAGAGAGAGAGAGAGAGAGAGAGCTAAAGACACTGCATTCCAGTTGAAATACATGAAGATCTAAATCATAATATTATATTGCATTTAAGATTGCAGTTTATGAAAGAAACTGAGAATGACGTAAGAAATATGTGGGAAATCAGATGGTTCTTCAGCTCCAATATATCAAACAGCAGGGTGGGAAGGTATATTGATGAATTATAACAGAATTTCTGCCATTAAAGGAAAAGCAAGATGGATGTGATTATTATACTCTTGTGGAGGTGAAGATTGAAGATAGAAACGTTCTTCTTTGCCCAGCATGCCCGCAAAAGCAGGCATGAGTCGATTTTTAAATTCTCTTTTTATTGATTGCTTTAATTGAAAGTGTTGATTGAGGATGAAAGTATGACAGATTATGACAATTAAATTGGTACATGTAAAGGATATCCTACTAAGGAATAACAGAACTACTGACAAATAAAGAATCCAAAATAGACATAAGGGGAAATTATAACTCCACTTCATAATTTGTCCATGATTGATACATATGGACAGTTACATCTTTAAAAAAAAAAAAAAAAAAAAAGGGGCAGTTCACATTTATTCAGCAAGCTGTAATATGAAGACTGGATAATTACTTGCAAAAAAATTCTCACAAGTAGACTGCACCAGTATATTGATCTACTCAGTTTTTTTAGTTGATAACAGAAGCCACAATTTTAGATATCTTGGTTTTAGGATATCTTTTTGTGGAAAGGTTCTTTTACTGTCAGGCACTAGTAATTTGCTTTGCCTATGAAACTATATCCACTTTTCAGAGGCATGGTACTGTATATGTATTATTACCAGTACTTGTCACTTGTGGAGAAATCAGTCTCACTTCTTAATCAGTTTTAGATAAATTAATAAGTTCATTAAACGAACTACATGAAAAAATAGATTTCTACAACAGTCATTTAATTTAAAAAAGGTGTTTGATCCTCTGTTTTGGTCTTTTCAAGAAGGCACTGACTCTGGTACATGTAGTTTGATAGGGAAGGAATTCACGGCTTTACAATGGTATAACTGCCATGGTTAATCCAGAGGAAATAATTCAGAATTCTTAAAAAATTCACTGGAAATGCTTCAGGGGAATCCACTTCCATCACATTTTAATTGCCTAAATATCAACCAAACTTCAGAAAATGATACATGTTTAAACTAACACAGAAGATGTCACTTTTGTAGATGATATCAATTTTAAAATACTTTATGGAAATGAAGTGTAATAAATGTACTGCATACAGGATATTTTCAAAATTCTCTGATGTAGAAATGAACCATTTTTTAAACTAAAGTTGATTAAAATTAATTAAAGCACTCTTGTACATATATTTTTGTCCACATTATCAATCAATATGATTAAATTCTGTACAATAGAATATGACATTTAGTATACCGGTAATTCAGGAATACACAGTCACCCTCAATGACAACAATACTGAATTAGTGGTGAGTAAGAAATATAACACCTGTCAGTGAAATTACTGTAATACTACACTAAGATTAATTACCCATCTTACATCATATATTAATTCATACCTCTTCCTAAATTTTTTTCATCATTTTTTTTCAAAAAAATTAAAAGTATTATACAGGATATTGTTTTGTATTGTAATGTGTTGTACATGTAATTAATGCTTTATAATTATAATGGCTAAATAGAAAAATAAATAAAATGATAACAAAAATAATAATAATGATTGATCAATAAAAAAGTCCATCATACCGAATCTCAATGTTTATTATGAAAAAAGTATACAGTATATCAACAGGCTTGTAGCCAGGGTTCTTTTTTCTAAAAAAGTGGACCTTTTACCATGAAACCTTCATGTACCTAGATAAAATTTTACCCAGAGGGGACCTTTTCCTGGCAAGAAGTGGGGTTCTTTCAAACCCCTGAAACTCCCCTGGCTACAGGCCTGAACAAGGACTATAATGGTTTATCAGAACCTATGGATATCATCTGAGACTGATTTAACTGTAGTGGCTGGGACTGCACAAGTGTGAAATCAATTTTACAAAACTAGAAAACATGGGAGAATCTGGAAAATGGGAAACTTTTCAGCAAAAAGGATGAAATTTTATGCTTGGGGAATATGCTGTCCAAGAAACCAATGCAAAATTGACAAGCAATAGATAGATAGACAGATAGATAGATAGCAATTAATTTATTCCAACATAAGCAGAAAGTACAAAGTGTTTTACAAGTTAGGATATACATAATATATATACAATCAGTGTAACAGAAATAAATTCATACTTATACATTAAAAAAATACATGGTGTGTTGTACAAAATATTGTAATTCTACAATACTAGAGGGAAAATAAACAGAAAAATATGTGGATAAATTCTGTCATCTTTTATTTGCTATAACATACTCACTAATCTGTTATTATTATTTCTGATCCCACTTTTCTCCAAATTCTGTGAAATCTCACTTGATTCTAGGCTTATATAGTTGTGAGTCTTTTGGCAACCAGCTGGGGGGGGGGGGGGGGGGGAGAAATTCCCATTACAAACTATATTTGGGATATTAGGACTGCAGCCAGCAACCAGCCATTCAATTTCTACAACACCAGTATGTACCTTTACCTAGATTTCTACATGCAACTGACAGGTACGTGTAATTCCAACCAATGTTTTGAAATTAAGTTTTCCATTCCATTCCATTGAGGGAATACTTGGCATTCCTACCCCAATACACTGACAATTGCACAACAGGTAATTTCATTTAGATAAAACACTACATGTACATGTATTACTGGGGTATATAAAGCCAGACCATTAAAGTATCTTTGCACCATCTGCTCAGTAAACTTCCTTGGTTAAATTATTGTTTATTCTTGTGGCCATTATTCATTCACTATATTATTCAGTCTTGGGTTTCTAGAAACTTGCATTCATGGCAGATAAAATCCTGCAGACACCACTTGTATTTCTGTTTTAAAATGGTTGCAGGTGTCACTCATACCCCTTTACTATACTTTGTGGACTTGATTTCACCCTGGGGACCACTCCCAAGCCCTATCCTACTAACTATGGATCGATCTATCTCCAAAAGGATTGTCACTTAATTGTAGTCCACTTAAGCGGCTTAGATGTCTGTATAACAGCTACTGAAGCTGCTAGGGGGTAATTAATTGTTGTTTAGCAGCTTCAGTGGGTGTGCCAGACATCTAAGCTGCTTGAGTTGAAAGCAGTTTAGCAAGAAACCCCTCGGAGATGGATCGATCCTGTTAGATCGATCTAGGCATGGGAAACCAGTCCTAGACTCCCTCAGTCTTACTTCAAAGCAGTGGAAAGTTTGTTTTGATTGCTTTCACCATGCTCCTGCAATCCTGCCCCATTAACTTCATAAGTGGTCAATTAATTGCACCACATGGTTTCTGTGATGAGTTCATTCACCAGAGGGACAACTTCATCACCACTCCAGCAGTACTTCAATTGAAAACAAATGCTGCAGAATTGTATTAATGTAATTTATGATCAATTGTCCTATCTTGCTATAATCTCACTACACTGCCTTGATGTTAATGGTGTTGATTATGTAGCTAATACGAAGTTAATGCATTTTCATTGCATTTATTCATGTAAAAGATAGCATTGTCCATTTCTGTTTATCTGCACATGCACCAAAACTAAAACTGACACTTGCGAATAATTGATAAAGTTACATACTGTACTATATCTGCCTCTAGAGTTCTCATAAGAGATGCTTACAAATTAAAAAAATGGAAAGACCTCATTCATCATTTTTTTTTTATTCCAAACTGCACAACAGCGGAAAATTAATATGGCTTCCTCTTGATATGCTAGAAAAATTAATGTAATCTTCCACATCAATCTAGTTTTCCCTAGAGTTAAATCTTTCTCCAGAGAGCTTTTGGCACCAATGAGCTGCAATTGCATCACAGTCAGTAACTGCATAGGGCAACTGACTTCCTTCCCTTTGTAACATTTATCCATTTTGCACACCTAATTAACTAATGGCTTTTACAGATATGACGTCACATAGCAGAGTTTACTTGATTAGGGTAATTATTGTAGTCCTTAGTGTTTAAAAATATCTTTAAAACATCTATCAACAACATCTAATAAGACCTCGTTAGAGGTTGAGACAACCACACAAGTTTAACTGCATTTGCAGGGCTAAAATAATGTCAAGACAATTAGGTTTCAGAGAGGCAATTTTTTTCCTATCCATAATAAAAAGTCCACCTTAGCTATAGGCTAGGGTAGTGCTCCCAAGTGAGTTGAGGAAAATGAACAGAAGCTACCAGTTTCAGGCAACTGAGAAAACACTTCTAGATGCCAACTGATGCAATGTCGTGCTCTGCTCTTTATTCACTGATCTTTAGATAAACCCTGAGGCTCGTTTCAGGTAAAGATAATTTTGTTTTTCTAGAAACCCAGGGTTGGATCTAGGATTATTTGTCTGAAGGGGTGAACCGATTTTTGGGAATGTTCATGTTCAAGTTTATTCAATCTCACAAGTGGAATATTTTCAACATTGAGATACAAATATAACATTCAACATAGGGCTTCTAAGTTATGACAGGCTGCGGATGTGAGGCCGACCCCCCCCAATCTGCAACTGTACCCCAGTAACTCCAGCTAAAAAGACTGATGGTCAACCAGGACATGAATGAGTAAACAAATTTGCCACGATTTTTAGACAACTGGAACCCAGGGTACAAACCTGTCTGACTTATTACATGGCTCGAGATTATGCAACTTTATTTTACATGGATACGGAATAATGTCATTATTTTCAAACAGATACTGTTATTATAACGTTGTGTAAAAAAGGAAAAAATTCTTCACATACCTTCTAATACCATTTAAGTTTAAATACACATACTATCTAATACCTAAACTTTAACTGAAGTACAAAAATGAAGAGAATCAAGTGAAGTCTCAATCAAATGTCCATCTCTATGCCCAAAATAATATAGTACAGAAATAAAGTAAAAAAATATAGTAATAATTATAGTAAAATTGACCTTGCCTGCTATTTTATTATATTTGCCAGCCTGCTCTCCATTTGGCAAAGATATGTATCATGCCCCCCCCCCCCCCCAATTAGTAAAAGTATTGCATATGCTAGTGATTAATTATAAAAGCTTTCATTTAATTCCCACTATTTACTTCTAACATTCAGCTGTATCAGTTTATTAAAACCACCAATCTGTCAAAACAATGAATCACCTTATAAAAACAATGAAAAAAAGAAGACAAATCTGCATGCAGCAAGAGCATTAATTTTCTGTTTGCCTGTTTTGATAGCTACTTTTATCATTCATTTTGTGTCAGCCACTAATCAAAATCTGTTCATGCTTTATGAGGAAAAAAGAAGCAGAATGTGCCCATTGCTGTAGTTGAGATGACAGCATTAATGTATATGGGGTAGAAATTTCTCCAAGAGTTTTCAAGAGCTCTCTTCTCTCTTGATTATACCAAAATGAATGGTTTGCACTTAATTTAGTTTGTGGCAATTGCAAACAGTCTTAAGGAAAATGTGCTGCTGCACATTTGCAGCAAGTATATTCGCAGGAGTGACTTAAGTTTTTAGTTGGGTTTTCAAGAAAGTATTGAAATTCTTTCAAATTTGCAACAGACCTCGTTTGCATGGTGAATTTTGCTGCAAATTTGCTTGAGTTTTGTTTGGAGCAGGCCAAAGATTTTGCTGTGCATTTACAATTTGAATTGTTAATGCCATCCCAGCATTACTGTACGTGGGGAAGTAATTTACCCGATTTTATCTCTCTTCCATTTGGCTAGTCAATTTAACAATTAGCTTTTTAATGAGCTGCATAAATAGCTAATAGTCTTTATGTGGGGAAGTAGGCATTTTGAACATTTTACCCTGTAACTAACTGATACTGAGAGTCTATTATTGAAAAATTTCAGAAATTTTGATGAGTTATTGAAAAACAATGGTTACATGCATGTACACACGCACATGCACACACATACAAACACCCACACAACTCAACAAATGATCTTTTGATTACAAAATCATAATCGAAGGAAGCAATTATGTCAGATGACGTATAAGGAGAAAGGGCATCCTCCCCTTGCTGTTATTCACTGGTTTCTGCGGCTGAATGCACACAATAAGTTATAAACTGAAAACCAGACTGCTGGAGGTAAAAATTGATCGCCATAAATGGTCCATTAGCTGCTGTTTGAAGATTTTTTTCCTAGTGTTACAACACAAGAGCAACCCACATTACTGCCTGAATTATTCAAGAAATTAAAGCTTTTCAAAATACGCAGAATTAGTATCATATAAATGCCACTAGTAGTGAATCAATCAATAGCCTTTAAAGGGTGGTTTGACAAGCATGTTTAAAAAGAGGTTTATCTAACTAATGCTCGGTTCAATATAAAGTCAGCGCTGGCTTATCCGTTGGGTGGTAGTATGGTCATGTATGCTCATCTGTCCTGTCAATATGCTGCCATAGTGAAACACACATTATTTTCCAGGAGCTGAGAATCAATATGGAAATGAGAAAACAATAAGTCATGATGCCTGAACAAACTTTGTGATTAAAAACCAAAGCTTCCTACAAGCACACAAGCTGCTCATTTCGGGGAGTTTAATCAAAATTTATGCAAATTAATATCATAGAATCAATAAAATATTGAGATCCAAATACACTATGAGCAAATAGCTTCTTGGCCTCAGTGTTGAAACAGATGCAGATATTTGCACTATGGGTCCTGTCTGCCAACACTGCCATTGATTTCGATACATACGGTAATTGTACGTTCCCATAAGCAAATATTTCTTTGAGCTGCGCTGGTTACTTGAAAACTCCGAGGAATAGAGTGCACACCTCAATAAAGGGAACAGAATGCCGGAAAACGAAGCACTCATTGCCACTATGGAGTTTTGAATGGACAGACTATCACAGCGGATATTTAGGAACAATTTACTATGTATTCCGTGGGAGTGAAGAGCAAAGAGAAGTCTGAGAAGAAGGTATACTATATGGCTGTTGTTTTTGTTTAGTTTACAAACTGTGGTGAATATATTCAAAATTTTGATTACATTTGTCTAACAAATGGGATTGTGTGGTGTATGGATTAACATTAAATTGTATGTAGAGCCAACCCTCTCAATATAAGCTAATTTAAAGTTTGTTATACCCGGTATAGTTATCGAATTTTCCTTTTTGGTATATCAACATAAATGTTTTTTAAAATGAGCAACAAATTTTATTTGTCACAGGAAAAAAATTCCAGTTTATAATAGAAAGATAAAACATGAATCTGGTTAGGCAGTTTCTTTACTCCTTTACAACTTTCATCCATTGTTTCAATTACTTTTTCTTTTCAATATAATTGAAATCATACAGGACTTGTGTGACATTTTTTACCCCATAAATGTTAGGGAACTTTAAAAAGCCTGTCCACTAATTCAACACAAGCATTATGTATAATACAGTGTATTATCATCGCTGAAAGTATTTCCAGTAATGTTGTCCCAAAGCAGTTGAAAGGTAATGAGGCAAACCTACATGTACCTGGCTGGACTCACCTCTAGAAATTTTTAGAGAAAAAATTAAATCGGAGAAATTTTAGATGAAGCAATTGCATGTGCCCTAATTGCCTGTGACCCTGGTGTTGGAATGGCTGCAGTACTGTTATAGGACACACATTTGCTGCAAGCAGACATCAATTAAGCTGGCTCCGGAGACGCAAGGTACAATAAATCAGAACCTGATCTAAAAAATGGGATGTGCAATTCACACCCTGGCTGTTTATTGCGATTTACACTGACATGTAGATGAATGTAGCTTTCATCGTTTCAGCTTAAGCACAAAGTGTGTGCCCTCTTGATGCTTCTGTTATGGCCAACAAAACGGAAGAACATAATTGTTTTCTGATGACTAACAGCACTCACAGTGCCATATGAACCCTCACTCATGTGCACTGCAGATGATCCACCATCTCATTGTGACTTAACACCCAGCCTTGGTTTTTGAAAATAAGCCAAGGATCACAACTGAAAAACAGTCAATACAGTTATGACTCGATCTTTTTCATGGGTAAAAATTATCAATCTTTCAGATACATTATTTTATAACAACTAAAATTATATTTTTATATAGCATTTATGGTGCTTCTACTAATTCATAGAATAGAACCATAAATTAGCCTGTTTTTAAATTTGCTGCTACCACTCAATAGGAATGAAATGGTTCTGATTTTAAGAAATTATGGGTTAAAAAATACAGCACCTTTAAAAAATTAATAATTTTTCCCCCATCAAAAAGATCAAGTAGTTAACATAAATCCTGTTACTGTTCAGTGAGGGTTACTTCACCTTCAAATTAATTTTCATACCACATATGGTGCCCTATCCTTACAAGCATGGGGTACATATATGAGATGATATCTGTATGAGAGTATTCGTGGAGTCCTTATATATCGTGAAAACAACATGTTGTGTATTGTATAAGATGATGATTGTGTAACTTTTAGACACACACACACACACACATGTTCATCATGCAAAGGAGAAGTTTAGCATTAGTTTCCCCCCGGCCTCTCAACAGACAAACTTATATCAGTAGTATTAATAAATGGTTTATTTAGTAATTTAGGCAAAAAAAATTTTTTTTTTGAAAAGGCACTTCAAAAAAAAAATGCTGCCCTTTCCCAAATCACACGCACAAGTTTATCTTATGATCTCCAACATTAGTATAGGAAATCATGTCTTTAGTAATTTGGACAATGTCACCTCTTTTCATAAACAACTTTTTCGTCATTTACTCAACTTTGCCCTCTCAGTTCAGTGCCTGTACACAGTCAGTTATTTTCAAAATCCCTTGAGCTATGTTTTGAAATCATGAACCGTATAGATTTTGTCTCTTTTTATTGGAAAAACAGATATAACACAAACCCAAATTTACTTTGTTAACATAAGAAAAACACAAATGCAATTATATATTTCATCTAGGTGTTTGGTTTGACATAGTGTACTCATTGTTCAATACAACATTGCCTTCCCATTTCTCTGATCTAATAAGCTGAGCTGCATGTAAAAAATGAATTCACTATTTTGCTCAGGGTATGCTTCAGAAAAGAGATTGGATTTGAAAACAGTATTAATCTTGCTTATTTCTCAATTTTTATTAGAGTTATGTTTGCCTGTATGTGCTGTACTAGTAGGTCTAACTGTGTACCAGGATTACATGTCATTAGATGTGAACATCTGTGCATCAGACTGCAACAGTGCACAAGTGTTGAATAATCATAGGGCACACGCAGCAAACAGCATAGAGGTGTGAAAAAAATGCAAAAATGCAATTCACAAGCATTCATATGTATAGACATACCTTAAATTATTCCATATTGAATTAATTCAAAGATGAAGTATTTTTTAAAATTGCATCTCCTGAGGGAAAAAGATTTTTCTCTTTTCAGAAGAATTACTACATGCACTGCTGGGGTAATCTTTCTTTCAACCATGAGAAATAAAAAAAGCTATAGAAGTTTTTTAAGTCTTTTAAAACTTACTGTAAGACTTTTAATTAAAAGTATCTTATCTCCTGGCTAGACAGGATATCAATTTAGAAAGCATTACTATAGAAACACAGATGGGACCCAAGAGTTACCACACCAAATCCAGAAAATTACATTGCTTAACTAATTACTTTTTGGAGGAAATCATTTATATTTAAGGGGGAGATTCAGAAACACTGTGATAAATCATTGTAGTTCAGTTTTCTGGTGTTACTGCATGTGCCATATTGTTCTCAAAGTATGTGAACATGCATATATAAAATATTAAATTATTTATAAATATAAGTTATTTTACATAGATTCCAATCTCACTGTTTTCAGCCTCATTTTTGCATCTGAGGGTACAACCTAAAAGAAAAAAAAAAAAAAAAAAAAATTATTCAGCCTCAAAATATTTACTGTAAAAATGTGCCTTCAAACTTACCAAGATGTCTTTTAAGTCAGCTGGTCCAACTGAATAGGATATTTAACCAGCTGAAATCTACTCAATTTTTAGAATAAGCTAATAACTACACAAATGAGTTAAACACATTTCTATGAAGAAATTAATAATTATCTTACTTGTAATTGGTTCCATGTGTTAAAAGAGTGTTTTTTAAACTAAAACCACTATCTTTTACAATTTGAGATTTTATATATATCTTGATAACTGTAGTAGTTTTCTCTATTATGTAAATTCTACTGAACACATTTAATGGATTTTAGACTTAAAGTAAATAAATAGATAATAATAATAATAATAATAATTATTATTATTATTATTATTGTTATTATTATTATAAAAGGGTGTGGTCACTAACTTAAATCACAGACTGACATTGCATGAGTTGGGATAAAGAAGAGTACATGTCCAAACTACAATGACCCGTTATCAGCTAGTATATATATAGAACTTGTCTTCTCAGATACACCATAGTAAACATTACACTTACAGCAATATGCAGCATCCATTTACTAACACACATATCCCTGGTAATTGCATAGTTAGGTACTGTTGAAGCAATAGAATTATCATTAATAAGTTATTAAGACCATCTGAAAAATGGCAGAGCAGCAATGAAAATGACTGAATCAAGGAAAACATAAAGACCGACTATATATGCAATGAGGAGAGTCAATAAGAGCATTATTGCTTTTGCTTTGATTACCTTCTTTGATTTTATTAGTTAATCACTTAATGAGTGGGACTGCCCGACATACACGTAGCTATCACTTCTGCATGCTAAAGTTGTACTATTTAGTGTTAGTCTTTAAGCTAATGAGTAATAAAGTTAACTGTAAGTGATCAATACCTTCTAATGACCTTTCACAATTTGAAATGCCTTTGATACAAAAGACACATTTGTCCATTTTCTGATTATCCAAATACTAAGACATTTCTCCCAATGTGCTGAGCCGCAAGTTCTAGTTTATTTTATGATATAATGTTTATGTGGATCAGTATCATAATCTTATTTGACAGTACAATACAATACATATATATATCTGCCCGCCTCTCTCTCTGTCCTCCCTCTAATGAAGTGATAGATCTCACAGCCGATGAGATTTAATTCTGACTTGCTGATTAAATCTGAGGCAGATTGTGCTGGTGTAGGGTTTTCACATCAGGTGTGCGGCAGTCGTCAGCCTGCTGCCGCCAAGTCACAACACAGGAGGAGCTAACACACAGCAAATTGCATTATGCTGTAGGCAGCCTAAGATACAGGCACCGGGATCACTCCTATCTTCTAACCTTAGGAAATGAGGGCATGCTAATTTTTTTTTTCACTGGAAAATTGCCTGCAAAGAATGACTGATGTGTTTTTCAAGGAATCTTAATATGAAGCTGCAGGATTGATCTGAATGTGCTTGCCTGCTTGCTAGTTTTTCAATTCAACTCGGTGAAATCATCAGATAAGTGAGAGTTCAGTTTTGCAACGGATGGCATAATGTCCATGGTCTCAGCATCGCACGAGTCTTCAAAGCCCATTCAGAACCATGTGTCAAAGCGAGCATGCACACGCGTGCATGCGACAGAAGTCAAGGTTAGGCAGCCGGAATCCCCCTGTTCAAGTGCAGGCAAACCATTTCGTTTGTTTCGTTTTCCTCTGATGGGCTATGTGCGGCTAGGACGCCCTACACTTAAGGTAAGATGCCACTGTAAGTAAAGCCAGAGTCATCACATGTATAAGTGGTATACTTAACTGATCCAATCTGATTCACTGTGAGATATTGACAACTTAACAATGTGGCTATTACGTAGCAGAGTCACCTAATTAACCCCCACAAACACGGCTAATTAGTTAACTAAATAGCAGGAAGGGAACTTGTGGAAAACATGTGAAAGGGAGTATTACCCTGCAGCCAGTAAGGCAGCAAAATTGGAAGGTAGGCCTTTCTGAGAGCGCATTCAGAGCAAATTGGTCCATGTACTAATAGATCCACAGACTAAATATGGCTGATCCATTTAAAAGCCATGCTGCTAATTCCCTGATGGTCTCCCAGCCTCCACACTTGCCATCGATGCAGGGACCATACAATTAAAAATTAGCGCTGAGATTTGATCCATTTAATGGGGCGTATGGAGACGGGGAGACCATCAGGGAATTAGCGGCATCACCATATTTAGTTGGTGGATCAGTTAGTCCAGGAATCATCTGTTTTAGGCTGCATTCACATCATGTCATCCCAATGGAGCCGAGATTTAATGACTGTACCCCCGCAGGGAGGATGTATGGGGAGGGGTGTGAGAGGCGGGGAGACTATTAAAAGAATAGGTGGTTTTCCTTTCATTTTCGTCCGCCATATTTAGGTCGTGGCTTTGTAGAGTCATGGCTCAATTCAATGTGAATGCGGCCTTAAATGCGCTCTTCTAAAGTGAGCCAATCCAGACTGGATCAGTAAAGAACACATTCACTGTGAAAGGGTTAGGTGTTAAAACAACAACATGAACTGAAAGTTAAGATACTGACAACATATATATTCGAGTTATGCTGTAGCAAGGAAAAAACAGAATAAATAAATGTATCATGTATGAGTTTCAGTGGTGGATTTAGAGGGGGGGGGGCTCAGGGGGGTCCTGACCCCACCTTCTTTTTTTGAAAAAAAATCATACTAAAATATTCCCCTCTTAGAATTAGAATTTTGATCTAGTTCTTAAACATTCCAAGTGGCACTGTTTGCCGTCCAAAACACTACATGTACAAGGGGGCCCGAGGGTTGGCTTTGCATCCAAAGCCAGTCATTCCTGAAAAATCGGACCCCCCCCCCCCCCCCCCTTTAAAAAATCCTGGACCTGCCCCTGGAGTTTGTACCTTGTGTTAACATGTGGGGAGAAAAATGAACATGCATAATAGATGCCACAACATCAAGTAATGCTTATATCATATTTCCCAGTGTTTATCAGACTGGCCTTCACATATTCACTTTATGTGGAACAGATTGATTCTTTATAATACAATAGATAACTGAACTTGTATTTTGATAGAGTTCAAATAATTCCAAGAAAAATAGACAGTTGATATACTTCCAAGAAAAAAATCTTTCAAGCTAAATCTGTTCTTTTTTTTTCAACTGAATGACTGTGTCAATTATTGTACCATTATTTTATTGTATTTGATAGAATGCATCAGCACTGATGCTGATGTTAATGCTTTATGCACGTAGGACTTAAGTCGACAACAGTTGTATATACGCGTCAAGGGCAATTTTACTGCTAAATGTACCGGTAGTAAGTGGGCTTGTAATTTAAGTTTTGGAGTAATGTCTGCCTCTTTGAAAATGTGCTAACAGCTATATTCATTCTAAGCAATCTTTGCGAGCTAGCAGGCAGCACTAATGGTTGTATTGTATGAAAGCACAAACTCACATTCATGCAAGAGCAATTCAGTTTCTTTCAGTTGATATTCTCTTGACGAAAACGTCAATTAATTCAATTAAAACCACAAGTGATACGCTAAATAGGCTTCATTTTCAAAGGTTCATTTTCTCTATTTACAGATTTGATTTTTTTTTCTATACATGTACGCCAATGGATGATGGCTACTTAATGTAAACTGAAAGATCATTTCAAAAATCTTCGTTTGTGCAAAACACTGAAGAATAACATTAGAACCATTACCTCTCATTCACCTACTCAGAAAACAATAATATTCCTAGAGGGTTTATTGGATTTTCAAAGTGACGCAAATCCCTTTCTAAAGTACTATACCTCGCAGCATTCTAGTGTCTGGTTGAATGAACACAGATCTCATTGCCCCGGTTAATGGAGTGTGATGACCAACGATTTTAAACACCTATAATACAGGTGCTCTTTAAATATTTTTTAAAGTCCTTCGCAGGGTAAAAATAGACTTTTTTATATGTCGAAATCAAGCATGAGCAGAGTTAAATGAGGCGGCATGACTGAGGTAGAATTAAATGAATACTGACAGTATGTTATTGCAGCTTCTAGTTATTTTTTAGGTCTGTTTGTTGATTTGATAGTGTGAGATCAATCTATTCCAGATGAATACACCTATAATTCATAGGTCTCTTACACTGGAATTTTTTCTACCCATTTTTATATAAATTTTTTATACTGCAGACTTTGTAAAGAAAACCGCTAAAACAGGATTTTAGTAAGGTGAGCATTGACAGCTTTATTTGTCATGCAACCCTCATCAATTCTGTGTGCAGGGGAGGGGGGGTGCTGACCTCACTGTACACCTATATCTAAGTAGCAGTTTATTGGAGATGAGACAGGACTATTTTTCTTTAATTTCCAAACAACAAACAAATACTGGTCAGCCAGCTAAAATGGACTGACATATATTTGGTCAAGCAACGTAAAATTCAATTAAAGTTCAAAGGGGTTCAAAGTTACTTTTTAAGTTGGTAACAATGTGTCCCCACCGCCTCCAGGACATGGCTGAAAGCAACTGCCAGTCTGTCAACACAATCAGTCAGCGCCTTTTGATACCCGCGCGCAATGATTACTCACACACTTTACATAAGCTGACTCCGGCTGCACAATAATCACAATGTTGCCCATTCTGTGGTAACAATAATGAGTACGAGGTGTGTGTTCACAAGTATTAGAACTGTGATTATAGCCTCAACACCAACAGACACAAAATACACAAAAATAAACGACCTCCCTCCTGAAATTCTCTCTCAACATTTTACTGCATTAGTTTGCCATGGGACTGGGCTAGATGTGGGGGCTGTCAAAAGTCCCAGACAGAATGATGCACAAATATAGGATAGCACTTCAGTTTATCAGGTAAGCAAATTGGCTGAAAGCCATTATAATCTTCTATACTAAGTGAGCTGACATTTTAGAACTGATAAGTTGAAGTGTTCAATAACAGTTACTGTTTTCAGTGCTTCTTTGCACTAAATTCCTTGGAGAAATCCTAAAAGGCACCAGACACAGTTAATTTCAATTATTCTGGTCCTCTGTCATATCAATATACCTTATAAAATTAGATCAAACATTTAGTTTTCAGTACAGAATAATGATAAACAAGTTCTATTTGTAAGAATTTTCCATTCTGTTGAGAATTCATTTCAATCACTTTGCAATATATGAGAAATGTCTATGAATTTTCGTGGAATTGCACATAAAAAATGTAAGAGATTTTTGCACAAGGTGAAAGACAGTTAAGTTTACTAGACACCAACATATAAGCCTGTTATTCTGCTTTAATAAATGCAAAAAACACAGGTGTATCTGCTGGTACTGGGCATTTCTAAAACCATACAGGTGATTTTTAGCATCAAAATAAAAGAAAATTATCTACCTGAATATTTCACAAGTTTGTGCATTTAACATAAAAACTTTAAACCATTTAAATCTACCTCAGTTTTTAACATCCCAACTTCAAAATTATATGGAGGCTCTCATATCATAGTTAAAGATGGACTTTAACAAAGGGGTTAATCAGCAATGAGTTGTAATAATTTCTCAAGTGTAACAACAAAAGAGTTGATGTTATCTGAAGTTTCACTGTACATCCCTCTGTCCTCTTTCTCTCTCTCTCTCTCTCACACACACACACACACACACACACACATGCATGCACTTGCACATAAAAATGTCATTATAAATAAATAAGATTCAAATACAGTTTAAAAAAAGAAACTGTAAGATTTTTTTAATAAACAGACTTCATTTTACTCATATTAAGATTTTGCTGCACAAATTGAAGGCATCAAGAACAATAACCAAATATCTAATGTCTTTTAAGTAATACTTTGATTGAAAAAAAAAAGGCAGGGAAACATAACCTTTGCCATCCATGGCAAACAGACATGAAAGCCTACAGCTAGCACTTGTTAAATTACAATATTTATTTTGGTTTTCTCCTCCATCAAGCAGACTGTATTGATTTTTGCATCAGTTGAAGAAACATTGAAGAATAGAACATCAAATGATCATTAACAGCTCAGACATTACTCTCTGAATTAGTGGGATTTCTCAAGTTAAAATAAAGCGTAACAAGAGTGGGTTGAACACGTCTGGAGAGCTCCTTGGTTCTTATCTCTCCATACATACAGTGTAAGTGCCTTTCCTTGACATTTAAAAGGGAGACAGTTGGCTGATAACAATGTATGGTAGCTAGCTGACACCACTGTCTGCATTCATACAAGCATATCAGATTTTAGACCAAAATCTTTTGCTGTTATATCAGCTAGCATCCAATGTAGCATAAAAAAAGAGAATTTTAAATGCTAAGTGCCTGTAATTTTATACCCTCATGCAATTGTAGCATTTAAACACTTATATTACATTGAATACATGGACTGGGAGATGTTCATCAGCTGTAGAAGTGATAAAAGGATTAAACAGTGAAAGTGAAAAAAGAAAAAAAGTTTTCTATAAACTATATACTTCACAATTTTTGGTCCGTCTCTCTAACAGTTAGTTATTGTCCCCATGACCAAAGAATGCCTCAATTGGTGTGGTGAGTAAGATCAAAAGATCAGTTGTCATTGTTCATTTTTGACGACTTTTTTGTTATATATGACAAACCTCAACAATCATAAAAACTTAAATTCAATTACTTTATAATAATAATAATAACTTGGGATATTTGCACCGAATTTTGTTTATATCATTGAGTGAACAAACAACAATAATGATAATTGTTTTCCTAACTTACAGCATTGAATTGCTATCTAAATATATAGGCCACATACATGCAAATAATCAAATATAAAAAAATACAATTTTAAATTCATAACTGATTAATGTTCAAACATGCAATATGGAAAGGACTTTGTATGTAAAATGTCACTCTAAATATCCCCTAAATCAATATTTTATGTTGTCCACACACTGGTGCATTTTACATAAACAATTTTTACACGAAATCCTTTTCTATCAGAGCCATTATAGCATCAGACCTTTGTTGAAAACCCCTGAAGTAATAAAAGTTAGACCTACAGGTGTATTGAATAATTATTTTCCTCAAATATCCCAGAGATTTAATCTTTTTTTAATCAACTAGGATATATAACCCTTTTCCCATTTTAAATTGCTGAATTTTTGGAAACTGATGACAAGTGAATGCATGAGTGGTGTGATGCTATAATAATGGATGCTATAATAATTGGATCTCCAAGACTGGGTTATATAGATATTTAGTTCCTCAACAGTTTTGAATAGGCTGAATATGAAAGTTAAGGGGAAAGTGTTTTAAATTTCTTTGATAATCAATTAGTTTACATATAAATTGGTCTCATGCACGTCATATGCCTTCTGTGTTAAATATATTGCCTTTTAAACTTATGTGAGCAACCCTGATTTTATTAGCATCAGTTGTGCAATAACAATAAAAAAATGAAATATTCATGCAATATTCATGACTCCTTATGCATAAGTGTTATCAGAAGATTGCATAGTTCAATTACAAAACATCAGTTCAATTGGCTCTATTCCCCTTCTCCCAGAAGCAATGAGGAAATCAAAGTTTTAGACCTTGAACTGCCCCCAGTACAGACATAGAAAATTGGAAAACCATCGAGATAGTGAAAGATGTCTCTTGTGGGATCACTCTAAAGGGCACTTTTAACTGTTGTGAAACAAGAGAAGATGAGACAGACGATGGTCTTGACGATAACCAGAGAGATGTTATGCAGGAAAAATATGTATTGATGTTCAAATAATGTCTCCTGAGGTCTAATCTATGACTCGGATTGTTCCAATGAAGGATGTATATGGAGGCAGAGTTTTGGAGGCAGATGTGACTAGACTGAAATGGAATGGTATAGTAAGAGTGTTTACCACAGATTATCCACTGTCTCTAATGGATTAGATATGTTACGGAGGTCTGACGGCATTATTGTTACGAACACCATGACAGAACAATCTTCACCATCCTCTAAGAGGTCCTAGCTCTCTCGTTATTATAGCCATGAATCTGTGAAATAAATATATCATGTGTCAGAGCATGTGCGTGTGTGTGTGTGCATGCATGTGTAATTATTATAAATATTATCATAAAAAACCTAATTTTATAAGGGACAGAAAAACAATTATCATTGTGTTTTAATGATACTCACTAAATGATTTTAAACACTTTGGTACAAATGATTTTACAGATATTATATTTGTCCTTAGAAAGTGCCAGCTGGTGACTAAAACTTTCAATTAGGACTGAAAATTTCACAGACAGGAGCTGCTTACCCTGTCCAGCCACCAGTGATTCATTTCAATGCCAATACTGTCGGCAAACTCACGCAATGTGCCAGATAAGATCACAATCTACTGAGCAAATCTAACTATTTCAGTTTTCCCCGTTTTCCCAGCTGGTACATTCACCTCAATCAATGCCAGTGCAACACAGAGCACCTTGACTATTTTCAATTTTTCTTAGCAGATGGACTCTGTGGATTTCTGTTACAACTGAAAGTTAAGTAAGCTGCAAAAGTGAATTTGCATCAATATCAGTCATTTGAAAAAAAGAGGACTTTTGCAAGGTTTGAACCAAGTTGAGATTTTGCCCTTTAAGAAAATACATGCCCTTACCAGCCTCTGCTTGGTAACATGATGAAATGGAGCAAAATTTCAACCATGAATGATACATGAAAAACACGGAATTAATTTTGCAAAGTACATTGTATTAATAATTCACTATTCTTACAATAACAACAATAAACACAAGATTTTTTTAATTTCCAAATTTGAAATACTCATGTTGTAACATTTTTAAAATCCCAAAGGTGTCAAAAGTGAAAACTAATTATAACATTGCGCCAATCTCAAATGCATGCTGGGTGGTGACAAGCAATTTGAAATGTGAGCAAATGTAACACAGGGCATGCAATTTCCTGTCAGTAAAATTACTGCTGAAGGGAATATGAACCATCAAATATATGCAACTGTGCATTGTTATCCTGTACTGATAGGGATAGTACCAATAAGAGATTCACAATACAAAAGACAAACAAAAAAATATTTTTCCTTTCTTATACAGTGGATAAATTAATAAAGACACAACCACTGCAAGGGAACACGTGCAGGAACGGTGGCTGTGGGAATTGATTGGGGGATTACACGGCATGCTTTCAAGTGGGCATCATTTTTGAGCCACAGCTCAGTTGGGTTGTGGCTCACCTTGCATTGGTTGTGAACAGATTCTATAGTTTGCCAAAAATTAAACAAATTCCAGCATTATTCATATGAAAAAAGCCATATCCAAAAGTTTAAAACCTCCTCCTCCTCTAAAACCTCTGCACTCACATCCTCCATCCTTGAAAGACTATGCAGCAGTCATCCACTGCAAATAAGGAAAAAAAATCCTTATTGATGTGCTTTTTGGGCTTTTTGGCATTATTGCATGGATTGTTATACATAATCATAATAAACAATACTCCGGTGAGTAATTTAGTTAATGCAAGTACAATATGAATGGGTGCTAGTTTAGATTAGGTATTTAATCCATCAATCTCTGGCATACTGGTAAATAAGATGAAAATTACAGTCAAAAATATCAGTCTCCTTACCATAAATTTTCCTCCAGAGAACACATTTGTTGCTCCATCAAAGAACCAGATATAAATTTAAAAAGGAAAGTCATCTCTCATCTGGTAATCAGTTCTGTTGAAGTTCACAGTAATTGTCATTTAGCATGTCATCAAACCAAGCAAAAAAACATCTTATCAATCAATTGAAATGGAACATTTTTAATAGCACAACTCTGGTATAGGCATTCAGGGCAATGGCTGTCAAAGAGCACACTGAGAATGAGCCAAGCGTTCTGGTATGGTAACTGCCAGATTACGCAGAGAGCACTTAAAAGTTCTGTACGTTCGAGATAAGTACCTTACATAGAGAGTAACCATACTCAGCGCTGAACACGCGGGACAGGCTCAGCTGTAGTAATCACACTGAGCCGACAGTTCTGTTGGATAAGTATTGTAAAGTTAATTATTCAACATCTGAGAAGATTGAAAATGATGCAGTAATGAAGTCAAACTTTAATCTAATGCTAACCTACCAGTGGGAGTAAACTTTAAGACATCATTTACTCCCAAGTCTGATAGTGTCGAGGGGCATTGCTATAATGGATATATGCTATAATTAATAAGACTGAGGAGGTCGATGTGAGACAGCATCTACCAATTATTGTAAAATAGAAATGCAATGCTGCAGCGTAGTGGGTGTGCGGCTTAGGCGTTTTCATTAGTAACTTGTCCACTGAGTGATGCATTCCAGAGCCCCAAGGCCGGACCCCCCGGGCACCAGAGTTCAGGATGCACACTGTCGTTGATCGCTGGAAAGCTCCCGATGACAGCAACGTTCTTGTCCTAGTAAGTGCACCATAGCTATGGCTTAGAGATTAGACTGTAGGCTGCTACATAACATAGAGACAGCAAGGGATGTAATACTAGTAACACTTATACTTTTACCTAGTTATGCAGTGTTTCATAACATGAACTAGTAGTTAGTGATCATGAATTAGCTCTTAGCATTTAATTTAGAAATATTTAGGCATTTGACAGCTGCTTACACATGTGCATGCATAACATAGTAGCAATACAAGCATGAGGTGAACTAATAATTACCTGGTAATTTTTCTAAATATTCGCCCTGACGATTAATTAGAGAAATACAAGTAGATGTTTGTGTTATAATGATGTGGCTTAATTCCTTATGCTTGCTGATATGCTAACATACATCTAACAATAATCATATCATAATTAGCCTATGTAATAGACTGTTACAATTTTTGACACCCGTAGCAGAATTAAGTTTGATTTTTGTTATTTATATAGGTATCAAAACATCTTTTCTTTACAGTAATGTAAAAGAGAATAAATATATTAGTAGATTGTACACATACATCTATATTGCACATAATTATAGANACGATGCACAAATATAGGATAGCACTTCAGTTTATCAGGTAAGCAAATTGGCTAAAAGCCATTATAATCTTCTATACTAAGTGAGCTGACATTTTAGAACTGATAAGTTGAAGTGTTCAATAACAGTTACTGTTTTCAGTGCTTCTTTGCACTAAATTCCTTGGAGAAATCCTAAAAGGTACCAGACACAGTTATTTTCAATTATTCTGGTCCTCTGTCATATCAATCTGCCTTATAAAATTAGATCAAACATTTAATTTTCAGTACAGAATAATGATAAACAAGTTCTATTTGTAAGAAGTTTCCATTCAGTTGAGAATTCATTTCAATCACTTTGCAATATATGAGAAATGTCTATGAATTTTCGTGGAATTGCACATAAAAAATGTACCATTCTGTTAATGAAGATTTTTGCACAAGGTGAAAGACACTTAAGTATATTAAACACCAAGATATAAGGCTGTTACTCTGCTTAAATAAATGCCAATAACACAGGTGTAACTGCTGGTACTGGGCATGTCTAAAACCATACAGGTGATATTTTTGCATCAAAATAAAAGAAAAAATATCTAACTGAATATTTCACAAGTTTATGCCCTTAATATAAAATCTTTAAACCATTTAAATCTGCCTCAGTTTTTAACACTCCAATTTCAAAATTTATTTTGTTCATGGAGGCTCTCATATCATAGTTAAAGATGGACTTAAACAAAAATCACCAAAGGGGTTAATCACCCAGTTAGATACATAATATCAGCAACGAGTTGTAATAATTTCTCAATTGTAACAAGAAAAGAGTTGATGTTATCTGAAGTTTCACTGTACATCTCTCTCTCTCTCTCTCTCACACACACACACACACACACACACTAACACATGCATGCACTTCCACATAAAAATGTCATTATAAATAAATAAGATTCAAATACAGTTTAAAAAAAGAAACTGTAAGATTTTTTTTAATAAACAGACTTCATTTTACCCATATTAAGATTCTGCTGCACAATTTGAAGGCATCAAGAACAATAACCAAATATCTAATGTCTTTTAAGTAATATTTTGATTGAAAAAAAGGCAGGGAAACATAACCTTTGCCATCCATGGCAAACAGACATGAAAGCCTACAGCTAGCACTTGTTAAATTACAATATTTATTTTGGTTTTCTCCTCCATCAAGCAGACTGTATTGATTTTTGCATCAGTTGAAGAAACATTGAAGAATAGAACATCAAATGATCATTAACAGCTCAGACATTACTCTCTGAATTAGTGGGATTTCTCAAGTTAAAATAAAGTGTAACAAGAGTGGGTTGAACACGTCTGGAGAGCTCCTTGGTTCTTATCTCTCCATACATACAGTGTAGTGCCTTTCCTTGACATTTAAAAGGGAGACAGTTGGCTGATAACAATGTATGGCAGCTAGCTGACACCACTGACTGCATTCATACAAGCATATCAGATTTTAGACCAAAATCTTTTGCTGTTATATCAGCTAGCATCCAATGTAGCATAAAAAAGAGAATTTTAAATGCTAAGTGCCTGTAATTTTATACCCTCATGCAATTGTAGCATTTAAACACTTACAATGAATACATGTACTGTGAGATGCTCATCAGCTGTAGAAGTGCTGAAAGGATTAAAGAGTGAAAGTGAAAAAGGAAAAAAAGTTTTCTATAAACTAAATACTTCCAAAATTTTGGTCCATCTCCCTAACAGTTAGTTATTGTCCCCATGACCAAAGAATGCCTCGTTTGGTGTGGGGAGTGAGAAAAAAAGATCAGTTGTCATTGTCTATTTTTGATGACTGTTGTTATGTGGCAAACGTCAACAATCATACATTCAATTACATTAATAATAATAATAATAATAATAATAATAACTTAGGATATTTGTACCAAATTTTGTTTAGATCATTGAGTGAACAAACAACAATAATAAATTATTAATTGTTTTCCTAACTTGAATTACTATCTAAATATCTAGGCCACATACATGCAAATAATCAAATATAAAAAATGCAATTTTAAATCCATAACAATTCATTGAAACTGATTTATGTTCAAACATACAATATGAAAAATGTCTCTCTTAATATCCCCTAAATCAATATCTTATATATTGTCCACACACTGGTGCATTTTACATAAACAATTTTTTCACCAAACCCTTTGTTGAAAGTAACTGATAAAAGTTAGACCTACAGGTGTATTGAATAATTATTTTCCTCAAATTTTCAAGAGATTTCATCTTATTTTTAATCAGCTAGCATATATAACCCTTTTCCAATTTTCAATTACTGAATTTTTGGAAACTGATGACAAGTGAATCAGTGGTGTAATATGCTATAATAAGAAACTTGGATCTCTTGGATTATACAGACATTTAGTTCTTCAACAGTTTTGAATAGGCTGAATCTGAAAGTTAAGGGGAAAGTGTTTTAAATTTCTTTGATTATATCAATTAGTTTACATGTAAATTGGTCGCATGCACGTCATATGCCTTCTGTGTTAAATATATTGCCTTTTAAACTTATGTGAGCGACCCTGATGTTATTAGCATCAGTTGTGCAATAACAATAAAAAAATGAAATCTTCATGCAATATTCATGACTCCTTATGCATAAGTGTTATCAGAAGATTGCATAGTTCAATTACAAGACATCAGTTCAATTGGCTCTATTCCCCTTCTCCCAGAAGCAATGAGGAAATCAAAGTTTTAGACCTTGAACTGCCCCCAGTACAGACATAGAAAATTGGAAAACCATCGAGATAGTGAAAGATGTCTCTTGTGGGATCACTCTAAAGGGCACTTTTAACTGTTGTGAAACAAGAGAAGATGAGACAGACGATGGTCTTGACGATAACCAGAGAGATGTTATGCAGGAAAAATATGTATTGATGTTCAAATAATGTCTCCTGAGGTCTAATCTATGACTCGGATTGTTCCACTGAAGGATGTATATGGAGGCAGAGTTTTGGAGGCAGATGTGACTAGACTGAAATGGAATGGTATAGTAAGAGTGTTTACCACAGATTATCCACTGTCTCTAATGGATTAGATATGTTACGGAGGTCTGACGGCATTATTGTTACGAACACCATGACAGAACAATCTTCACCATCCTCTAAGAGGTCCTAGCTCTCTCGTTATTATAGCCATGAATCTGTGAAATAAATATATCATGTGTCAGAGCATGTGCGTGTGTGTGTGTGTGCATGCATGTGTAATTATTATAAATATTATCATAAAAAACCTAATTTTATAAGGGACAGAAAAACAATTATCATTGTGTTTTAATGATAATCACTAAATGATTTTAAACACTTTGGTACAAATGATTTTACAGATATTTATTATATTTGTCCTTAGAAAGTGCCAGCTGGTGACTAAAACTTTCAATTAGGACTGAAAAATTCACAGACAGGAGCTGCTTACCCTGTCCAGCCACCAGTGATTCATTTCAATGCCAATACTGTCGGCAAACTCACGCAATGTGCCAGATAAGATCACAATCTACTGAGCAAATCTAACTATTTCAGTTTTCCCCGTTTTCCCAGCTGGTACATTCACCTCAATCAATGCCAGTGCAACACAGAGCACCTTGACTATTTTCAATTTTTCTTAGCAGATGGACTCTGTGGATTTCTGTTACAACTGAAAGTTAAGTAAGCTGCAAAAGTGAATTTGCACCAATATCAGTCATTTGAAAAAAAGAGGACTTTTGCAAGGTTTGAACCAAGTTGAGATTTTGCCCTTTAAGAAAATACATGCCCTTACCAGCCTCTGCGTGGTAACATGATGAAATGGAGCAAAATTTCAACCATGAATGATACATGAAAAACACGGAATTAATTTTGCAAAGTACATTGTATTAATAATTCACTATTCTTACAATAAGAACAATAAACACTAGATTTTTTTAATTTCCAAATTTGAAATACTCATGTTGTAACATTTTTAAAATCCCAAAGGTGTCAAAAGTGAAAACTAATTATAACATTGCGCCAATCTCAAATGCATGCTGGGTGGTGACAAGCAATTTGAAATATGAGCAAATGTAACACAGGGCATGCAATTTCCTGTCAGTAAAATTACTGCTGAAGGGAATATGAACCATCAAATATATGCAACTGCTAATTATTATACTGTACTGATAGGGATAGTACCAATAAGAGATTCACAATACAAAAGACAAACAAAAAAATATTTTTCCTTTCTTATACAGTGGATAAATTAATAAAGACATAACCACTGCAAGGGAACACGTGCAGGAACGGTGGCTGTGGGAATTGATCAGGGGATTATGCGGCATGCTTTCAAGTGGACATCATTTTTGAGCCACAGCTCAGTTGGGTTGTGGCTCACCTTGCATTGGTTGTGAACAGAGCCTATAGTTTGCCAAAAATTAAACAAATTCCAGCATTATTCATATGAAAAAAGCCATATCCAAAAGTTTAAAACCTCCTCCTCCTCTAAAACCTCTGCACTCACATCCTCCATCCTTGAAAGACTATGCAGCAGTCATCCACTGCAAATAAGGAAAAAAATCCTTATTGATGTGCTTTTTGGGCTTTTTGGCATTATTGCATGGATTGTTATACATAATCATAATAAACAATACTCTGGTGAGTAATTTAGTTAATGCACGTACAATATGAATGGGTGCTAGTTTAGATTAGGTATTTAATCCATCAATCTCTGGCATACTGGTAAATAAGATGAAAATTACAGTCAAAAATATCAGTCTCCTTACCATAAATTTTCCTCCAGAGAACACATTTGTTGCTCCATCAAAGAACCAGATATAAATTTAAAAAGGAAAGTCATCTCTCATCTGGTAATCAGTTCTGTGGAAGTTCACAGTAATTGTCATTTAGCATGTCATCAAACCAAGCAAAAAAACATCTTATCAATCAATTGAAATGGAACATTTTTAATAGCACAACTCTGGTATAGGCATTCAGGGCAATGGCTGTCAAAGAGCACACTGAGAATGAGCCAAGCGTTCTGGTATGGTAACTGCCAGATTACGCAGAGAGCACTTAAAAGTTCTGTTCACTCGAGATAAGTACCTTACATAGAGAGTAACCATACTCAGTGCTGAACACACGGGACAGGCTCAGCTGTAGTAATCACACTGAGCCGACAGTTCTGTTGGATAAGTATTGTAAAGTTAATTATTCAACATCTGAGAAGATTGAAAATGATGCAGTAATGAAGTCAAACTTTAATCTAATGCTAACCTACCAGTGGGAGTAAACTTTAAGACATCATTTACTCCCAAGTCTGATAGTGTCGAGGGGCATTGCTATAATGGATATATGCTATAATTAATAAGACTGAGGAGGTCGATGTGAGACAGCATCTACCAATTATTGTAAAATAGAAATGCAATGCTGCAGCGTAGTGGGTGTGCGGCTTAGGCGTTTTCATTAGTAACTTGTCCACTGAGTGATGCATTCCAGAGCCCCAAGGCCGGACCCCCCGGGCACCAGAGTTCAGGATGCACACTGTCGTTGATCGCTGGAAAGCTCCCGATGACAGCAACGTTCTTGTCCTAGTAAGTGCACCATAGCTATGGCTTAGAGATTAGACTGTAGGCTGCTACATAACATAGAGACAGCTAGGGATGTAATACTAGTAACACTTAGACTTTTACCTAGTTATGCAGTGTTTCATAACATGAACTAGTAGTTAGTGATCATGAATTAGCTCTTAACATTTAATTTAGAAATATTTAGGCATTAGACAGCTGCTTACACATGTGCATGCATAACATAGTAGCAACACAAGCATGAGGTGAACTAATAATTACCTGGTAATTTATCTAAATATTCACCTTGAAGATTAATTAGAGAAATACAAGTAGATGTTTGTGTTATAATGATGTGGCTTAATTCCTTATGCTTGCTGATATGCTAACATACATCTAACAATAATCATATCATAATTAGCCTATGTAATAGACTGTTACAATTTTTGACACCCGTAGCAGAATTAAGTTTGATTTTTGTTATTTATATAGGTATCAAAACATCTTTTCTTTACAGTGATGTAAAAGAGAATAAAATTATTAGTAGATTATACACATACATCTATATTGCACGTAATTGTAGACATGCTGTGCAGAATTTCTTTAAAATGAGCTACAGGTTGCGAGCACCTGCTCATATTATGGAATATGCATCAGGTAAAAATAATTAAATTTAGATCAGGTACAAATTACAGTGAGTTGTAATAAGGCATGTCCATATCAGCTCTTATTCTGACTGAAAGTCAGCAACAGCTTTTCAGGACTTATATGGCAATTACTCCATCTTTTCGATGGGCAAAAATTACCAAGCTTTCAGAGACATACTAGTATTTAAATAATCACAAAAATTATATTTCTAAAAAGCATTTACTGCATATAGAATAGAATTTAAGAGTAGCCTGCTTTTTGATTTTGTTGCTATGCACCACTCAATAGGAATGTTCTAATTTAAAGAAATTACTACTTTTAAAAAATAGAGTATCTAAAAATTATATTTCTAAAAAGCATTTACTGCATATAGAATAGAATTTAAGAGTAGCCTGCTTTTTGATTTTGTTGCTATGCACCACTCAATAGGAATGTTCTAATTTAAAGAAATTACTACTTTTAAAAAATAGAGTATCTGTAAAATTCACAACCCCCCCCCCCATTAAAAAGATCAAGTACTTACAATAGTTATATGCTAAGACTCGTATGCCTTACATGTATTTGGTGGGTCCTAGCTATAATTAATTGAATAATAGGGTGCCAAGTGTCATCTGGTAGGCTGGTCACATCAATAACCTCTGCCAGCATTAGTTAATCTGTTTTTTTTTTCTTTTTTTTTTTTTTCACAAAATATCTGATATTTTGAGGAAAATTTCAGGGTGGGCAGATATTCAGGAGGGAAAGAATTTTAACTGAGTTTGCGTCTCCTTAAAAGAATATTTTTAAAATTATAATTTTATCATTACCTTACTTTTGCCTTGGTTGAGGCCTATGCACTGGGAGTCCCACTCCCTGCCCCCACCCCCTCCCCTGCATCCGTCTCATCTTTAGACATGTTTTATGATGACCAATTTTGATCTCAGAAAGCACTTTCATCACATCATGTACAAGTAGCTATAAATTTCATTTCATTCACATTTTCTGTCATATTACTCAAAACTATGTGCAGTATATTACATGTAATGCTGAGTGACTGATGACAAATCAAGTGACTACTAGTATGTCATGCACTAGAACAAGACATGAAACAAAAAAAAAAAAATTCTACTTGCACATTTCCATTAGGCTCATACATTTTAGCTCTAGGGAACACTATGCAGTGGAAAATACCACATTAGAAAGTGACAAGACACAGGCACAGATAATGGAATATTTTAGTACATTTCTACCATCATGTACAGACAGACCACCTGCTGATTAACATGCAAAGTACTTTGTTTTGGGCTGACTGTTTGTTTCATTAATTCTATTAGATTCTACAATTCTGTCAGTTATTCTGCAAAACCAGTAAGTATTATTTTGATTAAAAAAATTAAACCTCAATAAATATTTCTATATATAAATGAGAAAGAATAAAAATTTGATTATCATATTTCTTATAGGCTGCATTCACAACATACTAGTAAGTTGATCCATGGACTAACATATCCGCAGATCAAATATGGCCGACCCACTTGAAAGCTCACTGCATATTCCCCATTAGTAACCTATTTAGTTTCTATAGGGGATTACTTGGCAAGCTTTCAAGTGGGTTTTTGGTCCATGGATCTATTAGCCCGCAGATCAAGTGAATCTGAATGACCCCTTAAATAATGAGACTCAGACTGTGCTTGAACGCTATTAAATCACATCTGTCTCAGATTGCTGCATTGGCTACTAAATCACTTTCTTCACTAGGTATGCAAGACTTGTTGTTTCATTAACAAAATTAACTAGGGCTTTAAATTTATTTTTTCCATTATGTTCATTATTGGGAATTGTTTGAAGTGATAAATGAATGTGTCTGTAAAAGTGACAGGGCACTGTCTCTCCCCTTAGCTAGTTTCCTGGTTTTACGCCACGAGACAGCTTGTCAATTAATCCTTCCTATTCACATTAGTTTTTATATGTTTCATGCTATTGTAGGCAAAAATGTTGTGGAATTAAAGTAAATATCTTTTGTTTTTTATTATGTCTTTTTGTTATGTCTAAAGTGATAAATAGAGGGTATCAAGAGGACTAAGTATTAATTAATTAATTAATTAATTAATTAATTAATTAATTTTGCCCATTTTACTAATTCAATCAGAAAAACATGGTGGATCTCTGCACAAAAAAACTACTTTAATATCAATATGCCTGGCATCTGCAAAAAGGACAAATACACCTAAATGAATAATAGAAAAACAAACAAAAATGTTATTGAAAGAGTATTCCAGGTTCTGTAGTATAATCTGTTCAAGTAATTATACACTACCTTGAAATTACTCTGCAATTAATGATTGGGTTTGCTTAGTATGGTTGGATAGCTTGTGTTGTATGGATATCAATTGTCAGAACAGTTATTTTTATGTTTGAAAGTCAATGCACATGCAAGTAAATCATCTGCTAGCTGAGGTGTACACCTTCTAACAGGTTTCTGTCGACATGCAATGTAACTGTTAACACAGTGGGTGTGGCTGGCTCTCAGTAATCGCCAGAGAGATTCAGCAAATCTAATGCAATGGGTTTCACTGTAACTGCTAGGGGACTACACTTAACAACTGAATGCCATTTTTTGATAATCATAGGGATGAGACATTTCAATCTGTTGGCAGATTTCTGACTATGTGGGAGACAAAAATATCATTGGTCAAGGTGACCCCTAGACCCCACTTCATATTTTTGACTTTTTCACTAAATAGTATTCTCATCTCTGTGAATAATATAATGTCACATTTTAATAATTTACAAGCTAAAAAACTAAACTAAACTTTTGACTAACACAGAACAGCCATTGTGTCAGGGTGTTAAGGGAGCACCATCTCTCTCTCTCTCTCTCTCTCACACACACACACACACACACACACACACACACAGTTGCTGATCTTTTTTTGTGTACATAATTGTCTAACTTGAATGTATTCCTTTCCACTCAAATTTCCCAGATACTACTGGTAAAGGTCCTTGTCAAAGAGTTGAAAAAAAAAACTGAAGTAGAGTGGCTCTTAAAGCTGGGAGTCACTGGTAACAGTACATTGACAAATACAGTTAGAATAGCAGAAATGTATTGATTTGAGGAGAGTAAATACACTATTTACCTCATAAGTGAGTCTTTATCAATACTGATTGCAGGATGAAACCATGCATACATTCACAGGAGGTTTTTATAGTTGACAATATGTGCTTACATGAAATAACATCCAGTCAACTTAACATAGCCCTCAGGTTATTCCAGGGGGGGTTCTCAGCAGACAGCACTAACGCTGACCCTGTGGTCACCATTTTAACCTGGTATCGATTTTAAACACCTTTTTCTATTTAGCTTTCACAGAGGGTAATTATTACAGAATAATGCAGGTAAACTGTCGTGGATTTTTTTTTCTTCGTCTGTGATACGCAGCCTCTTTGATTAAAGTGCATGGGCAGGAAGGGTAAGAAGGGCGGGCGCCCCCGGGCGCGGCGGACCACAGGACATTAGCCATCGTGAAAAGCTGTTCTCTAAATATATGCACTGATACATCAACAAACTGTCATTGTTGTTGGAAGAAATGTATGTACTTTGGGGTTGGTTAAACAAACTTGCAGCTGTCCCTTCCAAAGCCAACATGGGGGCCCCACTTAGTTGTAATGTTATTTCTAGAGCTCTCTGTATTCTAACGAGGAACAAACACTCAGGTGATACATGCTGGTGTACAGATGGCAATTGCCAATACTTTCTCATTGTTTCTATTCAAGAAAGGATACAGATCTCCATAGAACTGGCAGATAAACAGTCTTTTAACTCGACTTCAATGTCACCATTTCCCATTTCATTTAATTCACTGGGATAGTTACAAGCTGCCAGGGTGCTGTGAAGTCAGGGTGCTGTTAACTTCCATATCTTTATTTCACTAGTTTGACATACACGTACACGTACCTGTGCATCTTCTAAATGTACTGTGTGGAACCTGGAAGCTGCGACTCGTGGACTGGTAGTTGACATATTCTGAGGAACAATTTCCATGAAACCCTGCTGGGTTTTGAGGCAGTTCTATGATATTAAGACTAGGATTCACTGTTATCTTAACATTTCTAAGCATGGGTGATGGTGCCTTAGTATTTCTGTGGTAGAAAAGGTGAAAGGAAGTGAGCAAAGTGGATCAAGATTTGGGGTACAAATGATAGTTAATTAAGTGATATCTGTGTGGTCAAACTGATCACCAACAGTGGAGAGCTGACTGAGGAAAATTTACCTTGGCTCAGCTTAAATGACTAGAAGAGATCTGACAACCTGTCATCTGACACCATTTTTCAAAATCTAAATTCAAATTAACAGTAACCTTTATTTCTAGTATATAATGATCAAAGTTCTTTTGTTCAAAGGAAAGTGTTTCTAGGATATACATAAATACATCAAGGAGTAAAGTATGCAGGGAGCATATGCAGGCGGAAGCAGTGGGGAGAATCATCATATCCCCTGCCCCAGGGGTCACAGACACCACCGGCAGGGGAAAAACAACAACGACAAGGAGGTCACCTCTGATAAAGATAGTGAATATGTGAGTAAACATAACACCAAAATTTATTATTAAACTAAAATGGTTGCTTTTTACCTGTATTTTTTCAAACCCTACCATACAATGCAACATATTTCCCCAAGGGCAGAGGCCACAAATGTAGAAAGAATCAGCCGCAGGCTAGGGGTATCATAACCAGGGGCGGATCCAGACATAATTTCTGACAATCTTCCAAATTATTTTTTTTTTATCCATCCTCCATTTTTGACCGTCTTCCGACAGAAAAAATCAGATACCCGTCAATGTAAACTTGGAAATCTGACCGTCTTCCGGAAACCCAGAAGACGGCGTAAATGATAACTACTGTTGCAGGTGTCCACAGGCTGGTCTCTGTGGTCCTTATTTGATCTTGCTCCAGTTTCCCCCAAATATACCTATAAAAGTGTGAATGCATGTATGCAAATAGGAATTTACAAAGTGAAGTGGAAAAAGTGATGTACAAGTAATGACAGTGCTGCAGAATGCACTCTTCAACGGATACTAAATCGATCAGTTTTTTTGAATAATTAATTTCTGGAAACATGTTTAAATAGGTTGTATATTTGATATAATGTGTACATTACTGCACATGATAACTTGGGCTGTGTACCTACATTGAGTTGGACTATCTTTTTCTCCCTTCTACTCCTCCCCCCCCCCCCGCCACACTCTCTCACAAAATAGAGATCACTTCATGAGAATGACCATTAAATGGCTCTCATTAGCACAGATTTCTCAGTCTCTAATTAAGCACTAAGATTAATTGATTGTTGTTAGTAGAGGAACCAAAACATATCAGATCAGTTTTCATTCAGTAACAACATTTCTACAACAGCTTCTTTGAGAAACTTTATTTCAGTAGTTAAAGAGTAGACTGTAGCTAGATGGCTTTTCTACATGTATCATATATATATACTTCCTCATCAGTTTTATCTACTTGAAAGTGTAATTGCGGTATCTTGGAGAATGTTACCAAGGATTATATCAGCCTCACTACACTAAGTGCTTAAGTGCACTTGTGAAGAGGGTCATAGCATTTCTTATTCTCAAGCAGATAAATAAACCAATATATAATCACAAGTGTTTCAAATGCCCTATTATTCTGAAGATTATTATTATTATTATTATTTTGTTAATTTGTGATGACATCATATATCTCTCACAAAGTGCCCATAAGCTTGAATTCTCAACAAGGCTTTCCCCAGAGGACCATCCAGCTGTCACTTGGACGGACATTAGCCCCAAAAAGCCATATATGTTCAAAGATGGCTTGACCGCTTACCAAATTTTTGGGTTACGTATTTGGTTGGGCTTGCTAGTTTAGACTCCTTGTAAATTGATGTGCCAAATTACAGGTTCACATTTTGGATTTCTGGTACCCCAAATCTTGGGGAAACCCCTGATTCTCAACATCCACATAATTCATTCTACCTGATTTAATTACAGAGATTACAAGTAGGAAAACAAAAGTGATATATGTATATGATGAGACCTTTTTATTAGCTCGCTTGTTAAAACAAAATAATGAAGAAAAAAAATCATACACATGTCAAAGACAGTTTAAAAAGTTGAGATGTTAGGATACGTGGAGTAAGCACACCTTGCTGATGCTTTGAACTATAAATGTGAACTATGTGTCAGTGTAGCAGTAGAACCCTGATTAACCCTGTCTATTGATTAAACCAATAAACTGTGTCCAGATACATGTACTTATTGATTGAGACAATCCTGGGAAATTCTCATCATGGGAAATGCTGTCAGGGTATTTAGGAATCCGCAGGGCAGACCAAAACAACTTCTAGCTATAGAGACTGTCTGTTTTATATCTGGTTGACATTCTTCAAAATGAAATTTAGATTTCAAAATGGTTACTTTACAAAATAGCTGGTTATCATAGGTTTTCAGTTAAAAAATGATCATTATAATGACAACATTGTCAACATTGTCTGCATCTGCCCATTACTTGGTGAAATTTTTTTTTCTTTTGCTGTCAGCAGTGGATGATAGGTTGATTCTGGTTTATTTATGAGCATCTGTGTGACTGATTTTAATATGGAATGCAGTAATCCGGAAGAATATGTAACAGGTGTGAAGGGGAGAGAGGGGGAACACAATAAGGATTTGGGAATGTTTGCCCTCTTTTTTTTTTTCTTGATATATGCATATGTATACATGTGTACTTGTGTATGCATGCATTTGCGCGCGTGTGTGTGTGTGTGTGTGTGTGTGGGTGGG
>NW_019776134.1:1066-23748 GCF_001039355.2 Lingula anatina | reverse complement strand
GTATGTAGTGCCCCTCAGTTTAAACACAAAGCAGTATATCAATTCTTTTACCCCATAGTTACTTTGTCATAAATTGATGGGGGGCCAACCTACCCCGGGGTCCCCTACCTACAATAATATGACTGTCGTGGCCTTTGTTATAACAATGTGTTGGCAATCGGATAGAGGCTTGAATCTGAAAAAATAATTTGAGGCAATACGACATACTTGAGAGTGGAAGTTAATGAGTTTGTACTTTTCCAGATCATTGATAAATTAATTATATGGAATTTGGTTCTCTGGCTTGATCTGGCTTCTTTATCGACAACACAGCGTTGTTATATAAGTGGTAGGGGAGACCGGGGCTAGTTGGACCCCGGGGTAGGTTGCCCCCCCCCCCCCCACCCCCCAATCAATTTATGACAAAACTATGGGGTAAAAGAACTGATCACATCATTTTGTAAAGTGACCGCATCCAACAGTGCTAAGAAAGCGTCGGCAGTGAGTCCAAATGAAATAATTTAGCATCTTAAAGTAACTTTATTAAAGAGACTTGATGGGGGGGGGGGGGGCAACTTACCCCGGGTTCCAACAACTGGCCCCGGTCTCCCCTATTTAGGCATTTTAAAAATGGCAGAACCATCACTGCAAGAACAGTGATACAAACTTAAATTATTAACAACTACTTGTGCATACCTTGACTGAGACAGAACTAGCCCACGTGTTGTCTGGGAATATTGACCATCAATAGCAATCAGTTTTAGAATTAAATTCGTGTTTGTGTTTGATCTCATCATTGCGACAGGTGCGCCTTGAGCTGCAGTCGATTGTTTCTGGTTGTGACAACTCTACCTCGTGCTCCCCTGGCTAGCTCTAGAAATTCTGTATATTAGAACAACAGCTTTCAGTGGCACCAAGGTGTGAAAAAGGCCCACTTTTTTCTTCTTGCTCTACAGAAATGTCACAAATGTATTCTTCCTGATACGTTGGTAGTGGTGGTGATGGTGGTTGGGGTGGGTGGGGCTGGGGGGGGGGGTGTGTAGGCCTATCAGGCATCATGGGACAGGTCTTTTTTCTCGTTAAAATATGAAGTGTCATTTGCTAAAATCATTGACATTTATCTTCAGCTTATATCAGTGGATCCATGTCTTTGGTAAACCGACAGCCAGTAGTTTTATATGGATGCAAATAAAAAATCCGTGCAAATGATACAAGTTTGTTGTCCAGTCACTTGACTCGCAAGAACATTTGAGATTCTTACCGTTGGGATTTGCTGTATGGCCACATTTTCTTTATATGCATTTTTGTAATTAGCCTAAACCATCTGTGGTAACGCCTGTCAATCGTAAGCTTTCGGTCTCCTTATTAGCAAACTGGAGAACTATGTAGGCTATTCCTCTCATCCCCCACGCACGTGCACACACACACACACACACACACACACACACATGCACGCACGCGAGCACACATGTATGCGCAAACACCAACCGAGGGCCTCCGCGCGCGGAGAATGGGAGATAAGGCTGTTACTAAAGAGATTGCGTCATTTTAATGCCCATCCTATTTAGGCATTGAATCTCTGTCCCATAGGCTAGCTATTTGTTAGGTCGTATTGGACGACACTAATGTGTCTCTTGTAGTAAGTTCCAACTTTTATGAACTGGATTAGACACGTTTAGAGAGCATGTAGCTTTGCGAAGTGCTCAACAATAACCTTGCCTAAACACGTACTAGTACAAATGGTTTTGATTCCCAGCGGGTTTATTTCGAGGGTATCTCCAACACTTGGCAGATTATCAAATCATCTGGAATATCTAGAGAAAACATCAAGCAGGAAAGTAGGAACAGCCAAGTCAGAGGTGAAAGTCTTAAGTGATTTTTAGAACTGTAATATCGACTGAAAACTGGGGGAGAGCCCCAAATGGCGAAGAGTTTTTGAAAGATCTAACTGTGCCTTTCATCTTTTATTAGGCGTTATTACTATATTGGAATTATTAACATTTTTATGATGTTCTACGTAAAAGATAAAGGTATGAGCAGAGGTTATATGAATATGAGAAAAGTTGGTCTCCGAAAAGATCATCTTAATGGCTTGGATAGTGTCGAAACGTATTAATCCATAATGAGACACTTATTTTGATTGTACGATGTTATCTTGAATGGAAGACAATGGTAAGCCTACCTTTTAGCATTTTTATGTCCTAATACTGTACTGCACCAATTGTACTATGGTTTCCAGGAAAATAAGGGGTTTTCATAATAGAAAACTAGGTTTTGCCCTTGTATTGTTGTATAAAAGAACAAATGGATCCCACGAGACGCTCAGCAAGAGCACCAGATGCAAAATATGAATATAGAAAATAATCTAATCTGAACCTGTTCCATTTATGAAATAATAAGGCGACATAGCCCTAGTTAGTTAATCTATCATTTTGTACAGTCCTTGATTTCAAATTTTTTTTTATTTACTTTTAAGTGATAGCAGGCAAACTAATGGTGCAAAGCACTCCAAACAACGAAATTTGTTTGCTCTTATGACATTTTCTTTTAATGCCCAGTGTCAACGACTCATTTATTCTTTCAAAGCACTATCCAAAGGCGTGTTCCATATCATTCTTGTTGTTTTATTTTTTCATTTATTTATCGTTGTCCGGTATCTGAATCAGAGAAGAAAGTGATGATATACCTTTTATGTACAAGTAAATAAATAAATAAATAAATAAATAAATAAATAAATAAATAAAGGTTTGATGGATGCAAGAATTCTTTTTTGCGTGGCTTTTAGGTATATTTAAAAAGGGTGTTTAGGAGCTCGCGAATTGTCATGGCATTATGTAATCAAATACATCCATGCTAAATAAAGCGAAACAAATGGCGACGATAATTGGAGAGAGCACTTTGTTCCTCTATTAGATTACTAGTGATGGGGCTAGAAAGTCTTCAATGTCAGGGGAATGCTGTCTCACAGAATGGAAAGAATTAATATCAGTGCTGGTGACGCTAGCTGCGGACCTGCAGGGCTGATTACAACCTCGGCGGAACACTTAATTAATACACCACTGTGATTGCCCCATTGTTATAGAGTAAGCGTAGCACAATGTGGAGAACCGAATGAATCGGAAAATGCATGCAAACCACCGATATTACTTTCAAACTGTAGCTACAAATGTTCCGCGAGGCTTAGGCGATCAATTAAGATGTGATTAATATTTCATAGTTGATCGAAGAATTGCGGGTTTCGTGCGTTCTTCTCACTTAAAAGAGGTTAACAGTGCACCCTAGAGTGATCGACCCGATGGATTTATGTCAATTCTGTCTCACTTTGGTCCAATCATTCCAGCCAATTGGTTTGATACGCAAAACCCACCCGTTGTTTGTGTATATTAATAAATCGCTAGTGGCAAGTTGTGTTTTCCTTTGTGTGTGATCGGACTGGTCGAACCACCGTTGTCACCATAGGCACTGGTAATATTGAATGGAGCGGTAGCCAATTTATACCAGAGAAACTCCCCAATTCGGGACGGAGATGGCACGGCGAGGAATCTACTGATTTAAACTCTAATTTGAGTTATTTTACGCAATTGCATGCTACAAGTAACTTAATTAGGCAGTGTTATGGATAGCAAAGCGCAATTCCTTACTACGGGACTCGCTGGCCTTACCTTGGAACAACGTAAATATTACCACTGAGGAGTCGTTTCATTCAGGTTTACGCTCTGTTGGCAGGGCGCAGGCTCAGAGGGGCACAGGTCGACGCTGCAATTTGTGCAAAATACTACAAAAAGATTAGATATTTTCATAGGAGTCTATTGGGTATCTTATTGTGCAAGACAAGGCCTTCCAACTAGAAGCATTATGCAAGAGCAAGACAGGTGCTGATGCCCAGGAATAAACGGGAAATAATTTTCCCATTCCTAATGAAACACGTTTGCTGATTGTTTACCAACAAAATAGACAAGATACCTTAAAGACTTCAAGACGGCGGTCGCAGCCAGTTATATAGATTTTTTAAACAAGATGAACGCAGCGGCAGCACAGGCGGGGGGTACGGCCGGGAGAAAGCAGGGTGGGAATGTAGACCTGGTAAGATGCAGTGTCCTTCATTCATGTCCTTTACCCGTTATCATTTAAACCTTTTCGCTCGATTTCATTTTTGTGTATCATTTTTCTTGTTTGAGTGTGTTTAGTGCAGTTCTGAAACTGGAAATTACAGGGTGGATGTTGCAACGGCTAGCCTTTACTTTGCATGTGAGGCGTTCGCATCTCTACTCATTAGCGAGAATGCTTCTTAAGTGTAATTTCAATTACCTTTTCTTTCAGGTGTTGTCTGTTTTGGTAATGCGCTAAGCAAACAAATATATCTTTTCATTTGGACATTATGAGGCTGACAATAACGTGACGGTCAAATGTAATATTGATATTTCAGTTATGATTGAGAAAGATGGTTTGGTGAAGTATTTATGGTAATGGTTTCGTTACACAATGCAGCTCATCTGCGATCGAAGTGTTAATTAAATTGGCATTGTTACTACCCTGACCTGCAATGAGGGCGCAGGTATATACCGTGCTACTACCATTATATGCCAGACGAAATGTTGCAGAGTTTGCCTTACATGTATGTCATTGAGTGAAACAACAACTACGAAAAAAATCAAAAGCTGCAAGATGGGAAATTAGTCGAAATGCTTAATCTGATGTAGAGGACAATGTAAATCAATTACATGTGAATTCCTCCCATTGGTCAGCTTATATAGTCCATTCTTTATTTTTTTTAACATAAGAACGTTGTAAACTAATGGCGGGATATGGCCTTATTCCGGTGCCACTTATTTACATATGTTTCTCTTGATCAATGAAAACAACAGTTGCATAATACTCGCTGCTGTGCCAACACTACTGGCAATAGTACATGTTTCTCCAAGCACGTTATAAGTGGTACCCTTAGTATCGCGGAATGTTTTAAACCCACTTGTGGTCTAGATATCAGATGATTATCAGTCCTTCGTGGTATTTCCCTTAACTCACGTTTTTTAGTTTTCTAATTTTTTTCAAATACTCTTACTTTACGTCTTGCTTTTTCTTACATTTATACTTTTATCGTTATCTTTGTATCCCTCGAGTTTTTTTAAACTACAACTTTTTTGTCAACGTGCCGCCTACTTTTCTCCGTATGAACCTTTGTGCATTTTTCCGTCTTGTATCAATGGCGTGTGTATTTTTGTGTTTGTACACTGTAGTTGTACCAATTTAGCGCATCGTTTACGCCAAACGTCCAGCGTGACAGTTTAAAATCGTTTTTAGTGGTGCTTATGATGATCTAGATGTTGTAACCACTTATGTAGGTGATTAAACACTGTCAATGTTGATGATGATGATAATAATGATGGCACTTTGTTGTTACAAATGAGAAAGAAGTTACGGCAGTACATGTAGATGGGGATTGTTTTATGTATCTTGGCAAAAAGGTCATTTTTAATGTTTATGAAGCTTTTAGTATCAGATACCATTTCATCTCTGCATCATTCATATTTACATAAAATTACTTGTAATATGAGAAAAGTGCTGTTGAAAGAATATTTATTAACTCAGCAATAGCGACATTAGTAAATTATCTTATAGGTCGTTGTGGAAAGCAACTTATAAAATACATCATCAAAATGCGGCATGCCTTCAAAGCTTTATGAAAATACTGAACACTACAGTGAAGAATATGAATAAAAAACGTATGCAACTGAAATAGGAAGTAGTAAAATAATGAATCAAGGAAGCAATGGCGACAGCAGACGATCCCACATCCGATGCTGATGTTCACCGGCAGTGAGCCTGTCGTTTACCACCGACCACGTGTCCTTGGGTCATCGATTCGAAACGACCCGCGTGGTACCTCAGTGAATGGTTAACAGTTTTTCATGGAATTTTAGGAATTACCGTCATCTGGGAAGTCGATGTTTTACTTGGTTCTTATCTCAAGGTTTGTAGGTCGTTTCAGTCCCGCTTTACTTCTGTCTCAATGATAAATTTGGCAGCAAATAACTCGTCTGGGATTTGGGAACCATATGGCAGAATTTTCCACAATTTCATTATTCCACGAAAGCGTTTTAGCCAAGTATTTACTTGTAGGGCTGGTTCTTGTCTTCTTGTTCTGTATGTTTTATACAGTGTAGTTACTAACGGTAGGTCAGGAACTCTTTCTTAAAATTGTCGTCTTTGCAGTGGTAATGTTTGCAGTCGTGCGCTTAATATGAGCAAAATGCGCATAATAGCAAGATAACTGGCTTTTGGGTTGAGAAACGTGTTCAAAATACATGTCTCGACATTTGGAGTAAAAATGGGTGAGTTATCTGGCCCCACGCTCCTGTCACAAATTCATCTTTCATGCCTGCTTTGTCAAACATTTTGTTGCTGCACAAAAACGAACGGAACTATAAGTCAATAGAATTCAAATAAATGTGAAAATATGCAGTAATCGTGAGATTTCTATGACGAGTATGATAAGCTGTATAAGTCTCAGGATCAGTGAGAAAGAGTGAATTGATTGAGGAGATATCAGAGAAATCTAATCTTGCTCAACATGCACCCGGCTAATGGGTTCTTTCGGATGCAATTAAAAATTCATGAAATAATACATACACCTATAAAAGCTGCTTAGATCTCACTGGCATACTGGTATTTGTAACAATACTCTCAATACCTCTACTGGCTACTTACATTTTCTTTGGTCCATTAGTTAAACGTGATGGCAATTCACCAGAGACAATTGTATAAAGGGAATGACGTCCAAAAACATTTTTAACGAAATGGGCAAATTACATTTTACCTATTAGTAGTAGATTAGGCTACCAACAGTGTATCAAGTGTATAATCGTGTGAAGGTCACTGTTTTTTTTTTTTTTTTCGATAAAATTTCGTATTTTATTCATGAAAGTACCCCCTTTTCTTAACTGTGGCACGCAACAACACGTCCCCGGTTCATAATGTATCGATCAACAAAACTTGGAACAGAAAAACTGTGAACTAACCCACCACGTGCCGACACAAGCCCGCCAAAATGTCCACAATAAACATTTCAGTAAATCAATAAAACAGCTGTCGTCTGCTCACAAAATGAAACTCTCGGGAAGTCAATTTTCCAATACAGAGTTCGATATAAAGCGCACAGTTGGGTATACAATTTCATTTTAAATATTCTAATTGATTATCGGACGTGTCTGTGGCAGTGGCGTGTAGTTGTCCTTAAGGGCAGTAAAGTGACAAATGGACGCCTGCATTTAGTGCTGAAGAGTTGAAATTTGCTCTCCCTGAAACACCTTGAGTGGAATTAAGAGGATGCATAATTAACAAGCGACTGCTTTAGTCAAATATAAGCTTTATTGGCGGGAAATGTTCACGTACATGTAGTACATGTACATAAACAGCATGCTGGATACCAATATGATAGACCCTAACGCGGCGTGGTTTATTGTTGAAAAATATGAAGTTGAATAAACACAGCAATATTAACCAACCTAATTGTTAGTTTTTCTTGAAATTCTTCTAGGCCTATAATGATAACATACATCATTTATTTACGTGTCATGTGTATGGAACACCCAGAACTTCAGGCTTATAAGACACCTGTTGTATACGATTTTCCTGTCTTAAATCGAAATTCTTACAATATATTTTACAAATTGCCTTTAATTTTTTTACATTCAATTTTCTATAAAAATGTTATTTATGCCATTTGTTTTGATATCCAAATGTTTATAAAGTGCATATCTTTCCTCCATGTAAGCAGTGCACATAAGTAAGAAATGACTCCCATCTTCTAATTCTTTTTTTTTTTTTTTTTTTTTTTTTTTTTTGCATAGTTGGCAGTTCTTTCATTAATATGTCTATTAGTGTAACGTCCAGTGTCTACACATAACGGTAAAATGCCCATTCGGCATTTAGTTAAAATGGGTTTTTCTTTTCTATTTAAATCAATGTATGAATATTTTTCAGTTTTCAATTCTTTGTTTAACGTCATATATGTTCGAAGTTAAGGGGATTTCAAAATGTCTTTTTTCCATTTAATTTCAATTTTTATAAAAGAGTTTTTAGTGTATTCTATATCCACAGTTTGTTTGTTAAAAAAACGTGCTAAAAGTAGCTGTTACCATGTCTGCCCTCGGATATTTGAAACACATTTTCTTTTAGAAGTAGAATTGATTTCAGTGGCGAAGTGCCAGGACTTTCTCCTCTTTTACTTTGGAACATTCAATTGATAACCACGCGGAAGATTTGTCTTCTTACATATACTCTATATATTCTTATATATATTATATACAAACGCAAAATTCGAATTCACGCTAGTGTTACTGTAGCCGAAATGTATGGTGTGTCATATAAATTTCTGTAAACCAAATATGGTGTGTGCTTAGTTTATGCCTATAAAACTGGCATTGGGGTGAGCAGCAGTGGGCAGTGCTCTAAATTATTGAACCACCATCCATAATTTACCTTGAAATAAGAGAAATTTACCACTGGCGACTAATGTCCCCTCTGAACACAGAAAATCGTTTTGTAATTTTTCCTTTATGATCTATAAGATGATTTATAAAACATGTATATCAGTTGGCGTTATTAGTGACTTCTAAGCTGAGAAGATGCGGAACTAAGTACGTTGCGCCAGAAAGGTCTCTGGGACTGTTTCAGTTGAGATGGTTGCAGATGCTCTAAGAAGCAATTGGCGTCACAACCTTGTTTGTAAAAAATCGTTCTTGTGGAATCTGTATCTGTTCAACCTGCCTAATGAGGATGAATTGCTCCACCACCTTTGTATATTTATTACGATGTAGTTAGATAATTATCAGTATAGATTATGCATCTAGGCGTCTCCACCTATGCGTTCATTAAAACTTCTGCAAGAGTGACAAGGAGAATAGTAGCAATTACTCCGGTCAGAATTTTTGATGATTTACCGTCCAGCAAAATATGTATTTTAATTACTGCAATAATTTACAATTCTGGTACATTTTAGTTTATGTGATTAATTTTAGTTATGGATCATTTCGTGAGTTGCTGTAAATTAAAGACATTTCAAATAGAACTTTTTGATACTGCCGCCATGAATTGGCGTGAAACCCGCGTATGAATCTAAGGTAGTCCACTTCACGCGACGTAAGAGCGCTTCTCGTTCCTGTTCCTCGTTAACCAATGCTTTAAATGACTACCGTTCTTACTGAGTACATAGAAACGCTCCTGTTGACTGGCAAACGCTATGATGGATTTTCTACATATTCCATGACCATTGATTTATACTAATGGTGGATTAACTAACATGACCCATCGTTGTATTATTTATTTTGTTTAGAATCGGGTGTATGTCGTTAATATAGGGCAAAGATTTGTAGAAGATTAGTCGAATCCAGTTCCAAAAGTTTCCAGTACTTTTTGTATATACATGTACATGTAGGACAAATTTAGCTAGTAATGCATTTTATTTTGATTTTCTTTCAAACATATTTTTTCAATTTTTTTCTGTAAAGGGGCGTTGATTTTTTTTAATCCACCCTCGGGATTTCTAAATCGTATGCACTGCCGCCTATTGTAAATAAGTGTTTAAAACATTACATCGTTGCTCATCTATTAAACAATGCTCTAACTGAATTAATAAGGCTTTATTTTTTGCTTAGTCGCTTGCTTGATTACCTGATTAATGTAGATGTCTGTGCAGAAAAAGGAATCCATATAACTGTATCTAAACTAATTACGTTATCGTATTATGTATTACATGTGAAGTTTTCACGCTCCGTGGGTACGCTTCCGCAGTAGTTCCTTTTTCTGGTGTATGGCGGGAAAGGTATGGTGGAGTATTTCCCCAGCGTCTGCTGGTGGAAGCCTATCTAGTGAGAAGTGCAAATAACTGCTACCGCTTTAAGGAGAGTAGTGTGTTCATTTGATGTTAGTCTTGATAACGGGATTGGCAATAATCGTTAATGGCATACAAGAGTAGTGGTGAAGATGAAAATTACTTTTAAAACATGTATCAAAGTCTGTGCTATCAGCTGGCAGAAGGAACGCCGTGTCTAACTCGCCTGACGTTTAATTAGTTCACAAGATGGGAAGTTTCGTGATGAGGCTGCTTTCAGAGCCGAGCTCTTTATTTCAATTTTGAAAGGAAATGCCACATTAACGTATTCATCTTTTTAATCCCAAGAAAGTGAAGCAAGTGCTGATCAATAGTCTTTGAGACAAGTAGGCTTGCGTCTGTTAGAAGTCCTTTTGTCAATCCAAGGCCTTTGATCTGCTTACGCTCCTACAGCAATCAATTCTCTGTTTGTACTGGAATACGTTCATTTGTTCTGCCGGAATTTTTAGTAAATCAGAAGTTGTCACAAGGAAAGTGGTATTAATATTCATCATTATCTCATGATTTCTACTGATAATCGATGTAAGTCTTTTAGAGCGCGGGTCATGATTGACCGTCGAGCTTAAGTGGACCGGCATTCGTTGTCTGTGTTTGGAAAGATAGCTTGTTGTTACTAGTTGATTCATTTAGATGAAAAGTTTCGATCGATTGCACTGCTTATTCTAACTCATTTCTCGGTGAGAGTCCTAACGTTTACTTTCACGTCACAAAGTCAAATTGTAGACCCAGGAGGAAGGGAGAGAGAGAGTAGAAGAAGAGACAAGGCGAGATATTTCTTTTCCTTTCTTTTTTTACCTCATCAGGGAATTTCTCCGTTGACGAGTGTGGCGTTAAACATAACAAACACGTGGGAGACGCTGTAATAACTCTCTTTAGAGTCTTTTCTGCACCAATGGTCAGGACTGTGGTATTTTAAATTGAATTATTAGGGAAATGATGATCCTGGGAGATCTTAATGCTTCGGTAACATGCTTCTTCAACGATCGTGCCAACAAGTTCAGAATACGGGATGGGGCGTGATCGGTCGAGCTGGATATAAATAACGAGAAGTTATTCCTAGTAACACACACGCACACACGCACACACTTTAAATCACCAGTGACAATGAAATGATCATCGAACAATTACTGGAGCCCATAAATTAGGCATTGCTCTCGGGGGACGACGCGGCGGTGAAGAAGCCGATCATGAGTCGAGAGTTATGTTTGAAGTCGATATTCCATCATCAACAAAGAAGGAAATTACATGATTCCCGGAGAAAAACGGCGAAAATGCCACTGAGCAATTAGTTAGTGGCGTAAGGAGGGAAAACGAGAGGAAGTTTTAATAGGATTGCCGGTAGTGAAACAAACCAAATATAACCGGTCTTATTTTTTGTGTTCTCCCACGGGATGTAGCGTTGCTGAAAACTTAGATTTAATCGAAACGTTCTCTCGTCTTATCCGATGTGCATCTGGATCTCCATGCTTTCTGGTGTAGGAGGAATACTGCACTTACGACCCCGTGAGAGGTTTATCAAGCTCGGAGTAAGCAACTCCTATCAATGAGCAGCCGAGAGAAGTTTGTATTTTAAGGTATCAACGCTACCTGAGAAATGATCAGCGCAGGTCCCGCGCGTTCCAAGGCGGGAGGACACGGTGGCAATTTCTTAGAAGTAAGTCAATGCATTCTGAGCAATGAACGTAATTTGACACATTGCAAGTCAATGCATTATAAGCCATGGCGAAATTTGACGCATTGTTTTGCATGCAAAAATATATATATTTTTATTTATTTCTCTCTTTTTAATATTGAACGTCATCTAAGTTTACTTAAAATCAAATACGACAGAATTCTCATTCACACGTTTGGTATATTTTCCTGCACTACTAATGAATCAACAAAGCGTGTTGTAACAAAACGCGACATTACAGACAAATGTATTTGATATGATTTTTATTGATTCTAAAGCTACCAATGTTTCCCGTGTTGTTGACCTGGAATGATGCAGTTATGTCTGTAAACATCGCTGATTTTGTAACCAGATATTGACTGAGTGGTAATCCTGAACTTGCAGGTTTCCACACTGAGATAAGTGGTAGTACTGCAGGCAAACTTTACAGAAATTTCCATCACCAAACAAAACACCACACATGTCGTGTGTGTGTGCGTGTGCGTTTTTTTTTTTTTGTTTTGTTTTTTTTTATGTTTTTTGACGAAAGGGCACAATTTTTATTAGATCAGGTGGAAAATGTCGGTCTCGCCGAGATATAGCAGAGCAAAATTGGAAAGAAAATTACGCTAACGAGAAAACCGTTCCACCTAGGAAAATGTTAAGGTTATTTTTCTCATCTGTACCGCGAGGTTCCCCTTTACAGCATGCGCTTTGTGCATGAAAAAATCCTTCCCAGGAGATTGTACCGGTCCAAAACACATGATTCCAGCATATGACTCATTATTAGCACCTCCGGTTACGTCACGCCAATGTACAGCATCTCTCTTGTGAAGATTCTGCAGCCCCATCCTATATTTAATCTTGGACTCATGTATATATGGTGGGTTCAAGATTTAATATTTATCAAATAACATTTCAGCAAAGTGGACATCGGTCTGTTATTATACTTACTTGGTCAATAGATGGACAGTTGCTTAAGTTGAATAATTGATTATTTAAGTGGAGTTGGCATCAGTGCATGATGTAGAAGATTGAAGTCCTGATGTATAGAACACAGGTCACATGCTAATGTTATGTTCTGAGAAAGTGATCTATTGGACATATGCTGTAAATTAGAGTCGTAATCGAATTATCAAAATCATAAACACGTTGCGTTATCGTCCGTAATAGCCCATTGTCTTGCTAATACCGACCATAACGAAGCTCAAATGCCAAAATAAAGATTCGCAGGTCGTGTGCAAGATGGGCATTGTAATGTTGGTCAATAATGTATAAAATTGACAAATGGGTCTTGGAAGACAAAAAAAAATGGATATGTTTACGTCTCTCTCTCTCTCTCTCTCTCTCTCTCTCTGCAGAACTTAATGATAAATGGCTCAAATTCATCGTGAATGTTAAATGGGAAACTCTAGATGCGTATCATATTTAAAAACATATTAAAGCATGCTACACCTGGGCTGCCTTAAAGATAACACACATAGCTTTCTTCCTTTCTTAGCTTGGGGCGCTCCTCTTACAATGTCTTTTACATTGTATAACTCCGGTGACTGTAGACTAAGACTAATGAAAGGGGAAGAAAAATAACGTTTACTGTATTGGATAAGCAAAAACCATGTAGCGAAATTTATTGACTAAAAAAGTAGTGGTAATTGATAATTTGAGAAAGATATTGACAGCTCTTTGACCCACGAGTCTTGCAACAAATATTATTTGCAATACGCAAATTGCCGTGGGTAATATGTTCAAAGCCCTGCTCCTGTCAGGCAGTGAAGTTAAGACGAGCGTCCATTCAAAATATGTGTACTCCCTGCTTATTTTTTTGTATGGAAGAAACTTCATATATCTGCACCACAGTTTATCAGACTTTCCAGCTGTCAGTCTAAATAAAATCAGACTGAGTTACGTGATTCTACTTATTGCGAAGGGTAATTATTGTTCCAATACGGCGGACGGGATGATTGAAAAACAGATATCATTGAAATAGGCATTTGCCTGAATCCATTAAATTTCCTACAGGTCTGCTTGTTAAAATACGAAATTGTGACGAAATAAGAGAGTTGTCGAAAGTAAGTTTATAAAGACTCTCTGTACACATCTATTTTCATATTATAGTTATTTATTTATTCATTTATGGATTCATAAGAAAGATATAAGTAATGAAACAAGGTATTTTCACAAGATAGTAATGTGTTAAGATCGTCTGCAAGAGGTGTCGTCTGCCAGGGGCACCTCGCCATGCTCTCAGACATCACAGCTGTAGGTATGTGGTACACAATGGATGGATCTGATTATAAGTCATCAAGGACATTGCAAATAATAGCTAATTTACTTGAACTATCTTTCTTTGACAAAACACAGTAACCAACCATTTGGAAATAATGAAAACCTTACATAGTAACATAAACGTTGGGAACTAATGTAAGAGTAGAGACAGATATCTGTTTGTCAGCAGAGACTGTCCATTCGTTAATTGTCGTTATTATTGCCGTCATAAATGATTTGTATGAATAATGCTGACAGCACAGTGTAGGGGTTTCAGGAGAATATATAATCACCGCATTACATGACAAAGATGCCTTGCAATGAAATTATTGAATAATTAATATTCCAAAAACTTGGAAAACTATCCATATTTGTTTGTCGGTCACTCAATGAGATTTAATTGGTACCGTTTCAAAAAGGCTTTCGACATGAACCTGATTGATGACTTCCCACAGGTAATAAGGAACAAGGAACTTTGAAGATGTATCAAAATAGGGGCATCGACAACTTCCAGTCTAGGAACCAATTTAATATCCTGCCCTAGAACCTGTTACACACGGGCACCTTGTCCACACACGGGAATCTCACAAGCCGGAACCTCGTATAAAAACAAAAAATTGTGGTTTTCAATTTGTTCCAGATTTATCGGTCGCGTGGAGTTTATACCCTGGGTTTCATTTGGCAGAATTACCTCCTTTCCTATTCTTTGTTAAGTCGTCAGCATTTCTGAAGATAACAGGTATCTAGGAAAACAAGATTAACTACAGTTGGAACAGTACCCATGGCAAGAGTTTCTAGATCAATCAAGCTACTCGCTACTTAAGCATGCTATATAATAGCCTACGCTTGTCGAATTCTGCTTGACCCCTTTGCATATGATTTGACTATTCCAAAACACTTCTTTGGTTGGTTTTATAGACCCTGAAATTATCTCTAGCCGGCTTGTCTGTCTGTTTGTCTGTCTGTCCGCCTGTCTGTCCTCCTGTCTAGCTGGCTGTGAAATATTTATTTGATGTTAACATTATGTGTTCTACTTAAATTTTTATCGCTGTAAACAAGTTTGTTAGATAGTAGCAGGTGCGAGATCAGCTTTCTGGAAAACATTGCCAAGAATAAATGGTTTCCCGATATTTAGCAGCAGATCTAAGATGTGTCATAAAATGACTATATAACATGTCATGGAATGTCATAAAATGACTATATAACATGTCATGGAATGTCATAAAATGACTACTTTTGTCAACTACAAATTATGTCTATCAAGGTGACTCCCTAATGTCAAACAATTTAAAATGGCAATTATAAAACAAGCAAAAATTATATTTGCAATAATTTAATCGACATTATAGCTCAGCAGAGGTATAAATGACACAAATTAATTTCAAAGGACGACCAGTTGTCTGCAATTGACGTTGTTTAACTGTGCGTTTATTGCTGAGAGACTGTACGATGTGTTATCTCCAGACTTACTAAGGGGTGCGTTATTAGAAAATGGACAGTTTTATTACAGCCATAGCTAATATGATAAACCAAAATGATAAAACTTTTTTTTTGCTTGTAGCTCTTAAATGCTGTGTGGTTAATGATTCTACTGTGTAGCAACACAGCAATAAGGGGCCAAGATTTTACGTGATAAAAAATGAGAACGCCAATCAGTGTCAGCAAGTATTTAATTTGATATAAACAAGGATGCCAAGATGCCAAGGGTTCGCGGATGAAAGTTAGCCGGGTAAGCAATGCAAATATTGCTATCATAGGTTAGATAGAATTTTTAAATAATGGCGACCGCCAATAAAGTCTTTATCGATTCATGCGTCGAGACAAAGAGCTAGGGAGAACATAAATCGTCTGCAATTTCCTCGAAAACAAAAAGTAGTTGATGAGATTGGGACAGAATTATATCTAGTAATTTATAGCAAGGGTTACTGAAATAGGCCAGTGAGTATCTTCACCATAAGATGTCTTTGTGGAGGGGATTATTGTATACCAACCGTCAGGTTTTTATAACCATCTTTAATACAGAAAAACTATAAAATCGGGCGACTCTGTATTCACCCTACTAAGATACATGTATATTGTGGCAATGTGTGGAGATTACGTTGCTCTTTATGAATACGTCTGAAAATATATATACATATACATGTTTCAAATAATTATGGCAGGTGTGGAGTTTTCAGTAAACAATACTCTTAGAAGAAAATTAGGAGAACGTTAACAAAACAGATCACTCAGGTCCAAAAAGTTCAAGACAAATTCAATACTTCCATAGAGATATGATCTAACAACGTTAATTTCCCAATAGCTGATGGGTTAAGGCACCCTGTGTTTCAGAGGCCGTTGTTGACTAACAGACAACGCTGTCTCCGCTCTCCTTGAGGGCGTTCTAGAGAACATTTCATTCCATCAGCCACTGAAGCTCGGGGTGAGATGCATCTGCCAGCTAATATGTGTTCTTTTAACCTTTGTAACATTCTCAGAGGGTTGTTGCCTTGAGAGGAGAAACCAAGCATGTTTTTGTCACCCAGGGCTAACGTTTGGGAACCAATTTCCGCAGACCAATATTAACCGAAAATGCTTATTTTTTTGATGATTATTTTTGCAATATGTCCACAGTAGCTTTATTATTAGAACTTATTACCAGAAGTAGTGATTTTTTGCAGTGATATTTAGGTTTGCGACTTAACATACGCTGTATTCTGCAATAACAACATGGTGACATGTGACAGTACAAGTAAAATGCCATTTAAAAATCTCTATCTGGCGCGTATCATAAAGACTGATCGATTGCGAGATGTTTTGGTTGAGAACGTGATAGTGATTCTAAATAAGGGATTCTAATACCCATTACCTTCCCAGTATTCTGAGCTGGAATAAGACAGACTGCCAAGTGCACGAAGGAAAACAGGCTACATGGTCTTCAAACAAAAAATCAATCACACCACTTGTAAAGAAACCGAACATAGGTATATTATAAAAGCCCAGCCAATACTCGAACACGCCCAAAGCATAGGTTGCTGTCCAGGTTGCCTGACTGTTATTGGTGAAAAATTGGCCATAAAGTCACTTTAGAAAAGAGCAGTTATTTTGTGGTATTTATATGAACGCTATCAATTATCAATATGATAAATATGAACGCTTGTGGCTGGTTAACTAAAATGTTTTGTATGTCTAACGAGCACGATGACGTTCTCTATATATCTCGTCACATGTTAAGACAGTTTAAAAAAGACAGATAAAAAGTTTGTTGTGGCCAAATTCACCATTGTCGTGGTGATAAGATGACAACAAATTAATTATACAAATTAATGCACAGAGGAAAAAATACAATACAATATAATACAACGAAGGTTAAAATATTATTTATAATGTAAAAAATTCTACTTGCGCTACCGACCACCATACCCTAGGTTCTAGATTCCGGTATTGCCAGCTCGATCTTGATTTCATATATAACCCATGTCGCAATACCAGTGTACAATACTAGTGAAAGTGACTCCAAGGTATATTAAATATTAAACAAATTAACTTTCACGTTGCTCTGACACTCAGGGTAGACCACCAAGGCATCACTACAAAATAGAAAACACTAAAGGCTCACATTCAGCAAGGCTTCTAAGTTTGGCAAAATTAAGGACGCAGTGTGTGTGAAATTTAAAGAAATTTCGTTTGTCATAGGCCACAATTTATACATTTCCCACTAAACTTGACAATAAAATGTACTAACAGTGAAGTCGTCCAGAAGCAATAACACACACTGTATACATCACTGTGTTGCAGTAGATATTGTGTTTGCACCTATCTGTGAAAACCACCCGTTGCGTTCAGCACAACAAACGCAATGTGTCTAAGAACAGTAGCTGAATATGCCGCACTGAAAGCGGGCTAAGGCAGGTGCCATTAGGAAAAAAAACATGATATAATATCAAATGTGTTGTATTGCCATTCTTTGTCCAGGTATGTTCTCGACTCGCTGGTTTATATCATAGCTTTTCTGACATTGCGGAATTTGGCCTTTACACTAGATTTATAAAGTACATGTAGAGAAGGAAGCTACTGATACATATCCTGCTCCTGCTACCTGCCAAACCACGCCGACAGCTCATTAATACAGACTGTCAGTTTTGCGTAAGTGATACTTAAAGCTTTTTCATTATTTACATGTCAATCAGCACAGAACCCACGAGGCAGCAGGTCAGCGGGTGCCATAGCCACTGACACCAGTCAGACACTTCTCTCCATTTACCCATCAATTTACCTGTGATTGCACGAGCGAGGTGATGTTCAGGAACCACACTGAGCATGATATCTGAATTTTTTTTTTTTTTTTTTTTTTTTTTTTTGTGAAAAGAAAATATCGTCTGTCAACCATGGGTATTAAAAAAAATCATGAGAGAAAACACCCTTTGTCTTTTATACTTATTCGATGTTTTTAGATAGCTCACACCACAAACGCTGTAAGTACTGGTAGAGAAAAGCCTGAACACGGGAGCTGAGGTCAAATCCTTAATGTGCCACTTGGCGGGGCAAACATTTTGGTGATAACAGAAAGAATATGTAAGTGGCTGAAGAGAATTCTCAAGAAAGCAATGCAAACAGCCTTTGGCAATATCGTGGCAGAGCCGGGTGAGATGTTCAGAGCGGATATATACAAACTAACAGCTTGCACAACGACGGATTATTTGCTCTGAGAGGAAAAGGTCTTTGGTGACGCAGTACAGATAACTGCGATATTAAAGCAGTTAAAATGAAACTTCGTGGGTTTGTTAACTATAACAGAACCTTTAAGTGCTTGAATATATATATATATATATATATATATATATATATATATATATATATATATATATATATGGAAGTTAAAAACGTTGACGAAAGCAGAGTCGTATCTGGTCATTTAACAGCTATGTACAGCGGGAACCTTTTGATCGCTCATAAGTTTTAGCTGTACTTGGGTTACTGTTTAGTTTTTGAAAAGTGATTGGTTGCTCTTCCAATTACTAACCCTGCTCAAAGTCGTAATTTCGTATGAAGTGAAAATTATAAGGAATGTATGTTATCGGCTTAAGTCAAGTAGAGGAAAAGTTGATAAAAATAGACTTATATTGTATTTTTCAGTTTAAAATTTGATAGAATGATCAGTGCGAACTATATATAGAAAATTGGTGATGATAGCAAGGAAATGATATTTATTTGGTCTAAATTCTGCGATTTTTATCTTTAATCCGACGTCTTCTGTGCGTCTCTAGAGACTGTACTGTTTTGTATGTTCATTGTAAATATCAAGTGCTTCATGTTTAATGCTTTGTGGACATATGGGCATGCATATATTCATCATTCCTTTCTCTTTTTTCATGATTCATTGGTCGCAATGGAAATTGACGTATGTACATTCATTCTTGTGTATACATTATCATCGCTGACACGCCGCTGGTAAACAGAAGAGAAATGGGATGAAATATATAACTGTCGAGAGCAGGAAAATGAAGTAGGCTTTGATCTTGTTTGTATGCCATCTCTCCAGTGTATCCATGGTGTGATGATTTCGACCTTTCCATTTACTTAAAAATTTACGGAGTATAGGTAACTACGGTATTCGTGTGCTGCCACTCATAAGTTTACATTGAAATTCATTTTTTGTCTTTGTATTAATTCTGCATAGAGTTTCAGTCCACTCCCACTTATTACCTGTAAACGCTCGCCTTGATCACCTGCCAGAAGCCTCTAGTGTGGCGTTTTTGATACGGTCCAGTTCTACCAGCCATTAGATAACCCCGGAATCCCCGGAGGCTAATATACGTTGAACCTCAATGCACTGATGAATAGAAGCATGCTTATATCCTGATAGTGTTATTTGAAAGCTACCTTGCAGTATGTCGCAATAAAACTGTTTCCCGTTTCTTCCACCAACTCCAAGAGATGGCACTGTTGGTACCTTGGTACCGACCTTGGAGGTACCATGACCATTTTTGTTTGTTGCATAAGTATTTATACGTACTTTTCAACACATGCCAATGTTTTATGCACAACAGTCATCAACTGATGATATTCATTATTTTATGAATGCGGGCTGCCAAACGTTATGACAGTGAACGAGTCATTTGTACGTAACCAATTAAATTAATGATGATAGGCTTCCAAGGTATCTTCAGTCCTATGGAAAATCATACTTTTATAGTTATTAATATTCAGGGAAGTATAAACACTTCACATCTCCGTCAGTTGAGCGCAATATCAGTTCACTACAGGTGGTCCGCCAATCAGATACGAGTTTTTCCAATCATTCAAGACTGGACCTTTAGAGGATTTCCATGGGAATATTATATAATGCCATCTTAGATATACCGGAATATCAGATTGAACGTTGTCGGCAAGCTTATTAAGCAGGATTATCTTCAGACCACTTTGAGAATCTTGGCGTGACAACAAATGAAGCAACCTATAGCAGTCAGAACACAGTAGGCCGCGACGACCAAGCATGCATCTTAGACCATCTTAGTGGACGGCATTTAATTGCTTATTGCTTGGGCTGTTATCGAGTTCGATTCTATTGTATTAAAAGCTTTTCAGTTCAGGTTCATTAGAAGGAAATATATGAGAAATAGGGGAGTCTCTTGCGTGATATGTGCTTTTCTGGCCGTTTTGAAGCAAGGCCGTTTGCATCAATCTGCAAACCAGCCGTACTTTCTATGGCCTAGCATCACGATTACATGGAGAGAGAAAATTAAAGGGAGCTAGAGTTCCTTGCTTAACCTATAATTGAGTTTTCTCCGTGGGCCGAGAGAGCATACATGTAGAAAAGTTGAAACAGCCATTTCGTTTGAACTAAGCTTTGGAAAAACTGTTGTGAACATGTGATTCAGCCCACCTGGACGCGCAATTTACCTGTTTGGTTTGATTAAACAGCATACCGCAGAACACGGCGGAAGTGGCGTGCAATACAACATTAAGGCACAGACAACATATTCACATGTATCTTTCCTGAGTAGCACAATTATTTTTCTAGTAGGCTACTAGGTCTATGATATATGGAGATAGAATCTGCGATTTGAACAGAGCATAATCGCCGTTATGACATTATAAGGTCTAATGGTACGAACGCGCCTTCGTCTTGTAGTAGCAGCAGGTACCAGTTATCTCCTATTGCCGCAGAATACAAGATTATAACTCATCTGAGCCCTCACAGTTGTACGCTGGAAAACGTAAGAGGAAAATAACATCGTTTTGAAGGATGGAATCCCATTACAGAATTGGCAAAAAAGGGAGATCTGTTTGTTGAGATGAGTGAAAGATTGGAAGACTGTAGCTGAGTTGGTATTATCTCATCTATCTGGAAAATAGGGCATGTTTTGAGGACAATTATGCGTATTTACTGCTGTGGGGACAGAGAAATTTAATTAGATAAGGTATTGAGATACACCAGTTCAATCTCACGTCTCGATGTGAGGGCTTCTGGCCAAACCACACAGAAACCAAGAGTTCCGCCCAGTCGCTGTGTGTTTCCCGTTCAGGTCGGGAAAGGGTACAGGATTAATTCATGTCAGCTGGGCGTTCATTTGCAGGTGCTTTAAGAACGCATTTGGTATTTCATCCACTGGGTACAGCAGCGTTGGCAATTGTTGTAAAAAAGTGGAACGGAGAGTTTATTTGGAATCCTCTGGGTAACGTAACAGTTGGTACTCGAGGACTGTTGATATCATTTCCAATACAATCTGCAGGCTTTGCTGGTACCTGGTTGGTGTCAATTGAATGACGGCAATGTTTCTGTCGCCCATGTGCCATGCGGGACATTTTACATTAGCTAATGCATAGCAATCAGCCTGGCAAGTGTAGGTTGTGTTTAATTTCTTGATTGCATACTTATTGTGACGTTCAAAGGTTTAAGACCCATATTGGCATCAGTTCTACGGCGCCGAATAATTACCAAGAACATTACTCTGATATGTTGACAGTGTTGGAACAAAAGGCACCACAAGACCTGGCGTGATGCTATGATACTGAAAACCGCTTCAAAGAAGATGTCTGGAAAAGTATTGGTGAGCGTTTGGATATTTTATAGTGCCCGTCAAGCATTACCATATGCAAAAGTACCATATTATACATTAGTTAAGTAAATGTTATCTACATGTAAAACAAATATTCCTTTGCCGCCATATTTTGAAATTAGTATACTCGAATTTACTAATGTGTACAAATGTACTAATGACAACGTAAGTTGAAGCCATGTGCTACACCGTATTTGTAGGCGTCATCGTACATATTTGTTATATGAATAATAGAAAATAATACTGGTGGCTGATCAGTGCGATTAGTTGGAACCTGCATATCACGAAAGGACTTCTTTATTTTATAGCTGGGAAGCAGCAAGAAGTGAATGATGGGGCATTGTTGTGTAAGCAGAGAGTTTTAGAACCAGTTTGACGCACTGCACATGCGTGTGAAGGCAGTCGTTTAGGGCGACAATTTAGACTACCCTATTCTTTTCTTTTCTGTGGTAAATGACATGCATAAGTCAACTTCATACTGACGTGTTGTGGGATAAATATCTCTCACGTGTCAGTTTTCCATCTTTTTTTTTTGAATATGCAAAAAAAAAAAAAAAAAAAAAAGAAATCAAGTCAGTCCCTAATCAAGGCACATCTCTGCGTAAAGCGAGTGTTTACCTTACAATGATTGAAGTTAATGTGGGAGGACGGTATTAAGAAACACCATGTCATCTATCAGTAACGTAACTTCTGTGCTTAGCATAAATATTTCATTGTTATGTATTTTGCCTTACTAGAGTCAACGTTTTGCGGTTTTAAAACGTACTGTATTGGCATTTTTTTACAGATCCTTCAATTGTTAATGGTTGGAGTTGTTGTTTTTTTTTTTTTTTTTTTTTTTTTTTTTTTTTTC
>NW_019776133.1:67835-105157 GCF_001039355.2 Lingula anatina | reverse complement strand
CATGGACACCAGAGGACACCTAGCATGGACACCAGAGGACACCTGGCATGGCCACCAGAGGACACCAAAGACAACCTTATCTGGATATCGGAGGACACTTGATATGGGCATCAGAGGGCACCTGACGTGGACTGGCAGGGCACCTGCCATAGACACCCGAGGTCACCCTCGCAACGTGTCTTCAGCGGGACATTGCCAATGAATGTCGGACCGTTTTTATATGTGTCAGCGATGTGGTACTCAACTGGTTTTATTAGCTTAGCCATTATCCAATTTCATGATCGGTCTTAGTTTTTGTCGTTCTTAGCTAGAAAACCTGCAGAAAAATCCACTACACGCTGCATACCATCTCTTAAGATAAAGAACAACAACAACAGTTCTATCAGATTTGCTAGACTCTTTTAAAGTGTTAAAATACTGACCGGTTGATAGCAACCGTTAACCTCTTAGCCTTGCCTGTTGTGACTGGGTGGGAAATTGGTCTATGATATTCAACAGACGTAATAATTAGTCTTATACGAAATAATTGTTCAACTAATTTATTATCATAATCAAGTTCAAACCGCTAGGAACTTGCACTTATTTTCTTAAACCCCGTGATGCGTTTTAACACGTGTTTCACACCTTTGAGATTATAAAAAGGAGATGGCTCACTATAATGACATATATAAGTATTACGCCACACGCTAAGAAATAAATGCATGATGGCTAACTTTTTGCTCAGTAGAGTTTGACTGTAGGGCTGGAGGCAGTGCAAATGCTCAATCCCCGTGCTGATTCTAACATATTTCCCACAGAATTAACAAGGTACGTGGGAAGTTACTCAGTGGTCTCAATTAATAGTTTTAGAGAGAGAGAGAGTGCGAGAGAGAGAGAGAGAGAGAGAGGGGGGGGGTGTTTTCTACGTCACTGCTATTGTTTGTCAGCAAAGCCTAAATTTCTTTGGAGACGTTAGTATCAAGTAAATTTAATCTGCAGTTCATTAAAACTGCTTGACCCTGGCTGCTTCATGTTATAAAATGATATAAAATGACAGTTAATCTTTATTTGCATTATCTGTCATACATGCATGCATGCAAACCCTCTTAAACTTTGATTTAAGTATTTTAATTACATCTCGCTTCTTTACTGCTGAACGCCTTTATATGTAGACATACAACATAATTAGAACAAAATTTTATGCATAGACATAAATTATTTGTGTACAAAATTTGCCAGAAAATATTGCAAACTATATTAGATTTAACACAATAAGAACGCTTAATATAAAAAATCAAGTATAACACAAATCATAACCTTAAGTAATACAACTCAGCCATGAGAAAACATTCATCAACACAGGCCAATATAGGGTGGTCTGAAATATTTAAGTCTTCTCTTAAAGATGTACAGTATTATTGACAACAAAATAATCTAATTTTCCACCTGAGCTTATTTCCGTCATTTTGTTCTGATGATCAAAACTCTTGAAAATGCAAAAATACATGTTTTACGAAATCATCGAGGAGGTAAAATCGTTCTAGTCTCAAACCCATGTTGTTGTTCTTCTTCTTCTTCATATTATTATTATTATCAATATTAATTTTTATGGTGGGGGGGATATTTTATTCTGCTCTCTGGATATTTTCATTCTGCAGATTTTAATATAGAATTCTGTTTTAATCATTTAAAAATGATTAGCTTTTTCATGGAAGTTGAAATAAAATATATTAATTTTAGGGTTAAGTCGTGCATTAAACACCATCGTGTTAGAACATTCCACATTAATGCAAACATTTTGAAAATTCTGTAAACACTATTTGCCTTTATACCGAATCACCAAGGGGCCTTGATGCATAATCAATATCAATATCAAACGTACATTTTATGAATGAATTCACATCTACAACACAAAAACTTTCGTTGTAATTAACAATAATTAATGTCACAAACAACATCAGCAAAGTAATTATGAAAAGTACAATTCTACAATACCATTAGCTGGGATTATTAAATAAACACACAAAAGAAACCAGCCGCACCAGCAGGAACTGCAACGACCGAGTTCAGCATGTCGCACGTACTCACAGGTGGCGCTAACTGTGGCACGAGCGCAGATGCTTAAAAGATTGGACAGGTGAGCGTACAGCTGACCCCTGCTGTAACAAAGCTTATGGAGTATATTAATAGGACCGTTAAGATTCTGCAAGCTTTCCCCGGTCATTGAGGTTGGCAGAGGCTTTGTGGGCAGCATTATAATACACACGGTAAGATATAGGGTGATGTTCAAAGCCCGAATCCCTCATATTCCCACTTCGAATCCCCTCCCCCATCACCTACCTATTTTCCCATTTCATCCCGTTATTGTTTTCCTAAGAAATATTTTCACATCACACACGCTTCTAACTTAAAATGACTGACTTATCTGTACTAGTACAAAGCACACTTGTTGCTAGCCTTTATAAATGAAGTTTTTTGCTAGTCACAATTAGGAGAAGAACGTAGCGTATATTTTAGAGCTCACTTTTTACCCTCCAGGTGATGTTATTAATCAATCTAAATAACGAAAAAAAAAAACAGTTACATTTAACACTTGAGGTTTTCTTTCCTGCATATATAAACTCTTTAGGAGAAAAGAAACCTGAAAAACGAGATGTAGAAAATTACACAAAAACCACCGCTGGCTGTATATGTTATATTTTCTTCCGTTATGACACGTTGCAGAATGAAGAATACGACCGCAATGAGGCTCTCTCATAGAGTTTGGAATTTCCCCTACCTCCTTCCCCTAAAACCACAAACGGAACCAATTTCTCTGAAAGTTTAGATGAACATCTGAGCATCGGCAGCGGCAAGCATTTGCACCTATACCTCTTGTTTATTTTCAGAAGAAGAATTTTTCGACGTTGGCATCAGGCATCAATTTAGCCCACTCGAGATCCGCGCGTGACGTAACGACTCCCTGTCGGCTGGTTCATCTCTCTTTACCGTCCCGAAGTACCCTAGTTTCTAGGGGATGGAAACTGTCTGGCTACAAAGACCTACTTCGGATGTGCCCTGGGGGTTCCGCTTACAAGGAGGGGCAGACTTTTTTCAACCTTTAACAATTCAAAGGGTAAGTTTTGATCGTTCTAGTCGATTGTCATGTCATCATATGCTGCTCGTCTCTCGGGTCTGTGTTTGTGTCGGCGTTCCACACGGGAAAACGATTAGTGGTTTCGGCTTGTAAGAATACCTGGAAGAGTGTAAAGGGCAATAAAGGTGCAATAATCGTTTTGGACGGTGTTACATTACCAGATGATCAGTTGAATAAGACGTACGTATATCTGAGTAATAAATCAGACGTTCAGTGAGAAGACCCAGTGCTTGGCTAAGAAATCTGATACGCCGCTTGCTTCTCATTGTTTTCTGCCCGGAGGTTGTTTAGTCAAGTTTATTTTAAACACGTTCAACAAACGTTAGGGGCACTTCAGAATGACAGCTAGTTAAGCACTGCAGTCTAGCCGAGAGAGAGAGAAAGAAAAAAGTGTTCACTTGTTTATCATTTATCGCTTCACAAAAATGCCATTAAACTGCTTAAAACACGTACGTGTTCACTGCACTTGGAGCTTATAATAGTTAATATATTGTAAAAAATTGGTGTACTATGCACCAACTATGCACCATATCAATCGAAAGGCTGGTGGCCATAAACAGTTTAGTAGACCTAACTGTTTTAAGAATGCGCCTCTCACAAGATTCTGTTAGATTGTTAATGATATGCTCTGAACCTGAATTATTTTCGTCTTTTATTTACATGAAATGCTCGGGTTGAATGGAATGCTCTATAGCTGCAATCACCAGTTATTCCAGGAGATAACTCGTTTCCATAGCAACTCACTCGTCGACCAATCAAATCTGTTTAGCAGAAGTGCTGCAGATACACAGACACCACATTTTCAATATTTTAGAGTAAACAGTTTGGTATTCAGAGACTATATATCGAGCGTATATTAAAGGTTTGGATCTGTTTGCTGTTTAGAATAATTCAATATTTTGATAACCAAACTATCAACATTAACCTTTCTCATACATTCTTGTAAAGGCTAAACCAGTTTGTCTGCGCGTCGGTGGTAGCATCCAACCTTTTTTGCATAAAAGTAGTCAGGGTGGTGAGTGGGATTTGGAGAAAAAACGTCCATTTAGCAGAAGCTGGCCTCTAGAAAAATCTCTAAGATTGTATCAGTGTCTCAAAGTTTACTTAAAATGACAAAAAAAAAAAAAAACTCCACCACATCCCCTTTTCTGTCCGGCCCCATCCAATTTCAATTTAATTAGTTTCAAGGAAACGAAGATGGTTATACTATGCGCCGTGATGCAAACAGCAATTCTAAGTAAAAATGATATTGTTTTCTGGATTTATCGGGTTGAAATGCTGTGTTTGTTGAAGCACATGTTTCATTAACGAAGTGCATAAAAAAGCCAATGATGGATTGTTTTATGGGATATTTTTCATGAGTTGGATTCAAGGCCCCGATACCGTTCTCAAATCTTTATAAAAAAATTCAATTACAGTTTAGTAGAGACCAAGGTTATATTTTATGTTTGAAAGTCACGCGAGGTATCGGCGTATTTTAGAATAGTGTTATTAGGGAATAATATTTTATTCTAATGATGGGGGCAACCAGATTTAGAAAAAAACGTCCTTTTGGTATTATTATCATGCAGCATGTTTATAGATTCAGGGAACAGTCTTAAGAAAACACGGAAATTAAGCTTTTTCTCATTTCCACGTCCAAATCTTGTTTCAGTGATCATCTTTAATAAGAAATCACCTTCTGTTGAGTCTCTCAATTCTAGACGTTCTTTTTTTAGAACAATACACGCAGACTGTGTGAAAAATTGTTGTTATTCAAATTCCACTATGTAAGTTAAAACAAGAAAAAGAAGTCTTGCAAAATGGTTTGATAGCAGAAGTTATTTGTCAAGAGCATGGATATAGTGTCAAGGTCTGTGTTTCATGATAGAGAAGTTAAAGATACCTTTTCCATTCTGTTATCTAATATATATAGGGGAAATCCAATTGGAATGGTTAAGCGAAAGTACACAATACTCTCTTGACGAAAAAGGTTGTTAGACCTTCAATTTCATGTGTTTTTGTGTACAAATTATCACATCACCACTGCATATCGTTTCAATTAATGCTTTTATTCCAAATACCATGTCTAACATGAATTATAGTACATGTACAGAAAAACACAATACTGGTGTAGATATCAACAATTTTTAATAATTTATTTAACATAGAAAATGCACCCCTCATCGGATGTTCCAAATCGATTTCCATAAATATATGTCCATAGAATTAAAAAGACAACGTCAAATGTCACCAAATTTATACACAATTTGCACTAGAGTGTGCTCTTGAAAGGTCGCATGTCTAATAGCATGTTTGTCTACCCCGTACTGCAATTATCTCTTGTACGAGGCGCGGCATGCTTTCAATAAAGGTCACAAGTCTGTATTTTGGGATATTGCCCCATTCGTTCTGAAGAGCTTGACGCAGTAGTTCCAGATTACTCAAGTCTTCTGCCATAGAAGACCTATTATACAAGATGGGGTTGGTGGGGTGGGGCTGCATGCATTGCTTTTTTAGCGCATCATTCCACAGACATAACGAAGGTGTCGTTTGAATTTTTGGGCCAGATTTTATATTTTTTCGTTGTCAAAGTGAAACCCTGCCACCCTTGATAACGATTATAGGACTTTCGGTTATATCCTGTTCGACATCGTCCTGCCGAGACTCAGATGATGTATGAATTAGAGCGTTTTTGACCTTTTTGATCAATCACCTGTCAGATATACTATGCTTAGATAAGCATTCTTTTTCGCGGCAGGGAGTAAAGGGCTCCTAGATATAACTACATTTTCATAGCCTGTTGTGTTGCGAAATGTGAGGGGAACTTAATTGGTCTTAATTTTCAAGCGCGCTTATTATTTTTAGTACCAAACTTCAAAGTATTTTCTATGTACATCCCTACTGTCCCCTTGGATTTTTGAGCTAAGTGGCAATGCATATTTATGTCAGGTACATAGAAAAGGGTGAAATGTCGGAGGCATACAGGTAGAACAACTCCTGTTTCTAAGATGGAACCACTTCTTAAAAATGCAGAGACCCGGTCACCTGTGATACATTATTAATCTACAAAACGGGCATTTCGAGTGTTTAGACCCACGACCGAATGCTATATGGTACAGGGGAGCCCTTGAGGCGCATAACGCCTACGCCGGTATAAAATGCAACGGTAAATAGGTGTTTCTGGGAGTTTTATGTATATATTACCAGGTAATAACCTTTCTTCGTACCTTGTAAGTTCCAGGAGGCCTCGAGAGTAATATTGCTCTCCACACCTGGGATATCTAGAACGGTATGTATGAAAGAAAAAAACGGCTTAAGAACCGGCAGAATGGTTCATTGAATTGTTTAATGTTAAAATCAGTTTACTTTCTGTTGCTTCGAAATGCGGTGGTATCACCTGAAAAAAGGGCAGACGACCAGCGTTTGCGTGCAGGTGTAACGTTTAAGGCAGCCATGATGCCGCCATCTTAGTTTCTGATCCAAGATCTTCTGGAAGCCCAAGAGGATTTCTGTTCAAAATCTGTATTACGCAGCATTAATTCTTTCCACCTGTAGTGTGAAGAGGGACTGATAGCACCTGAATCTATTAGGTTATTTTGCTGTTACACCATCGATGCATTTCTTGAAATATAGGCTATATTGTGGTTTAGTTTAAAAGGGTGGGGTACGTACATTTACCTGTTAAAATAGTGTGAAAATTCCGGCTGAAGTGGAATCGAAGATCAGTTAAGAATATGTCTGGATGCCCGTATTTTGCAATTCCTTAATCATATTTTGGGCTGTGTGCACTTGGTTTTTTGTTCCAGATCCAATTCAGTTCAGAAGGTTATGCACAGGGCAACAGGGCGGCCTTTGAGAGAGTTCAATCTCGCTTAAATTATAACCAACGTTCCGAGTATTTTAGGCTGTCATGTTGTATCTATCCCGCATCCAGCTTTCAATAAAACGACATTTCGCTTAGAAATAGACCAGCACACTCAAATTCGATTTGAAACTTAATTGGCATCTATTTTGTTGTTTTTAAACGTAGAAACAAGATGGGGTCTTTACTAGCTGACCTAGCAAATATAAAGACAATGCAATGGAGCAATCGAAAAGGTTTGGACGATATAAATATCTTAGGTATCGTTGCACTATTTGTGGACCAATTCCACCTGTCAGAAGAAAAACAAAAGAGTTCAAATGTAAGCTATTACTATTGTTCCAGTAATTGAGCAGTGTTGTTTCATTCATTTTTTAAGAACGAAGTTTTTTCCCTTCAACATGAATTTAGCCTACCTTTATAGTACAGAGTGGAAGTGAGTCCATTTGACCTGGATTGTAAACAATATATGATTATTGTCGTCTGACAGGAGAATAAAGTTAAAACAATCTTATTTTGCTCAAAATAAGAGTCATCAGATTGACTGTAAGAATAAAAATGGGATAAAATGTAATCGTCTGATCGACCTAAAATGTTTGCAATCTGTAATCGCCTGTAAGGCCTAGAATGGGGACTCGCGTAAACAAACTACGAGTGGGTGGAAACAAGATGCACCTGTAAAACAACTGTTTGCCATGCAGCCTTTCATTGCTCGTTGAATAGCTTATCCCAACTTTCTCCGCATATGTGAAGCAACTGTGATCAACGAGGAACCGATGCAGCTTGTCGATGTGAAAACCATCTGCTCGTCTGTTACTGCGTAAAATCTCATCGTGTTTCTGGTACTGGAAAATGGTTTAAATATGTATCTCACTAATGCTTAATCATTACCAAAGCCTATATTCTAATCATAAAAAAGTTAATGACATTTAATAGATATCACTTATCTTCAGCTTAAAATGTTGGAAGAAATGCGAGGAACAGGTTGCAAGCTAGCCTGTTTCGTAAAATATGGACATCCCATCTGGATCTAGAAATGTATATAAGGATGAAGTCATACAATCAGCAATTATTTATCCTGAATTTTATGTTTATCTGTTGAAATATCAGGTGATAGGAGGCATGTGCACGGCAGTTAATAGTATTTCGGCCAAATCGTAGGTTAAATCGTTCCATGCAAATTATCTAAGATTTATATAGACTTCTGCATAATTATTAATAAATCTGACCAAGGAAGACACATTACCAATATGCTGTCTTTAGGTAAGATAAATCTGATCTTTTTGGGGTTTATCTGTATGGTGCAATTCACGTCTTTTGTAAGAACCAGAATAAGAAGCAGTCAAATTTCAGAAGAATATTATACTGCTTAAGCAATATGGCGGAGTCAACCCAGCCTAGTAAACCACACACAGGTATTTAGCAAAGATAGACCAATCTTGTTACTCAGAAGTATTCCGGGATGTGAAGATAATAAAAACGAGAGTTCCCGTTGCTCAATAGTGACACCAGGTAGAAAAGCTGCAATACTAACTCACTGTCAATTATATATTTTTAGGTTTCCGGGGGCAGTATAGCAGCTACTGGATTAGAAAAGGGAGATACCATATTAAAAATTGGTAGCCAGCCAACGGAATTTCTAACACACGCAGAAGCACAGGGACTTATCAAAGATAGCGGAAACCTTATTCAGTTAACAGTGCACAAGTACGTAAACAAAATGCCTCAGATGAGATCCCATTAAACACAATAACGTGAGTGATATAAAACTGTTCGCTATCTTTTAGGCCATTGTGCCATTCTGTGGAGTAAGTTTGATGCATCTTAAATCACCCTAAATACTTGTATCTACACACTTCACAAATTATGGAATGATAAAATTCAACATGAATGAACATATTAAGGTTAGAATAGAGAATATATCATCAGGTGCTTGTTGAATTTAACCAAGGTACTTCGTTTTTCCTTTCAGGGGAGGAGGATTACTGCCTCAGAGGTTAACGCCAACTTTCAAAGACAGAAGAATTCATGACATTAACAATATATACTCAATAAACGGGCCTAGGTCAGATTACTATGGAAACAAGGTGATAGAAAATACGTCGAATCACCACAGAGACTCGGATTTCGTGGATTATTCCGATTCAACTAATCACCTTTCTTCACAAATACCACAAACTTTTGCTCAACGAAATCTCCAAAGGGTGAATTTCCCTCCGGAGCCTCCTGACAGCATGACGTCTGCCATTCCTCCACCACCCCCACCACCCCCTCCTCCCCCGCCAGGACCCATTGTGCCAGGGGCATGGCGGAAGGTAGGTCAACTGTTAGTCCATAAGGCCTAGCCGGAAAGTAAGCTTAGAAATGAACATGCATTTCCATTATTGCGAGTGTGAAATATATATATGGAATGTTATAAACCCCAAATGTACGAAAGTAATTACTTTTGGGTCCGCTAACTTTATATTCCTTGCCATATGCCATGATTTGAAGACTTCGGGTGGTACTTCTTTTCCTATTTATGTGGTGAGTTGGCCAGACAGTAGGAACAGTCAAGTTGACGCCTACCTTCTTGTAATCTTGACCGTAACTATCATTTGAAAACTAGGAGAGCGCTACCGAGTACTGCTCTGAGGTCAAGTCAGTCCCTTCAAAAGCGCCAAGGTCAAATTAACCTTATACAGTGTACCCGCAATATAGGCCTTCCTATTAGTTAGATGATATAAATTGTTCCTAGAAGACAAAGAGTTATGCTTTTAAATGCCTGAAATATATGTATGATGGCATTATTTTTTTTAAATACGTATCTGACCCAAATATATTTTTACAGATTATGATTTTCCACTAATTGTCCTTTTTACCAGTTTACGTTATATAATCGACTTGGTAGAGTTAAAGTAACACAATTTTCCATAATAAGAAAACTGTGCAAACGCTGCTGAGCAATTTGTTTTTTGAAAGAACAATCATCTAAGCACTATCATCTAAGCACTGCTTTTAGTTAAACAAAAAATTCCTGAGAATCTGTTTTATGAAACCAAACAATTTTACATGGTGTTTTATCGTCTGCTTATTCTATGTAAAATGTGAAACAATCATATAGGCTTTGCGGAAAAATGCAGTTTTGTATGTTTTTTTTTTATTGAAAAGGCCACTTTTCTGTCTGTTTAAAAAAAGTGTTATCTAAATGTGACATCATTCAACTTTCGCATCATTAATCAATTTTATCATTTTTAATTTTTTCTAGCAATATCAAGAACAAAATGCATTACAGAATAACCATTCATCGTCTGACAACTGGGGCAGCTCGTCTTTCTCTGACGGGGACACTACAGGAGAATATGTGCCTGACAAACTACAGACTGCCATGACCAGGAAAGATGGCAAGACGCCATTCACCTACACACCAGGAGCAAAATTAGACCTTAATGAGAGCGAAGTTTTACAAAGGAAAAAGTGCGTGAACTTTCTGGGCTGTAATACACTACACATTATATCGTGAAATATAATCACCATTTGTATGCCCACGTCACTAAAAAATAGACTATGCCATGTCACTAAAAAAAGACCCACACTCTAAAAACAAATCGGTTATTGACCCTTCCCATAAAATCGGTTGACTTGAAATCAGTTCCAAGCAACGGTTTATTCAGTTATTGATCAACCAGTCGATTGGTCAACATGGTGACCGTGTGGAACGGTTATTGAATCTCTGATCTGAGGACATTTGACAGGAATATCGAAAGACTTGATGGATCTTGTTTATTTATAATAATTATTATATTTGTAAATATAATTATCATAATTATAATTACAATGTACCTACCGATCATTAATCAATATCATCAACCGGATTATTAGTTGGACACATATTGAACGGTTGAATCGGTTGGTTTCAACCATTTTTTCAGTTATTTTAAACCGAAGTGTTTTTAGAGTGGATGCTTTCTCATGATACTAAATACGTATTTCTAGTGCAAATGTTGTTTGTAATAATTTCATAGTGCAGTAATCACATTTTTTTCGTAAATGATACAATGCGTTACTATTAGGCCTAAGAAATGGGGAATTAATCAAAATCTCTCCAACGCATCTCTTCAGATTAAGAGAACAGATGAAGCACGGCGAAGCTACCTCTCCACCGCCGACTTCAACAAAGGCCTCGGCGTCACAGAAAATTCTAATGCAGGCTCTTGAAAAAGGCCAGGTTTTGCCCGTCGCGCCTCCAACAGCCACCCCCGGGCAGGGAAAACCCAAAGGCGGCATATCGCTTGCTGCCTGCGAGTGAGTACTTATAATGATATAATGGGGTCTATTAAATATTCAATTCCCCACAATTTAAGATACAACTTTTCAAGATGGATTAAAAGTAGTGTGCTGAAATTGAAAGGCTTTAAATGCTAGAAGATTGATTATCTTTTTTATAAGGGGCGACAGTTAGTGAAAGACATTAAAAAGGAATAAAGCATACGCGTATTTAACTTTAAACTGAATTTAGTTTTTATCGCGTGATTTTATAACTGTACCCGAGTTTGTGTTTCTTAATATGTCTCATATTTATTTTAGAGCACCACCGAAAGCTACAGACGAAAGGGACTACACACAGTCTGACGTATATAAAATGATCCATAATCAAATCCCACAGAAGAAACAAATGATTCATCATAAAGTCCCTGAGAAGAAACCTGCACCACAGAATCAAATCCCTGAAAGGACACCAGCGCCACCAGTCCCTGAGAACAGACAACCACCANCCAGTCCCTGAGAACAGACAACCACCGGTGCAGAACCAAGTCTCACAGCAGAGGCAAGTGATGCAGCGACAGGACCCAGCTCCGGAGCAGAGACGGACCCCGACCCTCCATGTGATCCACAGGCCACAGAAGCCTCGCTCGCCGTCTCCCGAGGCAGTGGAGTCGCCGAGGCTGAGCGGGGGATCACCAAGCTCCAAACATGGTCTCTCTTTCAAGGTGCTGCAAGTTTTGACAGGAACAGACGATGACGAGGGTGTCGAGCCTCCTCCAACTTCAGGTACATAGTCTCTCTCACCCCTTTCAGTATGTGTGTATTTGAAAATGATTGGCCTTTGAACTTTGAAAATCGATTAATAAAGTGAAGAAGTAGAGTAAACGAGATAAAAGAAACATTTATCAAATAAGCTTTCAGGTTATTGCTCACTGTTTTTTTTACTATCCTGTCTTTTGCAAATTAAAATAATTGTTTTATTTTTCTTATAGACGGAAAGGGTAAGAGTCGCTTCAACTCACAGGACGATGAAATGACATTTAGCGGTATTAACAAGCGCGAAGAGGTCCCTTCGCACACGTTCAAACGTCTGATGCGTATGACAAGTAAAGACGAGCTTGAGACACAGGGTTTACAACGCCCTGCTCCCACCGCTGCTAATATCAAAGTAAGAGCGCCGGTAAAGGAACAACCACAGCCAACACACATCAACCCAGCTGCCCAAGTATACACTCCCCAAGAGCCGGTGAATGTACCTCCCCCAGTACCGCAACACGTGGTCTACAACGCACCTGCTCCTGCCTCGCCAGTAATGTACAGTCCGCCACAACAGAATTCAGGTATGGTCAGTCCGCCGGTCACGGTGAAGACGATGACCCCAGGACGCGTGGGGACTCCGCCAGGGCGGCGCCCCGGCTCTCCTACCACTCAGAGCTATGCGATTTCTCCCCTGGCTGCGGCAAGCCCCCCGTCCCCAACACAGCAGTACTATAACATAGCTCCGATGCCAGTCAGTGTACCGGTATCAGTACCCATACAACACTACGAGGATGATGATGCTTATGGTAAGATTTATACCGCTTTAGAATGCTTCATGCTTGGACAGGCACTGGCAGTGATTGAAATGTAATTATGGGAGTAACTTCGTTGATATTTGAAATGAATAGTTATTTCTTTATATGCTTTATTTTCGAAATCAGAGTGAATGAAGGCTAAAATTCTATATATGACTATGAAATTAATCTTTCGTATTTCGAGTAAGTCATAAATGCTCATGTACTAGGTTTTTCATTGTACATACAATTTTGTAAGAGAAGAAGATTTTAAAGGTACATACAAACCGAGCATCTTATATGACTCAAATAAATTCGACATGCCAAGGGATTAACTGAATAGATCACTCGATCAGCCATAAAAAACCTTTAGACTGCTACTTTCTTTAAATTTTTGGTTGTAAATTTAACCTACTTCCGTGACTTACTTTCCTGCCCCATTGACATACAGCTTAGAATGCCAGCAGAAAAATCTGTTCAAACATCATTTTCGGGTAAAATTAAACAGTGCCTTTTGGTAATTCTCTTAGTTATACTACTTGAAACTACATGCTGGCATTTGGTTGGTTTTTGTGACAAAAAATTGACTTTGTATGCATCTTTAAAATGTTATTGTTATGATAGATATGTATTTTCCAGAAGGTCCGATTGGCAAATATGATGAGACGTCCATTAGGTACAAGGGCAGAAATATTCCATCCAAATCTTTTAAACTGCTACAACAGATGACTGGCGGCCCCGACACTGTCTTTTTAGGTAGTCTTTGTTGAGAACCGTTTCAAACACTAGAAAATGTTTAGTTTTGTGACAGTTGTATGTTTTCATCCATTTTAGACACTATATTCTGTTTAATTGGAAATATTTTTTACATACCGTGGTTTTGCTTAAAACCCCTTTTGTTGATGTTGTTCGTAAGTAAAATGTTACCTATATGATTCGCAAATGATAAAAATTGTGCGTAAAATGTCGTTTTCAGTAAAGATAACAGAAAGCTGATAACAGCTATTAGTTTACAATAAAGGACTACATGTATGTCCACAGAGTGTTTTTCCATTGCCTATGGCACGTCTACCATCTTTATCTTACTTATTTCGTCTGGATGTTCTTCCCCACTCAGACCCAGCTCCTAGCCAGCAACAAACCCGAAGACGGGCCAGAGGGTCCCCTGAAGCCGGTACAAGAAATATCCAAATCATGCACATCTCTTCCAATCAACCGCCACCACCCCAGCTCGCTCCCCAGCAGTTCTCCATACAAATCCAAAGAGGCACCCCATCCCAGTCTCCTGGCACGCCCCCTGGCGGGCGACAGAGACCAAAGTGTATGTATCAATAGCTTCTTTGTTGTTGATAACGTTGTTTTTACCTTCTTGTTCCTTTTCTCGAAATGCTTTTGATAAGATAAATGTTTGTTTGCCTCGTGTTAAATTTTCTCTTCAATCTCCTTAATACTTTCACTTTGTTGTTGTTGTTAATATAGTTGGTGCATCTGTTTCGTCTCACTTGTTTTGTTCTTTGACTAAAATCAGACTACTATGGCCAGGAGAAAAAAAAAGAAAGAAATGATAGTTAATGATAACAGTTAATTACTCTCTTTTGAAATGTTTCTGTTTTCTAGTTTAGTTTTTAAAAATGCATAAACCAATTCATGAAAGACCATCCTAATACATGTACTAGTATACGGCATGGCTGCGCGTTTTTTAAATCTGTCATTAAACTTACTGAGGTACTCGATATATTTCCGGAGCGATATTTCGGGAAAATATTGAAAAAGCTGCTTAGTTGTTATTTGAATAATTTTTCTTTAATATCATGTTAAATGAACATGTTTGTTTCTATACAGACTGTAGGCAAATATAAAAAGTAAAGGTGGCGATTAATTGGCGGAAACAAATCCTTGTATTGAATTTATCCGTTTTCGAAACTTTGTTTTTCTATGCATTCAGACTTGGTAACAAAACACCTTCTGTAGCAGCTAATGATGATAAATTTCATGTGCACTTCGTTTTGAGTGCGACAGTACGCACATGAAAGTTAATTACTCTCTAGCTGCTTAAAGAGGGGTGTCATTCAGTTAATCTAATTGCATTCAGCGAGAGTCACCGCAGAGTTAGATCGATCTACGGGAATGCGCCCTGTAACTCACTTGCAATTTTTACTTTATCTTGATCCACCCTCCCTCCAGAAATCGCCTCCTTTGCCTCCATTTCCAACTGTCAACCCTTTGGATTCTATTATAAACATGTCTGCGGCAAAGCCATATAACTTATCTCATCAAATATAAACCTGTCTTATAGCAATGGAAAGAAAGGGTTGACAAGTTTGAAATGATTTTATTATGTCATTCATTTCTTTCTTCACGTTTTATTGACCTTTTGCATGAGCTAATTTCACATTTTCGTGCCTTCCAAGCTTGCTGTTTTCCATTTTACCATGCACGGGGCGAAAGCAGTTCAACAACAGCAGATATCTTTGAAACAGCCGTAGCTTAGAAATTTTACAGAGGCGATTTTGGTTTTCAGTATCCAAGCTTCCTGAAAGCATCAAACGGGCGTCCTTCGACGAGGACCTGCCTCCTAGTTCTCCCCCGCCACACGGCTGGGAGAGCCGCGCCATGAGAATCCTGCAGCTGGCAGAGAGAAAGAAGGCGACGGCGTTTGATGGCTCATCTGACCTGTAATATGACTTTTTCTAGATAATTGGCGCTGTAAAACGCCAACTTGTATTTTGAAATCCTTCAAAAGCATCTTGCCCTTATTGTACGTGTTACAGATCGAATCCAACAAGCACCCGCCTCAGACTTTTGAAGAATGGGGAATTAGAGAAAGAAGAAGACATTGGCTGTCAAAGAAAATGGTAATACTCTGTTTTCTGGCCACTAAATGGTGATTTAATTTCTGTCGGACAATCGTCCATTATCAATTCATGACGTTATCATCGAATCCCAACCAATCACGTCACTGTCGAATCCCAGTTCATGGCACCAGTTCGTGTCTTTGATGTTGTAGATCTTTACTAGCACCGATACGTATGTGCATTTGCATAAAATATAAGTATGCGCATTGACGAAACTTCAGCAAAAAGATTTTAGTAGAAACGAAATGACTGTTACTATATTCCGCAAATATGATGGATATAAAGTGTTACTGAACAGAGGGAAAACCAAATTCAGATGCGCATTTGTGTCAACGTTCGGTATGTAAATTATAGCGTATATACAGTATGCTTTTTAATGTGGAAGGAAAACGTTACAGCCAGACAGTCAAAGAAGATGTTTTGAAGAAGATGTACTGAGGAGGATGAAGTAAGATGAAGAACACTTACAAACCGTGAGGCGATTATATTATGATATAATGTATTGTTCCGTAAGTTTGCCATGAACTACTCAATATTTACCGTGTGGAAATACAATACCTTAAGGAATGATTATATCATTTGGAGAGTGTTATGTATAAAGGAGATAGGTCCGTGTTTTATGTGTTTCTTGTCGACTGTGTACTGCTGATACCATAAATACTTAAGTTTGGGTAATGCATGATATAAAAGACCATGGAATTTATTGAACTAAAGATTATGGCACTTATAATGTATTGCTCTTCGAGGTGTGTATGGCCTTTATCGAGGAATCAAACCTAACGTATTTCAGCGGATTTTATGGCGTATTTGTGCTACTGTCTTGCTTATGTCTAAGAAAAGTCACTGCTCAGTCATGTACGTGATAATGAACCTTACGTCACTATTCTTAGACGGTGATGTATGCACGCTCAAGGCCAATCTTTTGTGGATTATTTGAACTGCTAGTACAGCTACCTTGGGCTTAAAACTCGTCAACAGTATTAGTAAGTTTATAAATCAGGTGATAGCATGCGCAGGTTAGCGTTCATTTCTTATTTATTTGTTCTTATTTGGAGAGTGACTAATAGCCAACTCTATGCCGACTTCAGTTCTATATATATGATTCACTTCTACTTTGGTGTTCATTCTTCAAACATTTTGAAGCAGTGATTGGTTTTAGATTTTGGTCATTGGATAATTTAAAATAGATCGAGAGCATTGATTGTCAGCGCTGTTTTCAATTATGTCTATTTGTTCAACGTAAAACCAGAAGCATCCTGCATTTAGTTCTTAAATCCTGATATCACTCGTGACGGGTACTGGTTTGGGGAGTAGGGGTGAGGGGGGGGGGCATTGCCCACGTGTCCCACGATAACGAAAGGGTTGCCGTCTTTGTGTAGACTCATCAAGCAATACGTCTTTTGTCCTCTTTGTAAACTAAAATTATCATATATGTAACCTAAGTTCTTAAATAACGCCTTTTATTTATTGTTCGATTTTTTTCGTATGTTTGACATACCGTACTTGTAGCCTCACTTTGCGGTTTGCTCTAATTAATAAATACTTCAATGCAATTGTCGTAAGACTAGTTTTTCTTTCTGTTCCCGGGGCAGTAAACGTAAACTGTGCAGCGTTTACACATAAAAAGAACGCATTAACATGAAATGAAACATTTATTATCCTTTACTTACATACCTCAGGTTCAGTTGACAATTTCCAAAATGTATTGTTCATCAAAATGGCAATACAGGGATTTGTATAGATTCACATTCATCCTCATATGACTATTTCACCAGAAAGTATCATAAATATCCACACTATTCACTTTTCTTCAAATTGGAGAAATGAAAAAAGCTTATTGAAAGCGGTTGCTTTACTGGGTACAGTGTAGCATTCCCTATTGGTAGCAACGTCTGCCGCAAATGAAACTCAGCATAACACTGTGATAACTTCAGAACTCGCACAAAGTATACGAGTGGATCCATAGAGCCGTCTCACCGAAATGCTGATGTGTCAACAATGATACACTTACACCACCAAAAGTACACGTTTAACTATACGTTTACAAAATGAAAGTACAATCATTCCGTTGGCTGCTTCAAGCCAACATCTCACCGGGTAATTATTTTTACAATATACATTTAGTGCTGTCACAAAGTCTGGAAAGTTGAAAATGGTGGACGTACATGTATTACTACTGGGTTTACATAAAAATCACTGCTTTGGCCTAGGATACAACATACAGCCCACCGTGTTGTGTATCCATTTTTGACAGATCAACAATCGACTGCAAGTAAATTAAACCGATTTGAATAATGATTATTCGATGTAATCATGTTTTAAGTGGTGTCTATTGCACTTCAGGTAGGCATGTGTGTGCCTTGCAGTACGTGCCAAACCTAAGAAACAACCCGTGCGTTGTCATCATACTCAGCACTGGCAGGTTAGCCCGTGGAAAGAAACTTAGGATCCCTGTAACAGTCAGTCCACCCTCCATTACGGGGAGGGGGGGGGGGTTGAACTCTCAAGACGGGAGTATATCGAGTTCATTGATAACCTGACTTTTGTCTATTTCACACAAAGTACACTTAAAATAATATGTGAACCGAGTAACTATAAATCTTGGCTTTTTTTTTTACCTAAGTGTGCCCATGAACTGTAACTATAACATGGCACCGGTATATTTGTCTAAAAACTCTGCATTTTGCACCTAAAATCCATTCCAAAATAAGAACTTACTTTAAAATTACCTACTGACCTATCCTCAAACTTGACTACAATGGATAAAATCATTACAAGTGAATTTTGACAGATGAATGATACCAGTCACTTCAGTCAGAATAATGCACACATGTAACCTCTGAATAATGTAGAACTTTTGCAAAACTTGAAGGGAAAAATACATTTGATTCTCATGTTACAATTTTCTAACTTTGAGGTAGAAGTTCCTCCTTTGGGTGCAGTTCACAAACAATAACCAAATGGAATAAATATAACATAGTTAATAACTATAACATGTTATAACTTAGATACAATAAACAAGCTTTAAACCCATATGTTTATCTTCCAAGAGTACTGATATTAAAATACGAAGTGGGCAGTTTATTACTGTATGACATGGAAGGAGTAATTTAAGTGGCCAAGTTAAAAAGCAATGCAGGAAATATATTAAAGTTTGAGGTGGCTTTCAACAGATGAATGAAAATAAGACCCAAATGGCACCATGATAACAGAGATCAGGATTTTTCTATTGGTAATTGTTCCTATACTGCATTTACTGATCTACTTGAGAATCAAAAATATGCGGCAACCAAAATGGCTCCAACAACATACACTATGTGCCAAGTCAAATTCTCTTCTTTGCAATTCTCAAATTACCTTGAAATTCCTCAAAAAAGGCTAATCAGAATTTTGGTCCACTTCTAGGTTGGTCCAAGACCACTTCAATTTAAGCATGTAAATACAATATGAAATGCAGTAGCACTGCTAATAAATGCTGCAGTTTCCCATCACCGCAATGCTGTCATCACAACCATTTCTTTACTGTAAAGAGGAGGTCCACATGACTGACAGAAAAACCAAGGCCTTCATTGATAGCTCAGCATAAACAGAACAACTTAAATTGATTAGCTGTAATTGCTCTAAACAAGGGAATATACTTTTTTGTGGTAAAAAATTAATTAACAAGAAGCAAAATTTGTCTAGGCCAACTGAAGTTTCACTATATACAAAAATATTGATCATCATGTAATAAAATATGCTGGTTGACAGCACTGATAAATACTTGACTTTTTATGTTAAATATTAGAACATTTTAAAAATGTTATCCTTTAAAATTTTCTGTCAGAGATTTTGCCTTACTCCATGCAAAACAACACTTAGCAATAGTATGAAAATAACTTTAATCCAGATCAAAGTATTTTGTCCGTTTTGAATCAGGTTCTTGCTCTACATCTTCTTCATCTCCTACGATGATGCTCATTTGTGCTGCAGTGTACTTGCCCTCCGTGGCTGGCCTGATGGGTCTTCCCAGGGTGCCCTTTTCTATATCCGCTAGGGCGTGGTCAAAGGCTTGTATGAGGCGCTGAGCGTTATCTGCTGTAAAGCACATTGGGGGAGTAATCGCCATCACATTCTTGTCTGGACCCTCATTGCTAATAATGATCTTCTCTTGTTTCAGTCTGAAATAATGATGAAATGACTCAATGCCATAACACAATCTACAAACATTTCATATTGGATGCTGTGAGAAAATTGTTATTTTAAATCACAATTTATGGCAGTAGTATGCAAAATTGATTTTTTCCCTACTGACTACCTGTCAATACCTGTATTGATGTTTCTTTTTTCTTCTCAACTGGCAAATAATACTTAAGAATTTGTGAATGTACTCATTTACTGTCTGGCTTTTAGTCTGACATCAATCTTAAAGTATCTACAGATATAACTGTTTCTTTAAAACAAAAATATGTCCCAGGTTTAGTAGATAAAAAGCACATAAGGTAAATTTTGTCAAAGACTATGGGTTTTCAAAAGAGTACTTTCAATACAGTGAAGTCCGCATTCCACTTTTCTCTTACTGATGGATGGTAGCTGTGGAGATTGTAGCAAACTAAACTGCCACTGAGACTTCAGGGTTTCATAAGATGACTAACCTGTATGTTAACATGTCTGCAGCCTCTGTGGCTGGTTTCCTGCTGTCTGTGTCTGTCACAATTTCTATCCCAACAGACAAACCCAAGCCCCTTGATAAAAAAGTGAAGAAATTTCATGTTTTTATTTTCTCTTAATAATCATAAGAGATTTCACATTGATTTAATGCTTCCATGGAAGGACTCTGCGACTTAAATGATGAACTACATATTCATTTATCAAAAAAAAAAAAAAAGAAAAAAATCAAATACATTAAGCAATACAAAGTTATTCAATCTGGCATTCATCTAGTCTTCTTACCTGACATCTCCCATCATGGGATGACATGGCATAATGGCCCTAAAACCATCCAGGAGACACTTCCCCACACTCTTTGCACTGCTCATCAACTTCTCATTCTTGATCACATCCAAGACAGCAAGGCCCATAGAACAAGACACAGGATTACCCCCAAACTGAAGTGAGAAAAAGAGCACTTGAGATGACAAGAAAGTTGCAGCTCTCTGATAATAATAAGTGTAGAATACCTTTAACATGAAAAAATCAGAAAATATTTTGTGTTGTTGGGCTGTTTATGTCCACATGCTGATCCAAAGTATGTGAAAACAAGATACATGACTGCCAACAAACTAAACTATGGGAAAATTGAAAAATAAATACCTAAGTGATGGGGGTGAATTATGTGAGTGAAATACTCAGAAAAGATTAGGACAGTGATTTTGATACTTGCTCTACATTCAATGCCAACTTCTTTTTATTCATTCATTAAAAACAAATGGGTACGGCAAAACTCAATTTCTTACATTATTTCTCACCACTCTGTATAGCAAAACTCAATTTCTTACATTATTTCTCACCAGTCTAAGTTTCCACTTATTATCCCTACTTTCAATTTCTTATGAAAAGAAAATGTGTAGACATGCCACAGTAAAATCATATAATGCTGACCAGTTAAAAAAGTTCCCTTCAAACCCCACTACTATTAATTTAAAACTTAAAAGAAGTCCTGAAATGATCCGAATTGAACTTTGCATTCAAAGTACATGAAAAGAAAAAAATAATAATTTGCATAATTAATCCTTACAAAAACAACAACATACAGTTAACAGAGGGTAAATTCAACAACAAGTCAGCAGTATGCCTCACTATGACAATAACATGTGAAAGTTAACAGGCTTACCCCACTGGAAAATTCTTTCAGGCTGTCAGCAATTTCTCTTCTAGTGATAACTGCAGACATTGGGTAGCCATTTCCAACAGGTTTACCTATGGTCACTATGTCAGGAACAACGTCTGTGAAGAAGTAAAGATTATGTACTCAACCCTTACATTTCATTTGTGTAACTACAATAAGCCTTTACCAATGCTAAGTGGTTCACAGATTACTCTAAAATGCTTATATCTTGAATTACTTTTGAGAAATGACTACCTATCAATATACACTTTGTCACTGTAGAGAAGATGCTGGTATCTTAATGTTAGACATTAAAACACCACTTCACTTAGGAATCTACCAAATAAAACCTATCAAAACTTACTCCAATGCTGAAAAGACCACATGTGTTCTCCAATCCTCCCCATTCCATTGGCAATCTCATCCACAACACACAAACCACCTGCATCACGGATGTACCTGATTTCATAAGAGATTAATACATGTTCATTAAACAGCAAAAGGTTACATCACACTTAGCTGTGAGTTCTTATTCAACCTGGCAACAGGTGTACAGGTTTTTTTTTACTTATTTCATAACAGACAAATCTGATTTTTCCTCATTATGCTCATTTCAGTTACTGCATCACGGATGTACCTGATTTTATAAGAGATTAACACATGTTCATTAAACAGCAAAATGTTAGATAACACTTAGCTGTGAGTTGTTAATCAACCTGGCAACAGGTGTACAGGGTTTTTTTTACTTATTTCATAACAGACAAATCAGATTTTTTCCTCATTATGCTCATTTCAGTGACTTTGCTGAATCTGAAGCTATACCTTTCACATCATCGAAATTAACCCTAAATCTTTCATTGGTCATAACAAAATCTATAAAATATCAGATGTTTATGGCTGATATCATATCTGTTCAAGACACATGGAACAGCATATAATATTCACATGTGCTTTTCTCTAAATAAAATGTCAAGCACATACACCACACACAAATGTTGGCAACTTGAGACTTTAATGACAGTAATCTGATCCCTAATACACTCAGATGTTACTGACATTTTAAAGAAATATCATTTCTCTAGGTTTGAACAATAGCAAAAGAAATCTTTAAAACATTAATCTCTCAGACTAAATGTCAAACTGCAGCTCTATTCTATTATTTCGTTTCTGAAGGTGACCCACCTATAAACATTCTCAAAGTAGCTCTGTGGAGGCAGAATCATTCCACACTGAGATAGCAAACACTCACTGAAAAATGCTGCAATCTACAATGAAAAAAAAAGCAACAGAACTGAAAAAAGAATTACAAATACTGTGATCTTTGTTTTTCATAGTTAAGTGTAATTTCATCCAAACTTTTATCCAGTTTTCATCCAAGATAACTGAGGTTTATGTGGATGGTTCTTTACTGTCAATCAATGGGCAGATCGTTTATTTCAAGTCCAACTCTATGCCTGCATTTTAGACACAAACATTTTAGACAGAAAAAGTAATATAAATTCATATATGCAGCATTTTCATTTAAAGCTGATCATTTAACGAAAGATAAAATATTCATTCTACCCTTGAACAGAATGCTTTCTTACATCATTCAGGGAATTATACCAGAGTAAAACTGATAAGTGAAATAAAAGCACATGTTCATCAAGAGTGTATTTGTTCACCACACCTTTCTTCCCCTGGCTGTGGCCTGATCCATCAATCTCTTCACTTCATTGGCATATATTATCCCTGCATCTGGGTGTAAGGGATCTCTCACCATACCACGATAGGTGTCAGGACATGGAACCTTTATAAACAGAATGAAAAACTGTTTCACTGGCACTTGGATATTGAATCTGGCTCGATGCCAATTCGGATATTTATCATACATTAGACTTTCAGCTCCTCACATCTTTCATTATGTGTTATGGAAAACAAAGAGCCACGCTTGCATTGAAAATATCCATCAAATGTTTATATGATTAAATTTGGCTGATAAAATTCATGAATTTTCAAATATTTTGTAGTCATGTCTCACAAGTTTTAAACAGGTCCGACACCCTCAGATGCATGATTATAGCAAAACTACTACTAGAGTTGGCTGAGCTTCAATGTGAGCAAACTGGGAATTTCACTGTAATCACTTGGTATGGTACTTACAACATGGACCCAATCCTCTTGTTTTAATTGTTGTCTCTTGAATCTGAGAGGACTAATGCTGACCATGTTACTAAGGTTACCATGGAAAGCACTGAAATAAAATTAGTACATGATCAGGATTTGATTACTCTATTCAACCCAGTGTAACAATTGATAATAATTCAAAGTAGCTACGTTAACTTATATGCTTGTGGATACATAATTTAGCAGTTAAGTTATTTCCACACCATAGTGTCACCATTCTTTAAAAGGCATTTGTAAGTTGCGTAGTTTGTTGAACTAAACTTGTCCTGAAGTATCTGTATTTATGATCTGTTAAGCATTAACGCAATCATGACAAACTCATCATGTATGTACACTTACTTATCAATAACCACCACATCCTCGTTCTTAGTATAACTTCTTGCTAAGCACAGAGCTAGATCATTAGCTTCTGACCTGTTGTAAAAAAATTGGAAAAAAAAAATCATTGCAAGAATTTTAAAAAAATACTTATTATAATACCCTGCACCATCAGAAAAAAAAATATTACCCATCTGCTTGAGGGAAAAAATGGAGGTTTAAAGCCATTCCTGAGATATATCTGAAACACTTTAAAAGCTACATGTGTCAATCAGAAACATATTAAACAGAGAATAGTAAAGATTAATTCATAATGAGCCTTAGGGCTCATTCCCATTGAAACAATCAGTCTACTAGTACATAGATTGATTCAACTCCACAGGGACTCTTGCTGAATCAACAGTTTTTCAATATTCTACTCATATCAAGAGGTGTGCTAATCTGTTGAACTAAATGAGATTCAGACCCCTCTGAGTTGGATCAATCTAAGAAGACAGATAGTCTCAATGTGAATGAGCCTTTAAATGAAACAGTGCTGCACAACACACTAATTGTAATTCTGTCTCTTACCCAGAATTCAGGAAATAGACGACACTTAGGCTCTCAGGGAAAGTCTCAATGAGTCTTTTAGCATACTCTGCCACCACATCATTCAGGAAGCCACTGCCTGTGGTCAGTTTTGCCATCTGTTCCTGGCCTGCACTGACCACTTGTGGGTGGCAGTGACCAACTGCAATAGAACATATCATATTCAAGAAAAAAAAAACTTAAAATGTGATTATATAAGGGGCAAATTTGTGGGATTTGATTGATGTCTTATCTAGTCCAATTTCTTTAAAATCCTGTGCTTTTAAATGAAAAGCCAAGTGTGTGATTTTAATTTCATTGCATCATTTTAAATGGCTGGACTCTGGACAACATGAAAAAAAAATTGCCAGTGACTGAACTAATTTTTTTGGCAAATTGGTTTATGGATAGTCTTAGCTGAACAATAAATATTGTCCCTCTTCAGAGAATTTATTTTTTCATAAACAAAATAAAAATCACTATTTGCAAGACAACTTTTCTGTCATTAAAGTACAAAGTATTAGGATGCCCCCAGCTATTCCCCTGTCCTGTCCTTACCATGTGAGATGTTATTGACACAGTCCAGGTACTCCTCTCCATTGTCATCATACACATACTGCTTAGAGGCACAGACAATCTTCAGTGGAGCTGCTTCAAAATGAAGTTTGCATGGTTTTCTGAAATTCATCATAAGACAATCCTATAATTGGTACAATGTCTGATGCAATTTACCTAGAATTACCACTTTGACAACATCTTTGAACTCTAATTTTCTTAGCACCCTGGACTAACCCAGGATGCTTTGTAATAAGCTTCATAATTTATACTATTTCTCTGAAATACTATTTCCCCAAGAACTCTTGGCTGACAATTTTAATAAAGAAAACTCATTATGATCTAGCTATATGGTTTCTAGGTAACAGCTACATGGTAAGCTCTAGTGGTATTTAACTGAAATCCCCAGTTCATTCCCCATTTGTTGTATCTATTGCATCTTTATCTTAATGATGAAAATGAGATTATGAGGATTTTACAGAGAGTCGATTTAAGTGCCAATCACTCCTTTCCACTTCATATAACTAAATGTTCTTATTTTATAACAGCTTTGTGCTATGTCAAGGATTTTCAAAAGATAACTGTCAGCAAGGGTGTATATTCTGGAGAAATCAATACATAGCATATGTGTCATACAAACTTTGCTACTGTGACAGCCATGTAATAATGTAATTGGAGATGAGAGAGGCAGGAAAGTGCAGAATATTGATTTTTTGCACAATGGAGTCTTCATTTCTTTGCCACTTAACACAAAACATCTTTCAATCAAATACAAAAAAAAAAAAAAAAAAAAATCTATTGCGTACCCTCTAATTTGTCTCTCACTCTTTCTTATTAAAATGTAAATGTTTTCTTTAACAAATTAAAAAAAATATGTAAAATGTTTTTCCTCCTAAGTTATTTATTTGTGAATAAGAAAATTATCTATATTACAAAATATTCCATCTGATAAGTAGCCTAATCACTCCAGGTTCTGTACGACCAGAATCATGATATTATTAATAGTTGTACAAACTAACTTGAGAGGGGCTTAGAGAAGAATTAATTCACTGACAGAAGAATTAATTTTAGGTCTGTGTGTGTTTAGGAGGTCTATATCTGAAATCTTATTTACTACTGTTTTGGACAAATCACTCATTAGCGAGTAACTTGCATTTGCAAGCAAGTATTTGACTTAAATTCTGGTTGCTGAACCATACTACCAAGTGCAGAAAGTTAACATTGGGCACTGTTGAGAAAAATTAGGCACTGAAGTGAGATTTGAAATTACTAGTAGCAGGATTTTGTCACTTCCAGGGACATGTAAGATACTGCGTAATGTTTGGGCAGTGTAATCAACAATGAATTCCAAGTGTCAACATGGTTTTCTGCTTTGCTTTTGGAATACGTNACTACTGTTTTGGACAAATCACTCATTAGCGAGTAACTTGCATTTGCAAGCAAGTATTTGACTTAAATTCTGGTTGCTGAACCATACTACCAAGTGCAGAAAGTTAACATTGGGCACTGTTGAGAAAAATTAGGCACTGAAGTGAGATTTGAAATTACTAGTAGCAGGATTTTGTCACTTCCAGGGACATGTAAGATACTGCGTAATGTTTGGGCAGTGTAATCAACAATGAATTCCAAGTGTCAACATGGTTTTCTGCTTTGCTTTTGGGATACGCCCAGAAAAGCTTTCGGCAGGTTTTGACAAACATATAAACAATCTTGTAAACAAGATGGCGGGGCTGTCCTTGGAATTAGGAATGTCACAATATTCACCGTATTATATATATATATAGGTGATAACATGCAACAGAGATTTCTGTGCCCTATTGTGACCATATGACCAATCCTATTGTAAGATTGTATTTTTTTCTTTTTTTTTTTTTGCTATGAAAAAAATTGACTAAAATTCGGGACCATTTAAAATCTGTCTGGATTTCAATCTTGCCTGCGCCATGACTACCCGCTAATGTCAGGGGCCTCTTAACCGATACAATAATTATGTAACAAACTACCCTCAATGGTCAGAGAGTGAGTCACGAATCTAAACTTCGTCTTATATGTGTATATTCCCTTCAGATTTCATTGTCTTCTCACCAAAAGGAAACATACGTAAGACATGAGTGCTAAAAAGCTTAGAGACCAATTTTAAATCTTAGAATCTTACCCTATGTAATTTCTTCGCATTTGGAGAGACTGGCGATAATTGAACTTTTCAGGCATATTTTTCGTGGCTTCCTTATGTCCACTACACTACCGCAGACGCGATAATGTATGTGAGCTCCTTAAGGATGAAATATTAACATCACTGTCTTCTTCTGCCTGCGAATCAAAACTGAATTCATCACTCTTTTCTGTTCTTTTTACATAACACACAGTCAAGCAAAGTAGGTCAAGGTACAGTAAATATATAACATAACATTAGCCCAAATTGTACATTTTCCTGTTTGCTTTATCGAAGCATATCAAAAGTATATGATATGTTCTAAATAGTGTTAAAATTCAGTATTAAAATGAGCTTTGTTTTGTTTTTATAGCTTATAATTACGTTTTATCTATGTTTTAAATATTCACGATGATAGTTATTTTTCACAAAATCCCATTTTGGGCTTGGTTTGTCCTCCACATAAGGTCACACTTGCGTAAACAGACCACATTTGCTTGAAGTAAGCAAGAGAATATACGTATAGATATACATTAATGATACTAATTATTCAAGACAGAAAAAAGATCACATTCTTATTAAAAAAGAAATTTAATGGTGATTCGAAAGGTGCAGAAGAATAAAACTGAGCTTTGTTCAGCTGTCGGTCTTTAACAAGAAGATGGCGACGACCAGGCTGGTGCTTAGACGTCTCGGTCAAAGTGTCCTCAGCGCCCCTTTAAAGAAAACGAGACCGATTGGAATTTTGCAGCACAGGTGCTGCAGTAATTTTTACCCTATCAACGACGATGTATTTGGCCTAACCGACGAACAAAAACAGGTAAACATTGGTGTCCAAAAAAGACTAAGTAAAGACCTACATGTACGGCACTAAAGTGAAATTATTCACAATCCTACCGGTACTTTTCCCATAACATTAATCTAATAAAGCTTGTCTACTTGTACATATTTCCTCTCGGAAAGATTGTAAACTTTGTGCATGTATCATATTGAATATATATTACACATAAGCATCATTTACACTCCAATTAAATAATCCTGTACCTTCTTCATGTGCCATCACCGATGTGGTGTTTGACCAATGTTGATATTTTGCCAAAGGTTTCTGTTTCTCGCTCATGACCAAAGATGTCATGTTGACAAAATGATCAAGGAATGCCTTTCTTTGTCTCCCACAGGTACTTTTGCCAGGTATTCTACCAATTAAGGGACCTATAAATATTATGTAGGATGTCCATCAAGTTCCTTACACGTTTGTATTGTACATGTATTTTGATCCAAGAACAAACTAGGTCATTGTTTTGATAACTCAAACTGAAGTGGAAAATGCAGTGGAGCAGCCTTTGTATCAATGGAGAATGACAAATTAAGACGTGATTTTCTTGTTTATCTAGGCCTTAGAAACTACAACTAACTGGGAAAACCACTTTCTTACCATTTGAACCCTTTAAAAATTTCACCTACATAAATACAATATGTCAGCCACACATTTAATTTTGCATTCAGCTACATGCACATCCTGTAAGATATGTCTATCAAACCAAACTTTCTTCACTCTTATGGTATTGGAGGAGAAAGCAGAAATTGCAATGTAAAAAGAATTAAGAATCAACCATTTCCGAGGGATAGCACAACCCCAAGTTGGTCTATCAGTCCCCAAAGTTTCAACTTCCTACCTGTAATGGTCAAGGAGGAGATAGCACAAATTACTTAAGCACACAAAGGGATGCGCTGACTGATGGAAGGGCAGGGTAACATGATTCCTGAATTTTGTCCCAGAAGTGCAGGGATTATTAGAGATAAACTGTTTTGTTCCACTAGAGAAGTTCTACTGACAGTATTAATTTTTATAGACACAAATCATGCAATTTTGTCAAAGATGTTAATATGTATACTAGTAGACCAGAGACTCCTGCATACTATTTTAAATTTAATAAGTAAGATTTTGTATTTATTTCAGCTGAGGGAGTTAGCATTCCAGTTTGCACAGAAAGAGCTGGCACCACATGCTGACAAAATAGACAAAGAGGATTATTTTCCAGAGATGAAGGTAAAAAAAAATTAGCTTATTGTAATGTTCACATTTTATTGAGACACTTTTCCTACACAGCCTCTTAAGATGAACATACAAATCGTATAAAATTTCTGACTGTGATTCATCTTGATATAAAGGTATTATGTATATTGGTTTTTTGTATCAAACCAAACATGCATTTTCCTTTTGGGGTGGAGGGGGCAATTTTCTCCTACTCCCCAATCATTGATAGACCTGTCCCTGCTCTTGCATTTGATATATCATGTCATTTTTTGTTAAATTAGTTTTGCCAGATATAAGACTGCCATGTATTCCTGTACAGTTTATTTCTGAAAATAAAACAATTTTCCACAATTTTATCTGCCAACGATATTATGGATATATTTACTGTGATCATTGATCGTTTGATTGACCATGGTACAATACAGTTCCTTGGATTGACAGACCACAGAGTTTTGTCCCTGGACACCAGGGTCTAAAAATGCTGATGACCAAACTAGCTTAAATGGATAAGTCTAAGATTTTTAATATCTAGACGAGATTGTGATTTCAGTCTAACATGGGCTGGCTAAAAATCTACCTGGACTTCAATCTTTCCAGTGACATATATTCTGGTTTACACACTTTTTTCTTTCATTGTAAGCTGAAGTGGTAAAATGTGTTAGAAAAAAGTGTTTTTACAAACTCTCCATTGTTGAATTATTTTACAAAAATATAATTGCTTCAGGCATGTTTGTGTATCTGTTTAATTAATAAAAGTAACATGATCATTAATATACATGCATAATTGTAAGTGCTTGTTTTTTCTTCTGTTACATAAATGAATTGAATGTCAAGTGTAATTTCTGTAATTGATGCTAAAAGACTGAATGGGGGTATACTTGTCCTGTTTGATATTGATGTTGAAATATTAAAGCTGGGACAAAAATGCACATTGTTTAGTTAACTGACTTGTTCTCATTGTAAATGTCTTGTTTTTTTTATTCTAAGCTGAGTAAATCCTTTAGTTGGTATGAAAAATCTGCTACATTGCTCATACCCATATTTTTGTTTTTAATAAAAAGGATTTCTGGAAGAAACTGGGAGAACTTGGATTTTTGGGAATTACTGCACCAGGTATAATATTAACATGATACAAAAAGTACATGCACACACAAAAAGTAATTAAATGTGAAAAAATGCCAAGATATGAGTTTAACCTGCCAAAAACCTTAGAAATAACATATGACAAATTCTTCTATTATTATCATCATCTTAAAAATGACTTGTTAATGAGCCATTCTATATTGATCTCAACAATGTCTTGTCATATGCTGACAAAATAGTTTGTTTTCATTTTGTTTGTTTAAGCTTGGAAGCTGAATATCCAAAATAATGGTTTAACCCCTCTCTCTCTCACATTCTTTTATTCCTTCCTATTTAATTTTTTTTCATCAGGAGAGTATGGTGGTGCTGAAGGCAGCTACATGGACCATGTGTTAGTGATGGAGGAGCTGTCCAGAGCACATGGTGGCATAGCGCTGAGCTATGGAGCACATTCAAACCTATGTGTCAATCAGATTGTCAGAAATGGAAATGAGAAACAGAAAGCAAAATATTTGCCTAAGGTATGTGTAGAAATAAACTTTTGTTAAATAAATCCAGGACCTGTTAAATGTTATGTTCTGGAAAATGATTTGGTCAAAAATGCAGTAATTATCGTTTACCAATTGTTATGAAGTTCCATCCAAGTTAAGTTTGTAATTTATACATGTTTGTATTTGGATATGCATGTGAGTCATGGGGAAGGTAATTTTATATATTAGTCTTTTATCCTCAAAAAAATAGTTAAACTAAAACTACCAAGAAAATTTTTCTCCAAAGTTCACAGTAATTCAGTTGATAAAAATTGAGCAAACATTTTTGTTTGAGTGACATAAGATAATGCAAGATATTAAGGATACTTACTTTCTTACATAAAACAGATTTTCTACATTTCTGGCATTTCCTTTGGTGTATGGGGTACTGCCATGCATGTTAAAATTCCCTGTTGAAAAAGTCATCATTTTACTTCAAAATTTCCAATCATTATGTGTAACAGGCATTCATTTTAGCATCCCAAAGCCTGACAGTATTCCCTCTGTATTTCAGTTAATCAGTGGTGAGCACATTGGGGCCCTAGCCATGAGTGAGACCACCAGTGGCTCAGATGTGGTCTCCATGAGACTCACTGCAGAACACAAAGGTAAAAATGGAGATGACATATTAATTTATACCTAAAGTGTGTGTGTGTGTGTGTGTGTGTGTGTGTGTGTGTGTGTGTGTGTGTGTGTGTGTGTGTGTGTATATATTGTTGTTTTTTTTACCTTTTAAGGAAAGTAGATCATACTTCTTATCTTTTTACAAGTCTAGAATTTTGATAAATGAGTTTTGAAAAATTCTATATATGCTTTATAAGTCCCTTTGTAAAATTTCAATTGAATACGCTGATGGTTCAGTGCTTTTCTCAGACTGACTTGATTTAGTGCCATAGTTTGGAGAATTGATGACATTCTTTGCCTTTCATTTCTCTCTCTCTCTCAAGCCGCTTGAATAAGTTTGCTTGTGTTTTTATATGTTAAGTAAATATATTTATGTTAAGTGTGATGTAATATAATTTGTATTCTACCCCTTTCCCAGGCGACCACTATTTGCTGAATGGTACCAAGTTCTGGATCACAAATGGCCCGGAGGCAGATGTTCTTGTTGTTTATGCTAAAACAGAGCCCAAAAAGGCACAACATGGAATTACCACTTTTCTTATTGAAAAGGTTTACTGAACTTATTACATAGCACCGTAATATGAAATAAGTAAATGATATGTCATGTTTTCTGTTTTGTATAACTCCAATAATTGTCCATGGATTCTTTTTTATGTATGAGTAATCCCGGAGTTAAAATGGATTAAGGGACATACTTTGAATCCAAATGACCAATGATATTTTTGATAGACCACTCCTAATGTTGAAATGAAAATTACTGCCATTTCTAAAAAAAGTTTTTCACATTTGTTCCCATCTATCTTATCTAGACTCTAGCAGTCTGTATCATTAATTTTGTTTTGTTTACTACCTGTATTTATGGAATTTTCGATGTCTAGTTTTAGAAATTTGGTATTTTCAAACTGACAATTTACTTGTTTGTTTTGTTTTTGTAGACAATGGAAGGTTTCAGTGTGGGAAAGAAGCTGGACAAACTGGGGATGAGGGGATCCCCCACTGGAGAACTTATCTTTGACAATGTCAAAGTGCCAGGTGATATTTTTTATCTTTGGTTAGGTGTGGAATCCTTTTAAAGGTGTGACAGAATAGCAAGTTAAGAAAACAAACTGTAATTTTGATTTTGAAATGAATTTGCCTACCAGATAAGTTATTAAAGAATACAACAAAAAAACACTGCTTGTTTCTCTAAGCATTCTTTATTTCCTGGAAGATTGAATTTTTTAACCTGGAAAAAATGAGTCATGCATGTGCTTTATGTTTTCCTCAAAACTTCCATTTTTACTTTGAAGAGGAAAATATAATTGGTGGTGAGGGGAAAGGCATATATATCCTGATGAGTGGTTTGGATATAGAGAGAGCATTAGGAGGGGCAGGATGTCTTGGGTGAGCACACCTAACACAATGAGCACAATCTGACACACCCACACGCTCCCATTAGGACAGGCTCCTACACACTGCAGGGAAGGGGGTAGGTTGGTAGGGAGTCCAGAGTTCTGATGATATGAGTCCGTTTTTAGTGCGCCCTGATGAAAGAGAGATAATCAATCACTGCTCTTCTAATTCTCTTGATCTGTGCTTATAGTGGAAAATGTGGTTGGTGAGACAAACAAGGGGGTCTATGTGTTGATGAGTGGGCTTGATATTGAAAGGCTGTTCCTAGCTGCTGGCCCAATAGGGTAAGTGAAGGGAGGGGGTCATCAATATTCACAACAACACTGGCATTGTGTGTGCCAGTAAAGCAAATTATATGCAGTAGTTTTTGTCTCCTTTTTTTCAGTAACATTATTATATTGATTTTATCTTACATAACAGTGATTGTGGTATCCACACATGCACAAAACAAAATTTTTGTTTGTTTTCAATATAATGGGAAAAACTGCGTTTCAATAAAATGCTAAAAGGATTTAGAGAAGTCACATTTAACTTACAGTATTATGCAAGCTGCCTGTGATATGGCTTTCCAATATGCTCACGAAAGAGAACAATTCAACCAGAAGATTGGAACTTTCCAGGTACTTCGAAATATTTTATCACCAAATTGAATATTCATCACTAAAATTTATCAGAAGTGCTAAAACCCTTTCTGTCAAAAATAGATTTAACAATCATTCATCAGATTTGTACAGTTTTGAACTTCAAGTTAAAGTTGTACTGTGAAATAGTTTGTCTTACAATGGAAGACTTTGTATCAGTTAAAACTATGTACAGTAATTTTTGAAATAAACTTAGTGATAATCTGTTCCCAGTTACTCCAAGGTAAGATGGCTGACATGTACACTATCCTGAATGCCTCCAGATGTTATGTGTATAATGTTGCCAGGTCCTTGGACAGAGGGAATGTCATACCCAAGGTAAGCACAGAAATTAGAACTTAAAAACTCAGTGTCAACATCCTTAGAGACTTTGTCTTGGCAGGCCAAGTGCCTCAGTGTTTGCATCCTTGGGACTCTGTGTAGGCAAGCCTAACACACTAAATGGCTAAATGCTAGCACACTTTTGTTTCCTTACATATAAGAATGGATTACCAAGAATGTTGCCTCATTTTACCAAGAGTGTATTTATTGTAATACTTTCTTGATTGTATTCACGCACGTCACACAGAGAGAGAGAGAGGTCTGATCCTTTGTTCAGTGCAGAACTTTGTGAAATAGACTAATGTTTTAAGCATTAGACTTTATATTGCTGTTTTAGTAAGTATTACAATGTAAGTATTACAATTAAACCATTATAATGTAAAACTATAGTGAGATGAAAAGGACAAATTACATGAAAATCAATGGACTATTTTAAGATAAAACAGCATTGTCTTACCTATTGATATTTGATTACACTTCAGGACTGTGCTGCTGTTATACTGTACACAGCTGAAGCAGCAACAAAAGTTGCATTAGATGCCATTCAGATACTGGGTGAGTTGAACTTTTCTTTTTTTTTTTATGTTACAGGTAGTGAAATTGTTTGTCTTGTAAACAGTAAATTGCTCATTGTCAACTAAGTGTGCTAATACTGTCAAAGGGATAATGGGAAATATAAAACATATAGACCACAATGTGAATTGTACTTTTGTTGTTAGGCAGATCTCATGGTGAAGAGATATAAACAGTAGGTTCTGGTATAATATTTGCCTTGTTGCGTTGTTTAAGGAATGTCACATATGTGCCTCTACCAAGTTGTATTTATGGGGAGCGTATGATATGGAAACATTGTATAGAACTAAACCCAATCAAGCATGCAACTGGTTTCTGTCATGTCACTTCTTTAACTGACATTTAGTTTGACAGTTTGATATTATTAACAGTGAATTCAAATTACGAACATTTTCAGGATTAAAGTTAGATATAAATAGCCACTTTTGTTGTTATAACAACTGCCAAGGCTGTCCAGTAGTCAGTATGTTAAGTGGTAGCAGTACACTTACATTTACAAATATTTAGTACAATGCAGATATCGAGTAGTACAGAGCAGGCTATACAGAGTGTTTTCTCCACAAAAAAAAAAAAAAAAAAAAAAAAAAAGGAAAGAAAAAGAAAAAAATTAAGTTTAGTCAGTGACCTTGTTGGTGCCTCCATAACTTCTTTGAAATGAAAAAAGAAGTCACATGATTTCAAGTAAAAAGTTTATGTCAATGTGGTGATTTTTTTCAGAAATAAAAGGTGATTTTCTTCAGAATGAAGACAAAAATTCATTAATTTTTGGTCTATTTTTAGGTGGAAATGGATACATTAATGATTATCCAACAGGTCGTTTCCTCAGAGATGCCAAGCTGTATGAGATAGGGGCTGGTACCAGTGAAGTGAGAAGACTAGTCATAGGCAGGAGCCTTAATGCTGAGTATGGTGTAAAATCAAGGTGAAGGTCATCAAGTTCAAGGTCTACCAGGAAGAGATGCTAAAAGCATGCCTTATATATATTGCCAGTTAAAATGTTTCCATTCAGGGAAATTAAAAAATGCATTTAGATATTTCATGTAAATGAGATTGCTACAGTCTGCTTCAAGTACTGGGTGAATCAGAGAATGGTAGAAATATTGGAAAAACAAGGAATCATGACTTCAATTTAATTGAATGATTGTTTTTCCTTCCCAATTAATAACTATTTGACCATGTTTTTTTATCAACCACATTGTCAATTCGCACATTGAAGGATGCATTTTGTTGGTGGGATAAAAGGTGTTGAGTTGAATGCTGATTATTCTCTGAGGATTTCACACAATATGGAAGCAATAGTATAAATTTCAGGGTGAAGGGTGGGTTTTATGATGTAATCTTAATTGCTGGAATATTTTTGAACAAGTGACACAAATATGAGTACAGACTGATTTACTACTGTAATGAATGCTGCTCAGCAATTATTTATTTTATTTATTTGAAATTAAACTATCTAGAATTCACCATAATATATTACTGGTGAAAAAAAAACTGAAAGTTATATGTAAGGGTTATGTATGTCAGTGTATCACTTCATCAGGAATTTACGGTACAAATGGCATTGACTGAAAAAAATAGATCTGGTTTGTTCACTTGGTTCATAACAATAAATAAAAACCTTATTTACTGAATAATTGAAATTGATCTCAAGTTAATGAAGTCCCCTTTAAATGTGAAAGCACTTTATTTGTAGNCTTATATATTAGTCTTTTATCCTCAAAAAAATAGTTAAACTAAAACTACCAAGAAAATTTTTCTCCAAGGTTCACAGTAATTCAGTTGATAAAAATTGAGCAAACATTATTGTTTGAGTGACATAAGATAAGACTTTCTTACATAAAAAGATTTTCTACATTTCTGGCATTTTGTTTGGTGTATGGGGGACTGCCATGCATGTTAAAATTCCCTGTTGAAAAAGTCATCATTTTACTTCAAAATTTCCAATCATTATGTGTAACAGGCATTCATTTTAGCATCCCAAAGCCTGACAGTATTCCCTCTGTATTTCAGTTAATCAGTGGTGAGCACATTGGGGCCCTAGCCATGAGTGAGACCACCAGTGGCTCAGATGTGGTGTCCATGAGACTCACTGCAGAACACAAAGGTAAAAATAAAGATGACATATGTATTATACCTAAAGTATAAATATATTTCATTTTATTATTTTTTTTGTCTGATTATTTTATCAGTGGGGCATTTTTTTTCCTTTAAAGGAAAGTAGATTATTAGTTTCTGATCTTTTTACAAGTCTAGAATTTTGATAAATGAGTTTTGAAAAAATTCTATATATGCTTTATAAGTCCCTTTGTAAAATTTCAATTGAATATGCTGATGGTTCAGTGCTTTTCTCAGACTGTCTTGATTTAGTGACATAGTTTGGAGAATTGATGACATTCTATGCCTTTTATTTCTCTCTCTCTCTCTCTCTCTCTCTCTCTCTCTCTCTCTCTCTCTCTCTCTTCATGTAGCGTGATTTACCCTTTTATTTTTCAGGATCTTTACGTTGTAAGCCCTGTCTCACAAAAACTGTACTCCATCTTAACACCAGCGACACCAACGATGGCATCAACCATTCCAGACATTGGGGATCTAAAGGCAAAGCCCGAAACAGAAGATGTTATTGAAAACGAGGATAATTGGGATATGAAAAGGCCTTTCAAGCATGTCAAACAAATTTTCAAGATGTACAACGCCGTGGCTACAGAAAACTTGACTCCAGAGCTCTCTGAAATGGCGCTTATACTGGGTGGGGAACTAAAAGTTGTCGAAAACCAGCTTCACATGTATTACAACCAACAAAATAGAGACCCTGAATATTTCAAAAAGGTTGGACAGACTACCAAATGCATGAAAAGTTGCCTCGTGAAAAAGAAAACGAAGGACTTCGTCGCCTTGTGGAAATCTGCCAAAGACGCGGCTGTCCTTGCTCTGGTGTTCCGCCGAC
>NW_019776133.1:53125-67624 GCF_001039355.2 Lingula anatina | reverse complement strand
TCTCTCTCTCTCTCTCTCTCTCTCTCTCTCTCTCTCTCTCTCTCTCTCTCTCTCTCTCTCTCTCTCTCTCTCTCTCTCTCTCAAGCCACTGGAATAAGTTTTCTTGTGTTTTTATATGGTAAGTAAATATGTTTATGTTAAGTGTGATGTAATATAATTTGTATTCTACCCCTTTCCCAGGCGACCACTATTTGCTGAATGGTACCAAGTTCTGGATCACAAATGGCCCGGAGGCAGATGTTCTTGTTGTTTATGCTAAAACAGAGCCCAAAAAGGCACAACATGGAATTACCACTTTTCTTATTGAAAAGGTTCACTCAACTTATTATATAGCACCGTAATATGAAATAAGTAAATGATATGCCATGTTTTCAGTTTTGTATAACTACAATCATTGTCCATGGATTCTTTTTTATGTATGAGTAATCCTGGAGTTTAAATGGAATAAGGGACATACTTTGAATCCAAATGACCAAATAACCTACTTTTGATAGACCTTTCCTAATGTTGAAATGAAAATTACTGACATTTAAAAAAAAAGTTTTTCACATTTGTCACCATTTATCGTATCTGGACTCTAGCAGTCTGTATCATTAATTTTGTTTTGCTTAGTACCTGTATTTATGGAATTTTTGATGTCTAATTTTATATATTTAGTATTTTCAAACTGACAATTTACTTGTTTTTTTTTTGTGTTTTTGTAGACAATGGAAGGTTTCAGTGTGGGAAAGAAGCTGGACAAACTGGGGATGAGGGGATCCCCCACTGGAGAACTTATTTTTGACAATGTCAAAGTGCCAGGTGATATTTTTTTTACTTTGTTTAGGTGTGGAATCCTTTTAAAGGTGTGACAGAATAGCAAGTTAAGAAAACAAACTGTAATTTTGATTTTGAAATGAATTTGCCCACCAGATAAGTTATTAAAAAATACAACAAAAAACACTGCTTGTTTCTCTAGGCATTCTTTATTTCTTGTAAGATTGAATTTTTTAACCCGGAAAAAATGAGTCATGCATGTGCTTTATGGTTTTCTCAAAACTTCCATTTTTACTTTGAAGAGGAAAATATAATTGGTGGTGAGGGGAAAGGCATATATATCCTGATGAGTGGTTTGGATATAGAGAGAGCATTAGGAGGGGCAGGATGTCTTGGGTGAGCACACCTAACACAATGAGCACAATCTGACACACCCACACGCTCCCATTAGGACAGACTCCTACACACTGCAGGGAAGGGGGTAGGTTGGTAGGGAGTCCAGAGTTCTGATGGTATGAGTCCGTTTTTAGTGCGCCCTGATAAAAGAGATAATCAATCACTGCTTTTCTAATTCTCTTGATCTGTGCTTGTAGTGGAAAATGTGGTTGGTGAGACAAACAAGGGGGTCTATGTGTTGATGAGTGGGCTTGATATTGAACGGCTGTTCCTAGCTGCTGGCCCAATAGGGTAAGTGAAGGGAGGGGGTCATCAATATTTACAACAACACTGGCATTGTGTGTGCCAGTAAAGCAAATTATATGCAGTAGTTTTTGTCTCCTTTTTTTCAGTAACATTATTATATTGATTTTTTTCTTACATAACAGTGATTGTGGTATCCGCACATGCACAAAACAAAATTTTTGTTTGTTTTCAATATAATGGGAAAAACTGCGTTTTAATAAAATGCTAAAAGGATTTAGAGAAGTCACATTTAACTTACAGTATTATGCAAGCTGCCTGTGATATGGCTTTCCAATATGCTCATGAAAGAGAACAATTCAACCAGAAGATTGGAACTTTCCAGGTACTTCGAAATATTTTATCACCAAATTGAATATTCATCACTAAAATCTATCAGAAGTGCTAAAACCCTTTCTGTCAAAAATAGATTTAAAGGGATAATAACTCTTTGTATGAGATCTATATTTCACAATAAAAACATTGAGAATAACTCATAGAAATATAATATATTCTGTTTTACCACAAAAATGGCAGTTATAGCTATTATTCTGATATCTGAGCTTATCTTTAGACCATGTGACCTCCATGGATGGCTATACTCTGTTAAAATCTCTTAAGAGATTTTAACAAAAAACCAAACTTTTTAGAAAAAAACCAGGGACTAACTTTGAATGTAAAAATGGATTCATTAACCATTGGTAAGTATGGGAAAATTGTTGTTTACTCCAGGAAAATTCATTTTTTGGCCGAAACGAAGAGTTATTATCCCTTTAACAATCATTCATCAGATTTGTACAGTTTTGAACTTCAAGTTAAAGTTGTACTGTGAAATAGTTTGTCTTACAATGGAAGACTTTGTATCAGTTAAAACTATGTACAGTAATTTTTTAATTAAACTTAGTGATAATCTGTTCCCAGTTACTCCAAGGCAAGATGGCTGACATGTACACTATCCTGAATGCCTCCAGATGTTATGTGTACAATGTTGCCAGGTCCTTGGACAGAGGGAATGTCATACCCAAGGTAAGCACAGAAATTAGAACTTAAAAACTCACTGTCAACATCCTTAGAGACTTTGTCTTGGCAGGCCAAGTGCCTCAGTGTTTGCGTCCTTGGGACTCTGTGTAGGCAAGCCTAACACACTAAGTGGCTAAATGCTAGCACACTTTTGTTTCCTTACATATAAGAATGGATTACCAAGAATGTTGCCTCATTTTACCAAGAGTGTATTTATTGTAATACTTTCTTGATTGTATTCACGCACGACACGCACAGAGAGAGAGGTCTGATCCTTTGTTCAGTGCAGAACTTTGTGAAATAGACTAATGTTTTAAGCATTAGACTTTATATTGCTGTTTTAGTAAGTATTACAATGTAAGTATTACAATTAAACCATTGTATCTCTCTTTAATGTAAAACTGTAGTGAGATGAAAAGGACAAATTACATGAAAATCAATGGACTATTTTAAGATAAAACAGCATTGTCTTACCTATTGATATTTGATTACACTTCAGGACTGTGCTGCTGTTATACTGTACACAGCTGAAGCAGCAACAAAAGTTGCATTAGATGCCATTCAGATACTGGGTGAGTTGAACTTTTCTTTTTTTTTTATGTTACAGGTAGTGAAATTGTTTGTCTTGTAAACAGTAAATTGCTCATTGTCAACTAAGTGTGCTAATACTGTCAAAGGGATAATGGGAAATATAAAACATATAGACCACAATGTGAATTGTACTTTTGTTGTTAGGCAGATCTCATGGTGAAGAGATATAAACAGTAGGTTCTGGTATAATATTTGCCTTGTTGCGTTGTTTAAGGAATGTCACATATGTGCCTCTACCAAGTTGTATTTATGGGGAGCGTATGATATGGAAACATTGTATAGAACTAAACCCAATCAAGCATGCAACTGGTTTCTGTCATGTCACTTCTTGAACTGACATTTAGTTTGACAGTTTGATATTATTAACAGTGAATTCAAATTACGAACATTTTCAGGATTAAAGTTAGATATAAATAGCCACTTTTGTTGTTATAACAACTGCCAAGGCTGTCCAGTAGTCAGTGTGTTAAGGGGTAGCAGTACACTAACATTTACAAATATTTAGTACAATGCAGATATCGAGTAGTACAGAGCAGGCTATACAGAGACTTTTCTCCACCAAAAAAAAAAAAAAAAAAGGAAAGAAAAAGAAAAAGAAAAAAATTAAGTTTAGTCAGTGACCTTGTTGGTGCCTCCATAACTTCTTTGAAATGAAAAAAGAAGTCACATGATTTCAAGTAAAAAGCTTATGTCAATGTGGTGATTTTTTTCAGAAAAAAAAGGTGATATTCTTCAGAATGAAGACAAAAATTCATCAATTTTTGGTCTATTTTTAGGTGGAAATGGATACATTAATGATTATCCAACAGGTCGTTTCCTCAGAGATGCCAAGTTGTATGAGATAGGGGCTGGTACCAGTGAAGTGAGAAGACTAGTCATAGGCAGGAGCCTTAATGCTGAGTATGGTGTAAAATCAAGGTGAAGGTCATCAAGTTCAAGGTCTTCCAGGAAGAGATGCTAAAAGCATGCCTTATATATATTGCCAGTTAAAATGTTTCCATTCAGGGAAATTAAAAAATGCATTTAGATATTTCATGTAAATGAGATTGCTAGTCTGCTTCAAGTACTTGATGAATCAGAGAATGGTAGAAATATTGGAAAAACAAGGAATCATGACTTCAATTTAATTAAATGATTGTTTTTCCTTCCCAATTAATAACTATTTGACCATGTTTTTTTTATCAACCACATTGTCAATTCGCACATTGAAGGATGCATTTTGTTGGTGGGATAAAAGGTGTTGAGGTGAATGCTGATTATTCTCTGAGGATTTCACACAATATGGAAGCAATAGTATAAATTTCAGGGTGAAGGGTGGGTTTTATGATGTAATCTTAATTGCTGGAATATTTTTGAACAAGTGACACAAATATGAGTACAGACTGATTTACTACTGTAATGAATGCTGCTCAGCAATTATTTATTTTATTTATTTGAAATTAAACTATCTAGAATTCACCATAACATATTACTGGTGGAAAAAAAACTGAAAGTTATATGTAAGGGTTATGTATGTCAGTGTATCACTTCATCAGGAATTTACGGTACAAATGGCATTGACTGAAAAAAATAGATCTGGTTTGTTCACTTGGTTCATAACAATAAATAAAAACCTTATTTACTGAATAATTGAAATTGATCTCAAGTTAATGAAGTCCCCTTTAAATGTGAAAGCACTTTATTTGTAGTATGGGGGATCATGGGTATCGTGTAGCACCCAACCAAGAAACTCTATGTTCATGAACAAGGAATCAATTTCAGCGCATTACTTGCTGAGGATAATCCATTGAATATTAACTCTGATCATATTTACCTTGGGGCTCACTTGTATTGATTTTAACTATTTCGGGTTTGCATAGGATTAACACTATTAGATGTAAACAATGGGGTCACCACTGGACCAGGGATGGGCTGGACCTCACTCGGGTAAAGCCAGGTTGTCATGGCAGTTCTAAGCATCTGTATAAAAAATAAATATGGATATCTAGCTTCAAGTTTGAAAAGAAAAATAGTGTCCCTGACTCCCCGTTTAAGATGTTATTGCTTACACCACAAGATTAATTGTATTTTTGAATGGGCATTTTAAATGATCTTACGTATTTTTTTCTCGCATTTTCTCTCATTGTTAAAATTGATGGAACAACAAGATGATGCAAAATACAATCATAACATGGTTTCTTTTGAAAAGTGCTTGATTGGTAAATATGAAGTTTAGTAAAACCTTGGCAAACTTAGTTATTTTTGAAGGAGAGCACTGGGTAGTAGGATTTGCAACAACTGCATACGTGTACACGTTTTTATGTAATGTATATGAGCCGCACCATACCCAGGAGATGAAATACAATTCTTAAAAAAGTATTTGTATAACTTATTTTTTGTTTGCACTCGCACACAAAAATTATTTAAACAACGTTTTTATGACCGTCTACAATCATTCACGAGAAATCGTAAAGGCAACTCTGTTTATTGAAAGTAGTCAACTTGCGTGTACAAATTTCTAAAAGATGGGATACAATTCCCACCTCGTATTAAGTGAAATGAATAGAAACGAAAATCAACAACGTTTATGTGTGGAATTAATTAAATGAAATATTGATAGATGTTAGCCGTTATTATGAAATATGATCCAAGTTGATTGCTCAAGGAGAGAATACCAATCAAAAAAATTGTATGAACTGGTAGTCAGGCTGGCAGAAGTGAAAAATTCATATCTTTTTTAATTCAAAGCGCAACTTACATTTAGGACCAAGGGGGTAAATTGGTGGTCGCGCTGTCGATATTTTCACTAAATACCCATTGTATGTCAACTTAAAAGTAATACATTCAACACATTGTATCCAATTTACTGTTTTCCAAATTGTTTTCCCCACCGAAATTCATCACCACGTCACCATTAGCAAGCCTCAGAGTAAGATCTTGCATGTCGATGTATTTTACTTTAGAGCTTTAATATACGTATTTTAGACATGTGAAGGTTATCAATAAAAATAGCGGTATTTTGATACAAAAAATCGTCCCAAATGCTTTTAAGCGTTTTGCACAGTTTGCAAAGTTTGTGAAGTGTAGCGTCTGTCGGGTACTTTCATAGGGGGAGGTCGCAGGCTGGGCTGACTCAACATGCGTGCAGTTTTCCCTAACGCTGCAAATGTCACGTTTTTCTTATTTTTGGTGGCCGCATCATCCGGTTTGTCCTCTGCTTGTGAACTAGCATTTTTTGTCACTGTGTTAGCAGCATTAAGTTTTCTTAGTTGTCTCTTTGTTAGTTTTGGCTGTATCTCTGATTTCTCAAGAACGGGTTGGAGTGGTTGCGCTGGTTTGCGGTAGGATCCAGAAGCCTGATCTGACAGGGTGGACATGTAGTCCGATAAATCGCGTGCAACTCCCACCCTTTGAAAACTGGACGACGTTGAACTATCACACTCAGTCGTATCAGAGTCTGGTAATGAGTTAAGGGATTTAGACATACCTTTTATAGAGGAAGACTGGTAATTGCGCCTTAATCGAGATGCCACCGAAATCCCATCTATTGTGTCTAAACTGTCGTTTTTTAATAGCCTGACTTTGTTGTTTGGGCTGGTAATTTGGATTTCTGGAAGTGAGATGCTCAGTTTCCGATGTTTTACATCAAAAAGAGAGTTGTTTTTACCCTGAATTTTAATCCAGTCGTCAGCTTTTTTTCTATCCTGCACTGCTCGCTTTTTCCGTTCTTGCAATCCTATGGCAGCCCATTGTTCTGCCGTCATGTTATTTTTTGTATCACATTTATAAGGAGACGCGCCCTGTTGAAACAGAAAGGTGGCAATTTCCCTGAAACCCAACTTCTTGGCGTGAAGATATGGCGTAAGACCGTTGTTGTCGGCTATGTCCAGACTGAGTCCGTATTTGTTAAAGGTCGTGGCCACTAATTTGACGCAGTCTTCGTGGCCATACATAGTACTGTAATGGAGCGCTGTCAGCCCATCTCTGTCACCGTGGTGCAGGTTGATCTCCCCTCTTGTATCTTGCAGTATGGCCTCTGCCGCTTTACAGCGTCCCAGAATACACGCCCAAGCCAGGGCGTCCCTGCCGGAGTAGTCACACTCCAAGGGATTGGCACCATGGTTCATCAAAAACTTAAACATCCGCTCACGTTTCTCGGCATTTTCAATAAGGAGGGACGCAATGAGAGGAGTTTTCCCATTTTCTCCGGCGTTTTTGATGTTAACATTTAAACCTTTCTCCACCAAGAGCCGTACTTGTTTAAAGCGTTCTCGAGATATCGCGTGAAATATGCCGCCCTGAAGCATACTAAGCAACGTTTCTCCCTCTTCCTTCATGCAGTTGGTTTTAATGGCATGGAGGGATTACTGTTAGCCTTTTTATCCAGGCATCTCCGACAAAAATGAAAACAGTGATTTTTTTTAGGTGTGTTACAAATACCGCTTGTTGTCGTCCGTGTTCTGGTGAACTATTATCCGACAGGATCACGTCGTCATTAATCTAATCGAAGGAGGGGCTGCACCTTACTAAAACGTTCAATATGTGCAATCGAACTAAATTGTTATTAAATGACAAAGTCTGTGTTAATGCGTGTAGAACGTGCCCTGGTTTCTAACGCTGTGGCCTACACACCCTTTGTCCGTCAGTGAGTCTTCTTGATATAATATTTGCCGCTTAGTCGGATGTGCCTTGAATATTAACATCAACAAGTGTGTGACTCCGTCAAGCTGATTACACAAATTATCTTTCAAATTCTCTTCAATCTGGGCGTGTAAAAAAATTCGATTGCTTCCATTTTGTTCCTACTCGTCCTGGATACCATCCACTGACTCTATTAGTTCAATCGATTTCCGTTTGGTTGTTCTGCCGCCTTGATCCCTTTATTGCTGTTTTCTCTGACTTTTTTTACACTGACAGTGTCCGTGGGGACTGTACCTGTATCACCCAGCTATCTCACTATTTGCTTAGTTTCGTAATACAGAACGTTCAATACGTATTTCAAAGGCGGCTTCCTTAGTTACCGCGGACCCCGGTCTGGTTCTATCTGTCTCGTGCTGACAGCACGGTATACGGGTTAAATTGCGCGAGATGCCTGTATTGAATGAAAAAAGACATCGGTCCATATGCTGTGTCAATATTTGCACTGAATTAATGCATTTAGTGTTAGACAACATTTGGCATGGCAAGTCAACAAAATGGCAGGTTCAATATGACGATGTTTGACAAAGTATGTTGACGTACGAGGGTGAACCCAATACACATGTGAGGCCCTTAAGGTCTAGAGGTGACCGCTGTATTTATAGTTTTACAGTCCATTTCCTCACAGGTAAATAAACAAAAGTATTTATCATCTCCAATAAGTAGTCCGTGAAAGGGAAGTCCTTTGCATTAAAATTATAAATATTGTTTAGGCGTTTATCATCAAGGTTTAATGTCCGTGAATAAGTCTAGAAACTCTGTTTATCGCCTATCGAAATCTTTCGAATTATCCCCCTATTGAAATAGAACGAATGCTTAATATTTATTTGCACAGAGCAACTGAGCCAAAACTGCACTACATTTCATTAGAACATGTAAATGCCCCCAGTAATTTTCTATTGTGATAATTGTTGAACCTGCTAGTCATTTGAAAAACATCATTATCGCTTTTTTATGTATAGAATTTTGTTTTCTTTTCTTGTTATTTTTTACCACACACAAAAGAAACTAACGACACAAACTTTGCGAGCGCGGTTTACCACCAACAGCCAGTGTACTTGCTGTGCAGTTGCATTCAAATCCATTTTTTACTGAGACAGGTGGAGTCATATAAAACGAAAACAAATGTCTTACGAGCTCTTTTAACGGCAACATTTTCAGGAGAAGAATAGAACACGTGATACGATCTAAGTGCATTGCGCTAATTTCACCCCGTACCTGAAGAGCCAGAAGAGAGGATTGTGATAATGTCAACGCTTGCGCATAATGCATAATAAACCTCTCTGTGTCGCATTGAAGCCTACTTGAAAATGCCAGAGTGACTTAACAGCTTCCAGATATTCATGCCTAACACGGACCGTTGGCAAAACAAAACTGGAGGAAAATAAACATGACTTGATGTTAAAAAATTTCATCAGTTTTGTGGATGACAGTAGTAGAAATACTCTGTAGTCACGAACTAATTACAAAATTGAATCACTCACGTAAAATATTTCGATGGACTATTGACCAGTTTCACCAGTCTCTGGGCGACACAGATAGCGTTGGTAAGTGAGAGATCATCGGACGGGTGAGGGAGAGACACTACATAATTCTACAACGCTTTCATGACCGAATGATAAAAATCAATTATTTTCTGAAAAAGTAATATAACTGCTTCTTCACGTGAAATTATTTATATATATAACACGGATTGCTCGTGATACGTGTGCCTACCGAAAACAGTATTTTAACGATTTTTTAGGGTTAATAGCACTAAAGCACTAAAATTGTTCAAAACACTTAAATAGTTATTTAGCACATATAAGATAATTACTAAAATATGCTTTTTTGTGGCTCAAAACACGCTGATGAATTGCTTGCTTTAAAACAGATGAAGCATATCCAGTGACATTGTGGAGACGATGAAAAATCAGTGCGAACATTGCGTTTGTATTTCTCTGTAGCATTTATGTTACCTTGCACATGGGTCACACCTACTGCAATCAATAGGCTACAGCACTGTTGTTTGCATTACTGACGTAATTTATATTTGAATACATTATACTGAAAACAGAAAACAGAATATTTGTAAAAAATTTATTAAAATGATTGAAATTATACTGGCTAAAGGGTGAGAGGTATGAATAAAGTACGCTATGACAAGGCAAACGATACCTACATGGATATAAAATACTGGATGCACAGGTGGGATAAAAATATTTGCCGCTTGTAATATGTTTTTAAAAAGTGAGCACAATACTTATTCCAGTTACATTTGAAAAAATATATATGTATCACAATACTGTACAAAACTGAATATAAAACATTGGAGGATAAATTATATCTAATTGTCAAATTATTTGCAAAATAAATTTGACAAATAGGTTTTATGTATCCATATTATGCTGTACCACAATTATATACTCAAAAACTGTACTGTCTACAAAACGTGATAAACACTTTTCACAATTGAAATCGTGAGCAATCGAAACGAACACATGATATTTATACTACATACAAGAAAGAAAAGAGAGAATCCAAAAGCTCGTATATTAAATTGGGACAGTAAATAACGTAGGAGGCAGTGACCACAATGGCTGGAAGGAATGACCGGAATCACAGTTATCTCTCTCTTATTTAATGGACACAGTTTACATCAGATACAACAAGCTGACAACAGGTAATGTAAATGCCGCTCGTGTGAGCAAAAGTGCACGTGTACTTGTGCAGGAAGGTCTACTGTCAAGACAAGCTGTGTTGAGCGAGTCAGCAGACTAGAGAATCATGAAGTCTACTTTTTTGTCGGTGGGGACAACAACGAGTACACAAACACATGCTTTGTAATAAACTTCAACGTCTGTACGATACGGGTACATCAGACTGACCCTGACACAAAAGCTTGACGTTTCTATTTACCATACAACGAAATGTCCTCTGAGGATCTTTGGGAGTTATTTTCACGTCTTCACAAATAAACACTTTCGCAGCGTTTTCTTTCTGCTGTTCGTGAATGTTGTCGTATTTTGTCATTGTAACAGAACCAATTTCAAGTTAGTTTTTGTAAGTCAATGCTCAGTAATTCTGTTTTTGTATTATTTAGAAAACTATGCCGCGTTCACGCATGTATTCCTGAATCTTATTCGCCAGTTTTGGTTTGGCTTCTTTGGGTTGCCTGGGTGGGACGTGTAAAGCGGGCATCTTGCTCACCACAGCGGACACTTCCACCGGGGAGGCCATATTGTACGGCTCAGACAGCACATCTTTCACCAGCGCCGTGTACCTCGGGTCTCTCACAGGAGAACGAGAACGAACTTTTGACAGATACGCCCGCTTATCATGTAAATCAGACACTGACTTTATCAACAACTTTGGTTTGTGACCTTCCTCCTCCTCTGATATTGTTTCTTGAACAGTTGTCTGTCCTATAGCTTGCTTGGAGTGAACACAAGGCAGTGAGTCAGATGAAGCTTTTCTTTTAAGAGCCGCGGTTCTGTTTGGAAGACAGGGGTCCTGAGTCTAGGCATGGATAACTGGGACGCCGCTCTTTTATTTCGTTCCTCCTCCTGCTGTCTCTCTAACTCTACGATCTCCTTGGGGCGGTCCCGGGCTTTGGTGGGATCAAACCGGTCTAGCATGGCATGGCGCGCGTGATTCACGCCTTCATCGCTGGTGCCCAGCTGCACGGGCCAGCTTTTGCGCCGTGACGAGGAGTCAACCTCAATATTTTTCAGTAAATCTTGAAGTATTCGACTCTTCTTTTTTTGTTTGTCGAGAAATTGCTTCATGTCATAAACGCTCTGCGTCATGTATTTATATCGTTCCTTGGATAAATCCATTATTTTTGATTTAAGCATCCTTTCTTCCGTGACATTGTCTGAAAGCTGTCCGCTGTGGCGTGAGAATCCAGGCGCCGTCCCATCGGACGCCCAGTCCTGGATCTCACGCACGGCGTTCCCTTTACGCAGGAACTTAGAGGTAAGGGGTTTCCCGGGCATGTCTGGTTGTGGAGAACGACCCTCGGCAGGGGCGCTTTGGGGCTTGTCCGGATTAGAAAGCATCTTCTCGGTCACTTCTCAACGGGAGAGTGTTGGAAAATCGAGTAGCCATACCATCTGAAAACATACAAAAAATGAAATCCAACTTAGAACTAACACATAGGACTACAGTAGAGTGAATGAAACATAGCCTATATCTACTTATGTCTAAGGAATCGATTGAAACTGCAAGATATAATTTTCAATTCATTGCGATTAAGTACGGCAAGGAAATGGAAATACTCCGGAGGCATGTTTACAAAGAACTTTTTTAACATAGCAGTACGCGAGTACTTCATCGGAGCAGTCCATGATGGCATGCACACTGACAGTTAGGATTGCCAATCAGACATGTTGTGCGTGTTATTCAACACGTTCTTTCACGTAAACTTAACGATGAAAAAATCTGCCCAGGATAACCTTTATTTTTAATATCAGAATATCAGAGCCGATGTAATAACTTGGCAGTTACTTCTTTTATAAATCTTATTTTATCAATGTCATCTTTAATCTGCTTATCAGGTATTCTTACATAAACTGAACAATATGGCGTTTTATATTCAAATGGCCTTTTACGTGGATGTAAGGCAGGCGTGTAAAGGGGTATTAAAATGTTATTGTCGATATGCGTTTTACGCTTGTATTTCATCACTACTGATTGCCATGCCTACCGACCACCCCTTGAACGCCATAAAACCCTCGAGGGCATATGAGGTTAAAAGTGTTGACAAAATGAAATTTAAAGGAAAGTGCTTACGCTTAAATTGAACTGGTACTTACTTTTGGTGCAACACACGCACACACAAACGCATTCGCGCCCTAATGATGATCAAAGCTGAATTAATTAAGAAATAAGAAAGAATAGGCTGAATTTGCTATTGATGATTACCGTAGTATACCGTACCATAGTATACACGATAGTTCCGCATGCCTTATGATATCGACTAGTTGCATTCCCATGAGAGAGAACTCCGTGCGTTGTTGCTACAGACATCGCAGGACAAAGGCACTATCCATGACAACTCGACATTGGCACTTCCCTTGGGAAGTGACAGCCTAGAGTGGGGAATGTCTTTGCTGTTGATATGATCACAGTTATATCCGTAAAATGTGAAGTTATGGAAAAAAATTTAATATCCTGCTCGTGTTTTTGTTTCCAACTTTAGAACGTTTACCATCACCACGGGCATCAGTCAACGTATCTAAGTATGTACAACTCACTTAATATAATAACGATATTGCATGTCTTCCCATGCTTTTCCACTCTTGTCGTCTCTTTTTCAATCCCCTGCGTCGAGCAGCATCCGATACTGTTCCTATCCTTTGTTAAAGTTCATCCCGCGGAGGATCTCGTGTTTCTTTTTTTTTTAATCTACAGACTGCCATAACGTTACCGCATACCTACCCATGCTCGATTAGGCAGTTTTTCAGCAGGAACTAATCACGGAGTACAAAGACAAGCTTTTGTACATTGCCCTTCAATGTCCTGGCGCTTAATTAAAAAAAGCTCGTGACTTTTCAAAAAATAAAAATTGCAAGGCGGTGTCCTTGCCTTCTCCTGCGTTTAAAACACCAGGCAGAGAAAAGCACAGGCCAGTGAAAGTGATGTTTGGCGCGGTGTCCTTAATAGACTTGTGGGATTTCATAAAGCAGTAAACAACTCGAACAGATGACTTATTCCTGGGAAAAATAACCCACAAACCGAGCAACTTACCCGCAAGTCATTCCGACAGGACGTGACAAGTTGGTGGCTACATCGTCCAGTGTACAGAAGCTCTGCGATTTAGTTCTTTTACGTTGTGTAGAATAGGGTGGCCGTAGGTCCGATAAGTTTCTTATGTCAGCTCTTGTTGTATCTGACCCAACAACCTGACAACATAAACGAGTCCATGCTAACGTCTCTAAACAACGGACCGCGATGTTTTCTTTAAATTTCAATCAAGTATACGGCCTTTGAGGGCGCATCTCACCCCTTTTTGTATATTCATCCAACCCCTAACCCCGCACAAACGATATAAACATGACGCACAATAAAAGTAACGCGATCACAGTTACATTGCCGCAGTTCTAAACATCTTTTGAATAGGCTTTGTGTTATATCGCATTTCCCATTGGGTCAAAAATGAATCAATCCAGCATAAAGACAAGTGCGGTCACAACAGTCGCGTTCAAGGATGAAATATGTTCCTTCCCGCATGTAATGGCTCATATGTTGAGTAAACATGATTCAGAAAGAAATTGAATTATTTTTGTGACTAAAATTTCACAAAAGATTTAACTCCAAATATTCAATAATCCTCTCTTTTATCGACTACTTTCAAACTTGGCATGATTTTCGTTTCAGGTGAATGCAGGCCAACTCCGTATTAATATAGATTGCCATAAATATCATATAATGATAGGAAATTTAGCCATATTTAAAGTGTAAACAAAGCTTACCAAATACCGTAGTAATTAGATAGGAATAAATTAATCAATAAATTGACAAAATGTTCAATATGGTCCCCTTTTAGTCAATTTCTTCGAGGTCCATGGAACTTATTTCTATTTGTTTTGAAGTCATAAATTGCTTTAGTTTTCCCTATAAATGTTAGTGATAAATTGTTGGCGTATTTACGATAACTATTTTGGATAATTTTTTCTTTAAACATGTAGACATAGAAATAGAGCGTATAGAGCCTCTACATGTACGGGTGATCTTGTTTTTTAAATTGGCTTTTCTTTTTTCCTTTTCTTTTTTTTTTTTTTTTTTTTTTTTTTT